>JARQOD010000003.1:21058734-21095311 GCA_033576555.1 Oophaga sylvatica
AAGACAACTGCTGGAAAAAGAAGGCACAGGGAGCAAGCATTTTCTCACCTTTTCTTGAGAGAGTATAGCTCCAACGGACAGCTGAAGCCCACCCTATTTGAAGGCAAGTCGGGGGTTGGGAGTCAGGATGGTTCAGTGGTAAATTTATCTTTTAGCGGGAAAATGCTTCCTGGGCTTGGGGAGTCCGGAAACCTGTCTTTCCGGGTAGTTGAGGAAGGTCCCAATCAAGAAATTTCTAAGAAACGTCTATAAATTGGCAACCCATAAAGCCTGTACCTCCTTCCATTTCTAGGACTTGGCCAATCCTTGATGGCTTGGGTTTTGCTTCCATATACTAATTCCTTGTGTAGCAGTAATACCCCAGAAATTGAATTTCGGCCTAGGAATTCACATTTTCAGTTTGATTGTAAAGATGATTTTGTCTTAGAGTTCCAAGACCATTCTCACTGTCCATGTGTTCTCTGTGGATTAGAAAAATTAGAATATCATCCAAATAAATTACCACGAATGAATCTAGGAGATCCTGAAGGTCATTCACCAATTTGGAAAGTGGGGGGCGGACTAGACCAAAAGGCATAAACTGATATTCAAAGTGCCCCAAAGGTGACCTGAATGCGTCTTCCATTCTCCCCAGGTCAATACGGACTAAGTTTAGGCCCCACGGAGATCTAGTTTAGAAAAAATTTTTTTGGCATGTCGCATCTCTCCAAAACTCAGGGATTAAAGGCAATGGATAACGGTTTCTAATAGTAAACCTTATTGATTTTCCATAGTTACGCTGTTCCAGAGATCCATCTTTTTCTTTACAAAGAAGATGGGTGCACCTGCAGGAGATGAAAGAGGGGCGTTTTTGAAGCCCTTGGCTGATTTTCTTATGTAATCCTTTAAAGCCTTTAGTGGGCCCCGCCAGGGGGTAGATCTTCCAAAAGGTTATCTTGCTCCAGGCAAAATTCAATTGGACATTATGGACGGTGGGAGGAACTGGTCGCGTTCTTCTTGTCAATAAAATCCACATAGTCCTGGATACAGCTGGAGTTAGGGATGACATGATTCCTTTGGAAAAGCAAGCTGAAATTTTGGACCATCTGTTTCTTGGAAATGTAATTCCTTTGGTCCCCCCTTAATGGTAGGATTCTGAGCCGCAGCATGGTAGCCCTGAATAATGGGAAAGTGGGGAAAGAGAAAAAGCATAAAGGACATTTCTCTTGTGATCTTTCCCATAAAACCTCAAAGGCCTGTTTCCGATCCATGGTCCAGGGTCAGCGGGGAGCCATCCACATTTCCATTGTACTGGAGTTCCTCTTCATGAACGTTTCCCTGTTTCAGAGCAAAGGAAATCAAAAAATTTCCCCATGCCCCTGAGTCGTATAGCAGAGCTAGACACCCAAGCTGAGTCAACCCAAGTTGATGGAAAGAAAGCAAGGGAGAATTGTTTTTTCTTACAACTCAGCTGGCACCGCTGAGGAAATTGAAAAATGGCGGGGTTTTAAAACACAGTAACGTCCTCGAGGTAACGGAGTTTAAGTCGGAAATAAGATCTTTGTGAGATCTCTTGGGACCTGGGTTTGGACCTGACACATCCCCTCTGCAACATCACAATGAATGAGTGCTGCAGTAGTCTTACGAGAAGGTGGGGCGTTTATAATGGTGCCCTACTTACCCAATAAAACATAATTCCCTTAAAACTGTTCCTTGCGTGCATCACTAACCGTCGTTGTAAAGAGTTACTGCTGGGTTCAGGTTAGGTTCCCGGTAATCCTACTAAGGTTCCTTAGCTGGAGAGGAAGGTGGAAAAGGTTGTACGATTTTTTCGAACCATTTCTCTTGCCTGCGTTTCGTCAGACGAGTTCAATACGGATGCAGTAGTTATTAAGTCACCAACGCAGGGGAGGGCGGCCGAGCAAGTTCATCCTTAATCGTGGGAGATAACCCCTTTCGAAAAATAGATTTTTTGGCGGAACTGTCCCCGGTTGGTATCAAAGGGCCCATTCCTGAAATCCAAGGCTATTCGCTACCGAGTGCTTAACCTTGGCGGGAAGCAAATGGCTGCTTCGCTGTTGCACCCGATTGGGGTCATAAACACCTGTCCCATGGCTGAAAAAAATCATCAAGGTGATTCAAACAATATCCTCCCGTCTCAATCAGAGGGTTTGCCCACATTAAAGCCTTGTTTGGGAAGCAACATAATTAAGAAGACCTTAGATGTTCAGTGGGAAATTTGAAGCATGGCAGAAAAAAAAAAGTTTTCATTGATTAATAAATCCCCGAATTTCTCCGTTCAGCCAAAACGAAAAAGGGGGGGAACTTGGGAATCCCGCATCGGGGCTCGGAGGACTGGACTGCCCCCTAGAACCTCAATCCTGGCTCGCAAATCCTGGGTATCTGTCCAAACCCTTGCAAATTGTGATTATTGAGGTCCTGAGATTTGTAAAACGGGTCTTTATATTCTGCAAACTGAGGATTTATCAGTCACTCCGAAAGTTCTTTATGCGGGCCTCCATTTTCCAGATCTTTTAAGACGGATTACTGGAAGAAGAGGAGAGAAAAAAAAACAATAGTGTTCACCTGTGGCAACATGCAGAGAGAAAAAAAAAATTAAAAGGGAATGCCCCCTGGAATGGTTTGAGAAGTCACAACCCACTATCATCACAGAAAGTTTCAACCAGACATCTGATATCCAATTACAGCAACAAAAAGAGAAAAAAAAAGGAAAAAAAAAAAAACAATAGTGTTTACCTGTGGGGAACACTGCAAAAAAGAAAAAACTTAAGGAATTGTCCCTGGAATGGTTGTGAAAGTCACAACCATGTATCACAGAAAGTACAACCGGACGTTGTATCCACAGTCAGCAGACACATCCCCTTTCCCGACCCAGCAGACACTAACTTTTGGCTTAGAATCTTGTAATGTAGTGTAAGTTAATAGCGTCTTGTGCTTGGGTGCGATGACATACGAGACACAGGTTTGATTAGAAAAGTCCTGTATTACTTCATACAAGTTGGCAGAAATAGTCACACAGTTTGCAGAACAGAAAAAGGAGACACACAGGCCAAGTAACAAGCTCAGCAATCACTCTCCAATACAGATTCGGTCTTTTTCTCTGTTCCGTAAGTCCATGCAAACGTGGGTCTTTCAAGAGCGGGTTCGGTCCCAAGTGCTTCAGAGTTCCTCGTAGGAATACTGGAGTAAAGGTCCAAGGCTTACAGGAGGGCAAGTCACAGGTTCATGCAGGCTGATTGAAGCACTGATTGCTCAGCTTGGCTGCTTAAGAAGCAAAGGAGAAATAGGGCGGGAACATGCAAGCTGGAAACTCATTTTGACTGAGGGCAAGAAGCCAGAAGACAGAAAGTAAAATGGCTGACGACAAACTGATTTCAGGTTAATACATAGAACCTTACACCCTGTGGGATTCAAGTCGCAGGGGCCCGCAGTGCGATTGTAAGAGGTAGGAAGACGGGGGTCTAGCAGGACGCTGCATACAGAGACATGTTTATCCACGAGCGGCCTACCACGTCAGCCGGGCGTGTACGGGAAGACAGAGTTAACTTCATTTCATCAGGTCAGAAACTCACATAACAAGAGTAAGGAGGCCCTACACTACTCAGTGGGATTACTGGACTGCATCCTCCACCCTGCCAGCTTCCGGGACGTGCCGCAACTATACCATCAGTAAAGTACAGAAAGAAATTTTTTGTGTGTGTCTGATTATTGTCCTGCGGCTGAATTCCCCTTGTCCCGTCCTGACCTCTCCCACCCCAAATACCGAGGGATCCAGTCTTGCCTGTGGAAGACTTAACACCTTGCTGCCCAGTAACAACCCCCAGCGGTTTACCCTGCAGCGCTGGTCACCCTGCCAGGTTACCACATGGCGTCCAACAAACTGATTACTTTAATCCCTGTAAATATCCCAATTTGAGGGAGCCCCAGGGCCAGGACCGAGCTGTTACCCGTTGACATCCCCCCATTGAAGTGAACGGGGCTTTCGGTAACCCCACGGCCCTGGCGGGGACTATTATTGGCGTAGAACGGGGTTCGAAGTGTGGAAATGCGAGTCCTGTTTGCTGATGGTGTTTTTGTGCAAAAAGACTGAATTTCTGTTTTTGTGATTTTTGGCGCCTTTGCCGCATATTGCGCCCTGAGGGCTGGTGAAGGGGGCGTGATTCGTGGGCGTACCCCCCCTTGGGCGCGAAAGTTATGGCCGCCTATCCAAGTGCTTCTACAATGTGACATGCCCACTGCAAAGGAGATCCGCCTTTCACCTCAGTGCAAGGAAGAAAAGCGAAAGTCCGCCTCCACAGAAAAGCCGAGCGTTCCGGATGGAAAGCACGTTGGTTTGGGGAGGGGGGTGGTGAAAGGACAGGAGTCGCTGTGTGGGGGAATGGCGGTGCGCAGACCCGTTCCCCTGAAGAAGTGTTCCTGTCCCGAACCATCCCCAGGTCGGGAGGGCGAAGAAGCGATGTATGTGTGGAGGGGTGAATGCGGCGTGCGGGATCTGGCCCGACAACCGGCAAGATTGAGGGCGATGGACGGAGCTGGCGTGCCCTGAAACTGCGGCTCAGGGGACACTGCTCTTCCCCTGGATGCGAACTGCCACCCCCCACCCTGGAACCAGCGGCTGGGAGGAACCGGAGGCCGGCCCGGAAGATGTACCTGACCCCGCGAGGCCGCGGGGGAGGAGAGGGGTTGAGGAGGCCTTTGCCCGGACCGGAACGCCGCCCAGGCCTGGAACCAGGGCCGCAGCGGTGCAGCGGAATGCACCCCCGGTAGGGGAGGAAGGAAGGAATCCGCTGATGCAATGGAGATTGTTGGGAGGGAAATGGAGCTCCTGGACAAGTGGAGTACGCCGCCCAGAAGGAGAACGAGTGGAGACGCCGTGAAAGGGCACGGCAGCGCGTGAGGCACGCGGCTTGCCAGAGGTCGGGAGCAGGATCTTGCCGATCAGGAGATGTTCCGGCGAGAAAGGTCGCTCCGGGAAACCGAGGGCCGAGGGGGCAATCGAGACTTAAATCCAGGGAGGTGGGGTTTCTCCATGAACCCCGGCCTATCCAGGAGGGTTTGTAAACCGGAGGGGGAGCCTCACCCCGCCGAGGGGGCACCCGGACAGGGCTGCTGTTTAGGAGATGTAGTTCCCCACACGCGGATTGGGGGCTTAAGGGGTGTATGCCCTGAAAGTCTCCAAATTAGCGCCCCAGTCCCAGAAGCAGGGAATGTGTCCCGTGTCTCTGTGTCCCAGGCCCCACCACGCCGGCGCCATCCGCGCACCTGGTCTATTCTGAAATGCTTTTCAGAGCGAGCACTGTAGGGCCCCTGCAGAGCAATGCCTACGCACCCTGCAGCCGCAAGCCTAGGAAGAGGCACCTGTCGGCCTCCAGGCAGTCCAAGAAAAAAAAGTAGAAAGAGAACTGGGGGTCCCAGACACCGGTAGCAGGGACTTTAGGTGGAGGTTCGAACCCCAGTTTGTTTCCAGCCCCAGGTATGGAAATCCTGAATGTTCCTGATAGCCATGGACCCGGCAGGGTTTACTGTACGTACAAAGTTGCCAAGAAGTTATGTTGAGAAGTTGCCTTTATTGTGAAAATGTTTGCATAGTGATGAGAATAGTGATCCCAGTTGGGTAATGTGTTTGTGATAATGTATTTTGCTATTGGTCTATGTTATGGACTGGTGTGAGGACTCTTGCACCAAAGACTCGCTTGTAAATAGTTGGCACTGGTGCCCCTCTTGGTTTTGGTAAACCCATTACCTCAGAAAAAAACCGTGTGGTGTGGGCCTAGATGGGTCGCAGAAGGGAAGTCCGCAGCCCACCCAGGACCACCGTGGGGGTTTTGAAGGGTCCTCCCAAGAACTTGATATTTGCATCTAAAGATTTTTACTTTGCTATTTGTATTTTTGTAACGTTTGAAAGTCCTCCCTCCCTCAAGGGAGGTTTTTTTATGTTGGTTATATAAAAATAATTTCTTTTCAGCCCGGGAGGCTGATATAATAGGGGGGTTGTGCCCAGCTGGCTTGGAGCCAATGTTCCCAGGAGGTGCACCTAAGGAAACCACACCACCTGTTTCATTCACCCTTCAATTTTCCTGGAGCCACCAGGGGACCCTTGAAGAGTATGATTATTTTATATATATATATATTATTAATTATATTAAGGTAGTGGGGAAAGCAGAAATTTTACCTCAGAGGGAAAAGTCTTCCTCAGAACACCAGGTGAGTGAGAGATTTATCTATCAAGTTGTTTTAGACACCTCAGGAGACGGTGAGAGGGAGATTACCTCAAAAACGTGACGACTGTATTCCCTTGGCGGGGGAAAAATAATTTTCTTGAAGTGGCTAGTCAGTTGACGGAAGGCCGTAGCGCTTCAGAAGACCTTAGAAGAAGGAAGGAAAGGGAACGCATACTGAAAGTACCTGAAGACTACAGCTTAACTTAGTTTACTGTGTGGGAGTCCGTAATAGTGGAGGAAGACAGCACTTCAGCCTGGTCAAATGAGTAACTGAGTGTAGTTTCAGTGGAAGCGTTGCCACCTTTGAGAGAAGTGAAGAGAAAGGGAATCGCTTTACGCTAGTGTGCTTATGTTAGGGTCGGTAGGAAAAAGCGAAAGGGAGTGGAAGGGAAAAAGGTGACAGAGGTTGAAAACAGATATTGTTATCTACTCTGAAAAACCCGGGAAACCCGGGTCCGAGCTTGCTACATTACATGACAGAGGAGATACCGGAGACCCGTGGGACTTCAAGTTGCAGGGACCCAGCAGTGCTTAAGTAACCGAGGTGGAAGACGGGGGTTAGCAGGACGTGCATACAGAGACACTGTTTATCCACGAGAAGGCCTCACCACAAAAGTCAGCCGGGTGTGTAGGGAAGACAGAGTTAGACTTCGTTTTCATACAGGTCAGAAACTCAACAAAGGAGTAAGGAGGCCCAAACCCACTCATTGGGATTACTGGCGTGATCCTCCACCCTCCACTTCCGGGACTGCCTGCAACTTACATCATAAAGGTACAGAAAACTTTTGTGTGTGTCGCTTTATTGTCCGCGGCTGAATTCCCCTTGTCGTCCGCACCTTACACCGCCATTACCCTGAGGGATCCAGCTTGCCTGTGGAAGACTTAACACCTTGCTGCCCAGTACAACCCCTCAGCGGATTTCCCCTGAGGTGGTACCCGACCAGGTACCACAGGTGGGTCACAACAAACGTATATCTTTAATCCCCTGTAAATATCCCACATTTGAGGTAGCCCCAGGGCCACGGACCGACTGGCTACCGTGACTCCCCCATTGAAGGAACGGGCTCGGTGCCGGTCCCCACGGCCCTGGCGGGCGACTCAGTATCCCAAGGAAGAGCATCTGTTTTTTGTCTTTTTTGACAGGGCTTTCCTTAGTCCATTAAGCGAGACAAGGAGGTTTAAGGAAGTCCGAAATTGAATCAGCCTTTAAACTTTTTTCTTCGGTACATCCCGACTTACCATTGTTGGGTGTTTTACAGATTTGAGGTTTTTTTGGGCCCGGTGGCCTACAACAAGAAGGACAAAGGTCTTTACTCTTTGAAAGAACCTCACTTTTTGGAATTATTTAATTTAATTATAGGGTTAGAACTTTGGGTTTTAGTTTAGAACAAAAAAGGGGTTTAGAATGATTTTCTTTTTATTTTTTGGAGTAAAGTTTTACAATTGTAAATCATAACAGAGGTTTGCCGTGTTTATTAGGAATGTATAAGAACTGACACCGGACACCACGGTAAAACGGTGGAATTTATTGTTTATTGCACTTTTTGTAACATAAGATGGGTCAGACAACCCTCCACAAAACGGGGAGGAACAAAGTCATTTACAGGACTGTTGAGAAAGGGTTTTTTTCTACAAAAACCGGGAGCCACAAATTGAGAAATTGGGCCTGTGGCTGGATACTCCGGGGTCCCCCCGGTGTTAGGAGCGACGGGGCTTTGTCCCTGGATTTTTTTACCGGTAAAATTAGTCTCTGATTCGGTCATATAAAGGGGTTGGGGAGAAATAAAATGCCTGAATATGAACCTGTTATCTCTGTGTCCCGTGTAAGAACTATGGAGATAGAGCTTTTTTGTATAATAGGGCAAGCACTTTTCTGTTCAACATCTCTGGAGGATAATATCACCTCAGCATTCTGGTTGGGGGAAGGGAAACGGGATTTTGGACATTTTATTGTATTTCCCTTTAAATAAATTTTAAAAAAGGGATTTTCATTTACCCCCATTTTGTGCTGTAAAAATTTTTCCAAAGTATTGTGAGCAGTGAAGGAATTTTCGAAATGGGGTGTATATTTTAGGTACTGGCTGTATGGTATAAGGGAAATGTGTGGCTTTGTAAACCTAGTGGTAGAGAAAGGTCACTACACCTCATTCAGTACACACTTGCAGCTCGGCCTGAACCATTCAGCTGTTAATTGGAGACCAGAAGTAGGTGTCTGCGAACAATCGAGGCTCGCTTAGTCTGGACAAGGAGTCCAGGACAAGAAGGGGGTCTCCAGGGTTGAGGTTAGTTGGGTGCCGATGTACCCGGCACAAGGGGGAAGTCTCTGTGAGAATCCATCGGATAGCTCTGAATAGGAGGGGAGCTTTCAAGCTGGCTTGAAGGGCCTTCAACACAAGGAGGAGATCTGTGAAACTCCATGTGGAAATGCTGAACATATTGTTGTTTTGGCCCAGGCTTTAGAGTCGGGCCCGGATAGTAGGGAAATCTTCTAAGTGTAGAAGGGCTGGACAAGCCCAGGTTTTGTTTATGTTTGTTTTTTATTTGTTTGCTGTGGCTTTAATAAAGTGGTTGCGGCCAGTTTTTACCAGAACGTGTTCGAATAAAACTGTTTTATGCCATTCGTCTACCGGCGGCGATTAGAGCTATATCCCCTGAAAAGCTTACAATTGGCGGAGAAGGGGCAGCAAGTGGCTGTACAAATTGGTGGGAATGTGCGTGCAGCAAGTGGCGAGAGACACAATAAAAGGTGAAGTCTGTTGAAGCAGCAGCAGAAAGAAAAAAAAAAAAGGTGTAGCAAAGAGAAACGTCTATTGGGCAGTCTTAAAGAGACAGTGGCCCTAATGAGTTTGCAGAGAAAAAAAAAAAGTGTCTGCCAGCAAAGTGAATTTTCTGTGGAAAAGACTGTGGAGTGTGTAGTCTTAGTGAGACTGGTTGTTAACAGAGAAGTCTGAAGCATGGATGACACATGGAGGCGTGTTTGAACAAATAGCGCAAGTTAATGGCAACATAAGACTCCGTGGTTGAGACAGATAAGTCCCGGCAGAGGAGGAAGCTCGTTGAGTACCTGGTACGGCCCCAGAGCATGCAACGAGTGCCAGCACAGCAGCAGCGCAGGGAAATAACCGGTTGTTGGAGCAGATTGCGTTCAGACCTCGTCCCAGAGTAAATGTTTTTAAAGGATGCGTTGTCCGCGTAAAGAGGCGGTAAGACGGTCCCTAAAAAGAGACACTCTGAGATGTGGAGGTATATCTCACTAGGTTTGGGGACGCAGGAAGAGAGAATCTGCCCTTCTGAATGGGCCATGTGGTCGCCCCCTATCTGTTGGAGAACCCCAAAAAAGGGGCCTTGCTGATGGTGAGCAGGACAGCCAAGACTTGCCAAGCTGAAAGCGGGATTTTACCATGGGTGTTACGGTGACGCCCGTGCCAGGGGAGTTTTGACTGGAGATGCAGTTGGGAGTCTGCATCAGCAAACCTGATTAGGAGTTGAAAAGGTGATAGTGGACCGCTACACCCGAATGTCCTCCTGAGGACAGCCGAGGCGGACAAGGAGACCACCAGGACCAATCGCTGGTCGCCCTATGGAGAAGGCCTTTGCCAGCAAAGACTGTTCCGGACCAGCCGCGAGAGGTCGCACTTCAGAGTTCCCGGACGTGAAACTTTGCGGGTAAGGCTTCCAGCTGTTGGGGCATGGGGTATGCGATAAGCGGGTTCGGCCCGGGGGTTGTGGGTGGAAAAGGTGATGGACAGGGTTTTGGGATGTCGTGAAATTGCAGCCAAGTCCAATAGGGGGGGCCCCATGTATTGTGATGTTGGCAGATCCCTCTCCCTGCCAAGCCTGTGTGTGTGTCCACCTCAGCCGAAGAACTGGCCCAGGGGTCCCGGGGTTGTAAATGATGCCAGCAAGGCCCTCTTGGACTCGAGAGTCCGGATTCCGTATGTGCAGCCTGATTATGGGACTTCTTCCCTTAAGCACCTGAGTTTGGGTGCGTCCATGGAACAAACCCAAAATCACCCAGAGACTGGGGACTTGATCCCCAAACGCGGGGAGGTTTCATGTGAAGTGGGGTGGATGAAGAACCTGGTGCACCCTTTATATTGGGTAATGACTTTCCCCGATCTAAGGTCTCTGGGGGAAAAGGTTTTCTGTGGACAGGTGATGAAGCTCCTATGGGGTGCCGTCCCGAGGGGCGGGGGAAACATGCTAGTGGGCCGTTAAATTATGTGATAATGATGATGATGATGATATGATAATGATGATGATGATCATGATAAAAAGTGATGACCATGTAATGATGCGATGCTGATAATGATAATGATGATGACATGATAGTGATGATGAAAAATGATCATAATCTGATAATGATATTGATAATAATGATGAGTGATAGTGATGAAATTCTTTCAGGTGATGTTGGGGAGAGGATGGTGGTTCTCGGGAGAAATGTCCCTGACTTACCTGTGTCTGTGACATTTTGAGAGGAGCGTGGCGAGACCCTCTCTTAAAAGGCCCAGGAAAATATAAAAATGTCTAAATGAGGTTTCCCAAGAGCTGGCTCTGAGGGAGGTTACCCCCCTGTTGCCTAAACACTCACCTGTTGTTAGGACACTGAAGTCCAGGGAGGGTCGTGAGCCAGCTCCTAGTACCTGAGCTATAAAGAAGTATAGTGCTGGGGTTGTCACATAGTCACATCTTGGGGACCAGATGGTGAAGTAATGTTGTGGTGACTGTTAAACTAAGGTTCCAGATCAAGATGGAATGAAATGAATTGTAAAAACCCTGAAGTGAGGGATTTGAATGAAAATGAAGGTATAACCCTAAAAGTGGAGGATGTGAATGAGAAAAATTGTATAGCCCGACGTGAGCGTGTGGCGAGAAAAAAAGGGTCGACAGGGATAGTGGTAGTGATAGTGAATCATTGATGACATAAAGAACAGTGCAAATGAGGAAGGCATGGTAGCAGAGGAGTTGAGAGTCTGAGAAGAAAGTATGGACCTTACACGGACAGAAATGGCATTGAAGATGTTTTACAGTTGGCCAGTTCCCTGGCGAAGACTAAGGTGAAAGGGGATAGCTACTTTTAAAGGCAGGCTCTAAAAACTGAAACACAGCAAAGTGGATGCTGTTGAAGATGGAAGTTATAATTATTATGGAGCTGCATCATGCCCAGGACTTAAGGTAATGCTGCAGAGGTGGAAAAAACATGGAAGTGGTGGTCACCAAGCCGATGCCTCTCAAAGGAGGTCCTCAAGTGAATTTGTGAGGAAAAAAGATGAAGTATGGGGGCGATTCTGTAGGAATCTGTTTTTCCCCGAAGACGCGGGTGGCAGGTTCGGTCCGGATCAGTACTGCAAATCGTGAAGTAAGGGCTGGAAGTTCGGGCCGGAGCCCCAGCGTGTTCCCGAGTGATACCAAGGATCTGATAAATCACAAGATGAGATTTTGGAATGGGCTGGCGTTGGTGGCTCAAGCGCACTTTATGGAGTCTACATCGGAGCCACGTCCAACAAATGGGAAAAGCGGTGGTCAATCCGTTTGCCGTGCAACAACGGGAGCTCAGATGAGATGCAGAACTGGTGGAAGAGAAGAATCCGGGGGTTTGAGTATACAGATGAGTATCAAGGAAAAATTTGAGAGCTGGAATAAATGGAGATATTGGAGCCTAATGATGTGACTGAAGAGTTTGAATTAAGATGATGGTAGGGCTTTGAGATTTCACCAGAAGAGCCTGAAGAAGGGGCCGAAGACATAAAGGACGTCCAACAGGTCCAGAGAATTGATTACTTTCAGAAAAAACTCCAAACTGTGTAAGGAGTGTGTGAAAGCATGGCATTTCGGGAAAGTAATGAAGAAAAGGAAGAATAAGGGGAATCTCTTGTTAAGAGCAAATGTTTCCCAATAAGTCTAAGGCTCTATATAAGAATGCGTTGTCACGGTGAATTACAATAGTGGAGACTTAGCGGATGAGTTTGTGACTGCCAAGGAGGGACGGTTGCCCCCTTCTGCGGTCCCAGTCTTTTGAACAGAGTAGTTGGGTTTGTCAGGACCTGGCAGAGGGCTTAAGGTCTGTGAAATTACTTTGGGTCCCCAAGTTCGAGGAAAAATAGATGGTAAAGAGGGTTCAAGGGGAACTAGAGAAAAAAGAAAAAAACCCCTATACCTTTTGGATAGTTGGTGACACATGGTCATGCACCAAGGACGGAGGTACGTGAGTTTGGGAAGAGTCAGCAGAAGTGTTCTGATGTGCCGGGTCATTATTCTCTGGCCAGGCACTATATCGAAACTGAGCCGGCCCTAAAGGGTAAGATGAAAAACCGTGAGGAACCGGGCCCGGAAGAGCATAGGCCTGGGAGGGTCAGGGTAGTGCGGATGTTCAGATGAAGAGAAAGCTGTGTTGGCTAGGCTCAGGTGAAAAAGAGAAGTAGTGAAGATGAAGTGATGAAGGCATGAGGGTCCAGAGTTCAGTTCTTTTGGATTGTTGACCAGCCCCCGGCGGAGACCAGCCCTGGTTGGAGAAGAGGGGGGGGATATGTGAGACGTGAAGGAATAGTGTCGAATGGGTGTTATTTCACCTAGGTACTGTGCTGTATGGTATAAGGGAAATGTGTGGCTTTGTAAACCTATGGTAGAGAAAGGTCACTACACCTTACTTCAGTACACACTTGCAGCCAGGCCTGAACCATTCAGCTGTTATTAGGAGACCCAGAAGTAGGTGTTCGAACACGTCGAGAGCTCGCTTAGTTGGACAAGGAGTCCGGCACAAGAAGGTTCTCCGGGTATGAGCTGCTCGTCTGGGTGGTGTACCCGGACCAGGAGTGTCTCTGTGGGGGAACCATGCGGTTAGTGCTGAATAGGGGGGAGCTCTTCAATCTGGCGTTGAAGGTTGCCTTCAGAAAAAGGAGGAGACCGTAAACTCCATGTGGTAAAGGGTGAACATATGGTTTTTTGGCCCGGCTGTTAGAGTCGGGACCCGGATAGATAAGGGAAATCTATCTAAGTGTAGTAATGGTGGGAAAAACCCAGGTCTTATGTTTATGTTTGTTTTTATTTGTTTGCTGTGGACTTTATTTAAAATGGTTCGGCCAGTTTTTACCAGAACTGCTGTCTCTGTTGAACTTTTCTATGCCATTCCGTCTACCCGCGGCGATTCAGAGCTCTTCCCTGAAAAGCTTACAGTAAATAAATCATTGGAAAATCATTCAAAGACTTGTATGGAGAGGTAAAGGCCGAGGCTAAAGGTTCTATCTAAAGGGGAGGTTGGCTCAAATATCGTTACTATTTTCGGGTTCGAGTTGGAAGAAGAGGGGGAGAAAATTTTGGGTTTTGTTTTTGGGGTGGAAGAAAAGGGTTGCAATATTTGTCCATTATGGTGTATAAATATATTTACTGTAAATCACAAATAATGATTGGAAATGGCGCTTTGGAAAGGGCAAGAAAAGGCAAAACAAGGGCGGCACCACAATACCGTCAAAATGCTGATAATTAAACAAATAATAAAGTTTGCGCTATAAAAAAATTTTTATATATGCCTGTTTAATAAAATAATAAATGGATTGTTTTTTTGAGGATTTAAAAGTTTACCTATAATCCGGGTGAAGGTCTTAGTTCCGAGAAGCGATGAATAAAGTTTCTTTCCGAAAAGGGTCTGTGGCAATACGCGAGGTCTTTTGGAGCGTGCCCTGGGCGGGGGCAGGCGCTGCCTAAGGATGCCCTGGTTCCGTCCTCCAGGGTCACGATTCAGGAGAAGCCAGCGGTAGGTCTGTACAGTTACAGTACGCGTGTACAGTATGCCTGGAGCAGGTGTGATGGTGGGAGGACCTGCCGTGGTCTTGTCACGTGAATGGAGAGGGTTGGGGGTACGGTTCACGGTAAGACCAAGAAAGTGCAGATTCCTTGTTCCTAAGCGTTTCGAGAACAGCGGGGTTTTCTTTCGTCAGGGTGGTCCTGCTATGAAAGGCCATTTATTGAATATCATTGTGTGTATTTTTTTGAAGGCGGATAAATTGCTGTTAAAATAAGCCCTTAATATGAAAGGATTTGTTGGATTAATCAAAAGCAAAGGTTCAATTTTTTCGCTTAATTAAAGCAATCCGTTTATTATTTATATTCAACGGGCATAATTGCTTTTTATTGCTTTTTGGATTAACCCGTTCACCCCCAAGGGTGGTTTGCACGTTAATGACCGGGCCAATTTTTACAATTCTGACCACTGTCTCTTTATGAGGTTATAACTCTGGAACGCTTCAACGGATCTTCGCGATTCTGAGATTGTTTTCTCGTGACATATTGTACTTCATGTTAGTGGTAAAATTTCTTCGATATACCTTGCGTTTATTTTTGAAAAAAAACGCAAATATGGAGAAAATTTTGAAAATTTTGCAATTTTCAAACTTTGAATTTTTTTCCCTTAAAACAGAGAGATATGTCACACAAAATAGTTAAGAAATAACATTTCCCACATGTCTACTTTACATCAGCACAATTTTGGAACCAAAATTTTTTTTTGTTAGGAAATTATAAGGGTTAAAAGTTGACCAGCGATTTCTCATTTTTACAACAAATTTACAAAGCCATTTTTTTAGGGACCACCTCACATTTGAAGTCACTTTGAGGGGTCTATATGGCAGAAAATACCCAAAAGTGACACCATTCTAAAAACTGCACCCCTCGAGGTGCTCAAAACCATATTCAAGAAGTTTATTAACCCTTCAGGTGCTTCACAGGAGCTGAAGCAACGTGGAAGAAAAAAATTAATATTTAACTTTTTAGCCACAAAAATGATCTTTTACAAACTTTTTTTTTATTTTCACAAGGGTAAAAGGAGAAAATGGGCAGATAAAGTTGTTGTGCAATTTCTCCTGAGTACGCCAATACCCCATATGTGGGGGAAAACCACTGTTTGGGCACACGGCAGAGCTCGTAAGGGAAGGAGCGCCGTTTGACTTTTTCAAACTAAAATTGGCTGGAATTGAGATTGGACGCCATGTTGCATTTGGAGAGCCCCTGCTTTGCCTAAACAGTGGAAACCCCCCACAAGTGACCCCATTTGGGAAACTAGACCCCCTAAGGAACTTATCTAGATCTTTCGTGAGCAATTTGAACCCCCAAGTGCTTCACACAAGTTTATAACGTAGAGCCGTAAAATTAAAAAATCATATTTTTTCCACAAAATTGATCTTTTCACCCCAATTTTTATTTTCCCAAGGGTAACAAGACTCCAAAAGTTATTGTGCAATTTGTCCTGAGTGCGCTGATACCCCATATGTGGGAGTAAACCACTGTTTGGGTGCATGGCAGAGTTTGGAAGGGAAGGAGCGCCGTTTGACTTTTTCAACGCAGAATTGGCTGGATGCCATGTCGTGTTTGGAGAGCTCCTGATCTGCCTAAACAGTGGAAACCCCCCACAAATGACACCATTTTGGAAACTAGACCCCTCAAGGAACTTATCTAGATGTGTGGTGAGCACTTTGAACCCCAAAGTGCTTCACAGAAGTTTATAACGTACAGCCGTAAAATAAAAAATCTCTTTTTTTTTTACAAAAATGATTTTTTCGCCCCAATATTTTATTTTCACAAGGGTAACAGGAGAAATTGGACCCCAAAAGTTGTTGTCCAATTTGTCCTGAGTATGCTGATACCCAATATCTGGGAGTAAACTACTGTATGGGCGCACGTCGAGGCTCGGAAGGGAAGTAGTGACATTTTGGATTGCAGACTTTGATGGAATGGTCTGGGGGAGTCATGTCGCATTTGGAGAGCCCCTGATGCGCCTAAACAGTGGAAACCCCGCACAAGTGACCCCATTTTGGAAAATAGACCCCACAAGGAACTTATCTAGATGTGTGGTGAGCACTTTGAACCCCGAAGTGCTTCACAGAAGTTTATAACGTATAGCCGTAAAAAATAAAAAATCCTTTTTTTTTTTTACAAAAATGATTTTTTCGCCCCCAATATTTTATTTTCACAAGGGTAACAGGAGAAATTGGACCCCAAAAGTTGTTGTCCAATTTGTCCTGAGTACGCTGATACCCAATATGTTGGAGTAAACTACTGTATGGGCGCACGTCGGGGCTCGGAAGGGAAGTAGTGACGTTTTGGATTGCAGACTTTGATGGAATGGTCTGGGGGCGTCATGTCGCATTTGGAGAGCCCCTGATGCGCCTAAACAGTGGAAACCCCCACAAGTGACCCCATTTTGGAAAATAGACCCACAAGGAACTTATCTAGAAGTGTGGTGAGCGCTATGAAGCCCCAAGTGCTTCACAGAAGTTTTATAACATACAGCCGTAAAAACAAAAAAATCATTTTTTTTTTACAAAAATGATTTTGTCGCCCCCAGTTTTTTATTTTCCCAAGGGTAACAGGAGAAATAGGACAAATTGCACAATAACTCTTGTGGTCCAGAGTACGCTGATACCCCATATGCGGGAGTAAACTACTGTTTGGGCGCATGGCAGAGCTCAGAAGTGAAGGAGCACCGTTTGACTTTTTCAACGCAGAATTGGCTGGAATTAAGATCAGACGCCATGTCACATTTGGAGAGCCCTGATGTGCCGAAACAGCAGAAACCCTCCAATTCTAACTCCAACCCTAACCCCAACACACCCCTAACCCTAGTCCCAACCCTAACCACAAACCTAACCCTAACACACCCCTAACCGTAATCCCAACCCTAATCCTAATCCTAATGTTAGCGCCAACCCTAACTTTAGCAGCAACCCTAACCCTAATGGGAAAATGGAAATAAATACATTTTTTTAATTTTATTATTTTTCCCTAACTAAGGGGGTGATAAAGGGGGGTTTGATTTACTATTTATAGCGGGTTTTTATGATTGGCAGCTGTCACGCTAAAAGACGCTTTTTATTGCAAAAAATAGTTTTTTGCATCACCACATTTTGAGAGCTATAATTTTTGCATATTTTGGCCCACAGAGTCATGTGAGGTCTTATTTTTTGCGGGACGAGGTGACGTTTTTATTGGTACCATTTTTGAGCACGTGACATTTTTTGATCGCTTTTTATTTCGATTTTTGGGAGGTTAGAATGAACAAAAATCAGCAATTCGTGAATTTCTTTTGGGGGAGGCGTTTGTACCGTTCCGCGTGTGGTAAAATTGATAAAGAAGTTTTATTCTTCGGGTCAGTACGATTACGGCGATACCTTATTTATATCATTTTTTTATGTTTTGGCGCTTTTATAGAATGAAAACAATTTTATATAAAAAATTATTATTTTTGCATCGCTTTATTCTGCGAGCTATAACTTTTTTATTTTTTCACTGATGATGCTGTATGATGGCTTGTTTTTTGCGGGACAAGATCACGTTTTCAGCGGTACCATGTTTATTTTATATCGGTCTTTTTGATCGCGTGTTATTCCACTTTTTGTTCAGCGGTATGATGATAAAGCATTGATTTTTTGCTTCGTTTTCTTTTTTTTTTTTTTACGGGGTTCACTAAAGGGGTTAACTAGTGGGACAGTTTTATAGGGGGGGTCGTTACGGACGCGGCGATACCAAATATGTGTACTTTTATTTTTTTGTTTTTTTATTTTACTGGAAAGAATGAATTTATTGGGGAATATTTTTTTTTTTTCTATGATTTTTTTTACCACTTTTTCTTTTTATTTTTTTTACTTTTTTACTTTGTCCCAGGGTGGGACATCACAGTATTTTATCAGATCGCTGGTGTGACAGTGTGCACAGCACTTTGTCACACCAGCGATCGCTCTGGCAGTGCTGCGGGCTTCTCAGTGCCTGCTCTCAGCAGGCACTGAGGAAGCCGCCTCCCTGCAGGACCCCGGCGCCATCTTGGATTCGGGGACCTGGAGGGAGGACGGACCCTCGGTACAGCGCGACACATCGCGCTGCTCTGAGGGTCTCAGGGGGGCGCGCAGGGAGCCCCCACCCTGCGCGATCCTCCCCTGTGCCCCGGGTACACCGCGATCATGTTTGATCGTGGTGTGCCAGGGGTTAATGTGCCGGGAGCGTTCCGTGACCGCTCCTGACACACAGTCACGGGTGTCAGCTGTGATAATCAGCTGACACCCGGCGGCGATCAGCTGCGCTCCCCCTGGGAGCACAGCTGATCGCCCATGACGTACTATTCCGTCCATGGGAATTAGGTCCAGGGTCACATGGACGGAATAGTACGTCTGATGGTAGAGAGGGGTTAAAGATATTAGTACCTGCATATATTTCTAATTCTAATATACTGTATTTTTCAGACCATAAGACGCATCCAAGGTTTAGACAGCAGAAAAAACATTTTTCCTACTCATTAAATCTTCCCTGATGTTGTAAAGTGGAGGGGGTGAATATCACTGATTGTAATGCACTAAGGTAGACTGTAGAAGTAATAAATCTATCGTTAGTGTTTCTTCGCACCATGTATTTTATTCACATATAGCTTCACTGCTTGAACATTAACTCCTTCACACCATGGTCATATTCGGCGCTTTAATTTTTTCCTCCCCTTTTTCACCATATAATGTACTGGAAAACGAAAAAAATTCCAACTGAAGTGAAATTGCAAAAAAAAAAGCACAATTCCATGTTTTTAGTTTTTTTTATTTACCCTGTTCACTATATGGTAAAAGTGACATGGTAATATGATTCCCCAATATGATTTCCTGAATGCAGTAACACCAAATATTTTGTAATCTATTTCTATTTTATTTTTAATTGGGCAAAACGAGGGTCATTTGAACCTTTGTGTTTTTTTTCAATTTTTTCTTATTTAAAACAACTTTTTTTTCACTGCTAACTTTATTTTTTTTTAGTCCCCTTAGGGGATTTGAAGCTGCGATCATCTGATCACTTCTGCTACACATAGCAGTGCTTCAGCACTGCTATGTGTAGCAGAATTCAAAATCTCATATGAACACTATCCACAATCCCTGGCTGTCAAAACAAACCATCAGCGCCCCTCAATCATGTGATAGGGACGCCAATGGGCTGCCGGCGTGACTAGTTTCTGGCTGACAAGTGTTAAATCCCACTGTCAGAAATTGACAGCGGTCTTTAACTGTTTAACAGCCAAGGATGGAACTCTGATCCACCTGTGGCTGTTAAAGGCACATGACAGCTGATTAAATCAGCTATCATGTATGGAGAAAGATGAGGGCTCAGTGCCAAATACCGCATTAAAGTAAGGGACATGACATATGATGTAAATATATGTCATGAAGGGGCTAATGAAAACTTTGTAGCACACATGTATGCACACAACTATGATGCATGGACAGTGCACGCCATGTCATGTTTAGAGAGCCCCTTATGTGTCTGAACAGTGGAAATCCCCAATTCTAATTCCAACCCTAACACCAACACACCCCTAACCCTAATCCCAGCTCTAACCATAACCCTAACCACAAACCTAACCATAGCACACCCCTAGCCCTAATCCCAACCCTAATCCCAACCCTAACCCCAACTTTAGCCCCAACCCTAACTTTAGCCCTAACCCTAATGGGAAAATGGAAATAAATACATTTTTTTATTTTATTATTTTTCCCTAACTAAGGGGGTGATTAAGGGGGGTTTGATTTACTATTTATAGCGAGTTTTTATGTTTGGCAGCTGTCACACACTAAAAGATGCTTTTTATTGCAAAAAATAGTTTATGCATCACCACATTTTGAGAGCTATAATTTTCCATATTTTGGCCCACAGAGTCATGTTAGGTCTTGTTTTTTGTGGGACGTGTTGACGTTTTTATTGGTACCATTTTCGGGCACATGACATTGATCCCTTTTTATTACTTTTTTTGGGAGGCAGAATGGACAAAAACCAGCAATTCATGAATTTGTTTTGGGGGGGCGTTTATACCATTCCAAGTGTGGTAAAATTGATAAGGCAGTTTTATTCTTCGGGTCAGTACGATTACAGCGATACCTCATTTATACTTTTTTGATGTTTTGGTGCTTTTATACAATAAAAACTTTTATATAAAAAATAATTATTTTTGCATCGCTTTATTCTGACAGCTATAACCTTTTTATCTTTTTGCTGATGATGCTGTACAGGGGCTTGTTTTTTTGCAGGACAAGATGATGTTTTCAGCGGCACCATGTTTATTTATATCAGTTTTTTTGACCGTGTGTTATTCCATTTTTTGCTCGGTGATAAAGGGGTTAACTAACGGGACAGTTTTATAGGGCGGGCCGTTACGGACTCGGCGATACCAAATATGTGTACTTTTATTGTTGAGATTTTTTTCTCAAAATATTTATTGATAGAATATTGATTTTTTTTATTATTATTTTTTTTAAATACTTTTACATTAAAACATTTTTTAAATTTAATTCTTACTTTTACATTGTCCCACTATGGGACACTCATTTTGTGCAGGCTGATCGCCTCTATAGCATGCAGAGCTGCATGCTATAGAAGCTGTCAGCGCTGCATGCAATATACACTGACCTGAGTCTTCCTGGTCATCACTGCGCATGACAGGAAGTCCCTCAGGTCTGGAGATCCGGATGTCGTCGTGACGACATTGGGTCTCCATGGCAGCGATCGGAACCCTGCGGCAAGCCGCAGGGTCTCTGATCCAAAAGGAGAGGAGCTGTCATCCCCTCTGCAGCCACCGGAACACTGCGATCATGTGCCGGGGATTAAAGTGCCAGGAGAGGTCCGTGACTGCTTCTGGCACTTAGTGCCGGTTGACACTGCGATCATGTGCCGGGGTTAAAGTGCCAGGAGCGGTCCGTGACTGCTTCTGGCACTTAGTGCCGGTTGTCAGCTGTGAGAATCAGCTGACACCCAGCCGCGATCGGCCGCGCTTCCCCCGTGAGCGCGGCCGATTGACTATGACGTACTATCCCATACTTGGGAATTAAGTCCCAGGGCACATGGACAGGATAGTCCGTCATATGGCAGAAAGGGGTTAAATGGTCACCTGATGCATCAGCTGACTGTTGATGATACAGGTCCTTTCTGGAGACCAACCTAGTGTCATGATCCCAGTGCAGGGGTTAATCTCTTGATCCTAGTGCGGGCTCTGACCTGCACACCTGGGGTTTATTATTATGGCCTCTCTTTGGTTCGGGGAGAGCTTCTTATAGCCCTAGGAAGCTCCAATCCCCGTCAGTTATACTTTTGCCCTTGGCTGAGTGTGTTGACCCCTGATTGCTTGTGCCTTGTGCCTGTGTTCTAGTTTGTTTGTATGGTTCTGACCCGGTTCTGTTTCCCGTTGTGATTTTGCCTCTTGATTCTGTACTGTGTATATGCTTCTCTGGTTTTCTGACTCCTGCCACGTCCCTGACTATTCTTGATTTGCCTGCTCCTTGTGTACTGCGTTGTCTCTCACGTTTACTGACCTCGGCCTGCCTTGGATTCCGTCTCCCTCTGGTGCCCCGTCCTCTACCTGGTGTCCGGTGACCCCCTTTCCATTCTCCAGGGTCCCAGTAGCTCCCTGCACTCATCCCCAGCTACAGGACGCTAAGCTCCGCCCCCTGGGGGGGTCACATGACCGCAGGTCCTGGCAGTACACTCACCACTTGGTGTTCTGCTAACTCCAGCTCTGCTGTATTGCTATCGTCTTGCCCAGCACTCGGGCGCTGTGAGTACCGCTGTCACAGGCCGTCGGAGGCTCCCACTGTCAGAGCTGCTGAAACCGCTGGTAAGTGCCCACCTAGCGGTTTCTCGTGATATTATAACTGACCTTGAACTTTTTTTTTTTTTTCCTCTGCAGCATGGACCCAATGCATGCTTTATCTGAGCAGGTGAAACACTTGACTCAGTTGCTGCAGAAGCTAAATTTGGAGCACCAAACTCTGGCCCAATCCCAACGGAAGGTTGCGGATTCGGTTCAGGGGGCGCTATCCGCAGGGTTTCAGCAGGAGTGGGCTAGAGATGTCTTTTTAGTCTCACCCGAACCCCGGTTAAGTTACCAGATACTTTTGCTGGTAACAAAAGTAATTTTAGAGTATTTAAGGAGGGTTGTAAACTTTTTTCTCTTTGAGACCCCGCTCCTCTGGGGATGAGAAACAGAGGGTGGGGGTGGTTATGTCCCTGCTTAGGGGGGCCCCGCAAGCCTGGGCATTTTCTCTTTCCTCTTCTGCCCGGAGAGAATGAGTGTGCATGCATTTTTTGAGGCCTTAGGGCATATTTACGATGAGCCGGATAGAGTGCGTTTGGCTGAGGACAAGGTGATGAGTGTCTGTCAGGGGAAGCACTCGGCCGAGTGGTTCTGTTCTGAATTTAGACGTTGGGCAGCCGAGGTTTCGTGGAGTGATGCCGCCCTTCGGGGGTTGTTCCGTAGAGGCCTGTGTGAACGTCTAAAGGATGCCCTGGCACTTCATCCTCCACCTGACTCCCTGGAGGATGCCATGACCCAAGCGGTTCGCATGGATCGCAGACTGCGGGCTAGAGGCATTATGCAGTTGGAAACATCGTTATTCTCCAGTGGAGATGAGACCCGGACTCCTCCTGTGGCTATGGAGGTGAATGCTATCACCTGTGAGAAGGAAAGAAGATGCCGCCGTGAGAAGCAGTTGTGCTTCTATTGTGGGGAATCTGGACATTGGAAGAAGGACTGCCCCTCCTGTCCGTCATCTTCCAAGATGGCGGGAAACGACTAGGTCTGGGTAGTAGTCGAGGAGGCTACCCAGACCTTCAGGTACATTTTTCCTCACTTGCAAAAATTGTGCTTCAGGTGGAACTGGAACTTGGTGATGGTCCTGTTCAGACTACCGCCTTTATTGACTGTGGTTCTGCTGTTAATCTGATTGACACCCGGATATTGACTCTTAATAAGATAGGGATAGTCAGGCTTCAGGATCCTGTTAAACTTGTGGCTATTGACTCGTCCCCTCTTACCCGGGACGGTATCTATTTCAGGTCTGAACTTTTTTCTCTGAAAGTGGGTCCCACTCATGTGGAAAAACTAAGTTGTCTTGTGTTAGATAATTTGCCTGCGGGACTGGTACTGGGGATGCCTTGGCTTCAACGCCATAATCCTATCATTGATTGGGTGACGGGGGAGATCACTCAATGGGGATGCAGGGATAAATGTTGTAACCTGGGACCTCTTGTCAACTCTGTTAAATCTGTATCTGTGTCGTCTGTCGGTCTGGAGGGTATTCCGGAATACCTGAAGGATTTCGAAGACGTGTTTTCCGAAAGTGAGGCTGAGGCGCTGCCACCACATAGACTCTATGATTGTGCCATTGATTTAGTACCTGGAGCCAAGTTGCCTAAGGCTCGGTTGTTCAATTTGTCCGGGCCAGAGCGCCAAGCCATGAAGGAGTACATAGCTGAGAGTCTCCGCAAAGGGCATATTAGGCCTTCTGTTTCACCCGTAGCAGCAGGATTCTTCTTCGTGAAGAAGAAAGATGGTGGTTTGCGGCCGTGCCTCGACTTTCGGGAACTTAACAAGATAACGGTTAGGAACACTTACCCACTTCCCCTCATTCCAGACTTATGTAACCAGTTATCAGGGGCCCAATGGTTCTCCAAATTAGATCTCCGGGGAGCCTACAACCTGATAAGGGTTCGGGAAGGGGACGAATGGAAAACGGCGTTCCTTACATCAGAGGGACTCTTTGAAAACCTGGTGATGCCATTTGGGTTAACTAATGCCCCGCTATTTTCCAGAACTTTATCAATGTTGTGTTTTCAGACCTGATAGGCCGTTTTGTTATCATTTATTTGGATGACATTTTGATATATTCCCCGGACAGTCAGTCTCACTTGCAACATCTACAGACAGTTCTCCAGAGACTCAGGGAGAATCAATTGTTTGTGAAATTGGAGAAATGTTCGTTTTTCGTTCAGGAACTGTCTTTTTTGGGGCTGATTGTGTCCGGTGTGGGGTTTCGTATGGATCCTAAGAAGGTGCTGGCTATTGTAGACTGGGTTCAGCCTCAAGATCTCAAGGGGCTCCAGCGCTTTTTAGGATTTGCAAACTATTATCGGAGATTCATTAAAGGTTTCTCACAAGTGGTTAAACCACTCACTGATCTTACCCAGAAGGGTGCTGATGTAAAAAATTGGTCGAGACTTGCTAAAGAATCCTTCTCAGCGCTTAAGAAATGTTTCATGTCCGCCCCAGTGTTGGTTCAGCCAGATCCGTCCAAACCTTTTATTGTGGAGGTGGATGCTTCTGAAGTGGGGGTGGGTGCTGTGTTGTCCCAGGGTCCGGCCACCCTTACTAATCTCAAACCCTGTGCCTTCTTCTCCAAGAAGTTCTCTTCCGCTGAGAGAAACTATGATGTAGGCAATAGAGAACTTCTTGCGGTCAAGCTGGCATTCGAAGAATGGAGGCACTTTTTGGAAGGGGCGGCTCACCCTATCACGGTTATCACAGATCACAAAAATTTGGCATACCTTGAATCTGCTAAGAGGCTTACGCCTAGACAAGCCCGTTGGTCACTTTTTTTTCACGATTTCAATTCTCCATTACTTTTCGACCGGGGTCCAAAAATGTTAAAGCGGATGCCCTGTCCAGAAGTTTTGACCCTGTGTCTCCCCCCGAGCCACCGTCCTCCATTCTTCATCCGGGGATGGTAGTGGCGGGGATCTCGACAGAGTTGGAACAAGAAATTTTGAGGGCTCAGTTCCTAGCTCCGGCGGCCAGGCCAGGGGATAAATTGTTTGTTCCAGAATTATTGCGGCCTAGACTTCTGCAGGAGTTTCATGAGTCTAGGCTTAGTGCTCATCCTGGTATCACGGCCACTAGAGAGGCAGTGGCCAGGGTGTTTTGGTGGCCTTCAATGGGGTCCGATGTTAAGAAATTCATTTCTGCTTGTGGAGTTTGTGCCCGTTCCAAAAGCTCGCATAGCGGCCGGCTGGGGAACTCATACCTTTACCGGTTCCTGAAAGGCGATGGACTCATCTCTCCATGGACTTTATTACCGGTCTTCCACCTTCCAGGGGCAATACCGTGATTTGGGTGGTGGTGGACAGGTTTTCTAAACAGGCCCATTTCGTTCCCTTGGCAGCATTACCCTCAGCAGAAACATTGTCAAGATTGTTTGTGCTGCATGTGGTCCGTTTGCATGGGGTACCCCTGAATGTTGTGTCTGACAGAGGTGTGCAGGTTGTGGCAAAATTTTGGAGGGCATTCTGTAAGAAATTGGGCATCTCACTCTCCTTCTCGTCGGCATATCACCCGGAAAGTAATGGTCAGACGGAGCGTACCAATCAATCCCTGGAACAGACTCTCAGGTGTCTGACCTCCGCCAGACAGGAGGATTGGTGTGATGCGTTACCGTTGGCGGAATTCGCCTTTAACAACCGAGTGAGTCAATCCAACAACATGTCCCCATTCCTGATTAATTATGGGTTTAATCCCCATTTTGGGGAGTTTTCACGGTTGGATTCGGTTGTCCAGGGGCGGAGGGATCCGTTCTACGGTTAAAAAATATCTGGGCTGACGTCCAGCGTAATATATCTCGGGCCCAGGGGAGGTATAAATATTTTGCGGACAAAAAGAGAGCCCCGGGACACATGTTTCAGGTGGGGGAGAAGGTTTGGCTTTCCACACGTAACATCAACTTGAAGGTACCATCAGCTAAATTGGGACCGAAGTTCATCGGTCCGTACGAGATTGTGGAGATAGTCAATCCTGTGGCATATAGGTTGCATCTCCCCGTCCTTAAAAATAACCAATGTGTTCCATAAATCTCTGTTGAAACCCGTGGGGTCTGTCAAGGAGGACTCTGAGTCTGTGGTTCCTCCAGTGTTAGTGGAGGGTCACTTGGAGTATGAGGTCGGACACATTGTGGACTCTCGGTGGGTACGCCGCTCCTTACAGTACCTGGTCCACTGGAAGGGATATGGACCAGAGGATCGCTCATGGGTCTCTGCTCGCTCGGTACATGCAGATCGCCTGGTTCGGGCTTTCCATGCCAGGTACCCGGGCAAGCCTGGGGGTCCAGAGGCCCCCGTTGAGAGGGGGGTACTGTCATGATCCCAGTGCAGGTTTGGCCTGCACACCAGGGGTTAATGTCTTGATCCTAGTGCAGGCTCTGACCTGCACACCTGGGGTTTATTATTATGGCCTCTCTTTGGTTCGGGGAGAGCTTCTTATAGCCCTAGGAAGCTCCAATCCCCGTCAGTTATACTTTTGCCCTTGGCTGAGTGTGTTGACCCCTGATTGCTTGTGCCTGTGTTCTAGTTTGTTTGTATGGTTCTGACCCGGTTCTGTTTCCCGTTGTGATTTTGCCTCTTGATTCTGTACTGTGTATATGCTTCTCTGGTTTTCTGACTCCTGCCACGTCCCTGACTATTCTTGATTTGCCTGCTCCTTGTGTACTGCGTTGTCTCTCACGTTTACTGACCTCGGCCTGCCTTGGATTCCGTCTCCCTCTGGTGCCCCGTCCTCTACCTGGAGTCCGGTGACCCCCTTTCCATTCTCCAGGGTCCCAGTAGCTCCCTGCACTCATCCCCAGCTACAGGACGCTAAGCTCCGCCCCTGGGGGGTCACATGACCGCAGGTCCTGGCAGTACACTCACCACTTGGTGTTCTGCTAACTCCAGCTCTGCTGTATTGCTATCGTCTTGCCCAGCACTCGGGCGCTGTGAGTACCGCTGTCACAGGCCGTCGGAGGCTCCCACTGTCAGAGCTGCTGAAACCGCTGGTAAGTGCCCACCTAGCGGTTTCTCGTGATACCTAGCAGGAGCAGCTATCTGGTGTCTTCCACATTTGGTGTTAAGAGTCCTGTTGCTGTTGATATCTACGGTGTGGAGCTTTGCAGCGGTGTATATAAGCTAAGTGTGGTGTTTTTGTTTCCTTGTCCCTTTGTTGTCTGTTACTTCCGCCTGTGTTGTATTAGTGCAGTGGTGGGACTAGTGCTCTCACTTGCCAGTTCCCTACTTAGGTATAAGAGCAGGGCAAGTGACGGAAAAGGTACTCGGCGACGGGGTGAAAGAACCCATTTAGGGATGATAGGGAGATCAGGGTTCATCCTCAGGAGAGTGCATGAGGTGTCCATTCCCTCTTTCCCTATCGTCAGGGCCCACCGTTGTTATTGTTTCCCTGGTGTTCCCTTGTTTGTTGTGCCATTTGGTGACTGACCAACCATTGGTCGTGTCACACTAGGTCAGTCACTCTGTGACATTTATGATTTTTGTACAATTTTTCAGTAAAAATGTCATTTCTTTGTGTTAGGGTAAACAAAATATGATACTCCAGTAATTCATTTTTCACATTCCAGGCATGATAATGGCTTCTCTCTGTGTGGGATTTTTTAAGTTTAAGAAGGTAACATTTCCGACATTCTGAATATGACTATTGCTTCTCCCCGTGTAAGCAATTTGATGAGCAACAATAAATGATTTATGTGCAAAATATTTCCCACATTATGAGCATGAAAGAGGCTTCTTCACTGTGTGACTTCTCTGGTGTGAAACAAGAGATGATTTATCTGCATAACATTTCCCACATTCTGAACATGAAAAAGGCTTCTCCCCTGTGTGAGTTCTCTGGTGTTTAACAAGATTTGATTTATCAGTAAAACATTTCCCACATTCTGAACATAAAAAAGGCCTCTCCCTTCTGTGAGTTCTCTTGTGTGTACGAAGAGATGATTTATGTGCAAAACATTTCCCACATTCTGAACATGAAAAAGGCTTCTCCCTGTATGAGTTCTCTGGTGTGAAACAAGAGATGATTTATCTGCAAAAGATTTCCCACATTGTGAACATGAAAAGGCTTCTCCCCTGTGTGAGTTCTCTGGTGTGAAAAAAGAGATGATTTATCTCCAAAACATTTCCCACATTCTGAACACGAAAAAGGCTTCTCCCCTGTGTGAGTTCTCTGATGACTAAGAAGAATCGATTTTTGGTTAAAACATTTCCCACATTCTGAACATGAAAAAGGCTTTTCTCCTGTGTGAGTTCTCTGGTGTATAAGCAAATCTGATTTTTGGTTAAAACATTTCCCACATTCTGAACATAAATATGGCTTTTCTCCTGTGTGAGTTCTCCGATGTTTAACAAAACATGATTTATCTGCAAAACATTTCCCACATTCTGAACATAAATATGGCTTCTCTCCTGTGTGAGTTCTCTGGTGTAAAACCAAATCTGATTTTTGGTTAAAACATTTCCCACATTCTGAACATGAATATGGCTTCTCCCCTGTGTGAGTTCTCTGATGTTTAACAAGAAATGATTTATCCGCAAAACATTTCCCACATTCTGAACATGAAAAAGGCTTCTCCTTTGTGTGAGTTCTCTGGTGTGAAACCAAATTTGATTTCTGGTTAAAACATTTCCCACATTCTGAACATAAAAAAGGCTTCTCCCCTGTATGGATTCTCTGATGACTAACAAGAGTCGATTTCTTGTTAAAACATTTCCCACATTCTAAACATGAAAAAGGCTTCTCTGTGTGAGTCCTCTGGTGTGTAACCAAATCTGATTTCTGGTTAAAAAATTTCCCACATTCTAAACATGAAAATGGCTTCTCCCCTGTGTGAATTCTCTCATGCCTAAGAAGATCTGATTTCTGGTTAAAACATTTCCCACATTTGGAACAAGAAAATCTATTCTCCGCTGTGTGAATTTTTTTGTGTTTAAGAAAAGTCGTTTCAAGGGGAAAACTATTTGCATATTCTGAACGTGAAGCTGGCTTCTTTGCTTTAATAGCAGTTTGTTTTTTAATGCTTATTTTGTGACTTTGATTTTCCTTAGTAAACGATAATGAATCAGAAGACAGGACCTGTTTGCAAGGATCAGATGACAAATCTTTGCTGTGAAGGAATGATGATATATCTGGAGTAATGGCATTGACTTCAATTGTATCCTGTTGGGTCTCAAGATCATCTGATTTAAAAATTGAAGATGTCATCTTTCTCTCTGATCTCCTGGTACCGTCATCTGCCAAGAATAAAACCATTTTTTTTAATAAAATATCCTTGCATTTTATATTTTTGAACATTTCCACTCACAATGCAATTACAATTGGCAAGTTATATAGAAAAATTGAATTATTCACAATGACAGATCACAGTCTAAGAGAAAACCTTACAGGATGAGGCAACAAAGTCTCCCAAATATTGGAATACAAAGCCACCAAAATTGTTATGTAGGTGAAAATGATACCAATAAAAACTTCTACTTAACCCACTAAAAAAAAGCCCCCACTCAGGTCCATCATATGTCAATGGAAAAAAATAAAGTTTTCTACATTATTAGTGGCTCAAAGGCTCTTGAAAAGCAAAATTGCTTCCATAAACCAATCCAGCAATATCTGTTCTCCCAAAGTCAAATCTCCCTCGCTTCTGACGCTTGCTGTGTGCCTAAACAACACTTAGCATCTATGTATTTGGCATTGCTGTAGTAAGAAGAACCCAATTAATTTACGGTGTGTGTGTCTCATGGAGCACAATCTGGGCACTAAGTGTTGGATCATAAAATGGTATATTTGCAATTTTCATTCTCCAACATGCACTGCGCGCTAATTTCTCGAAGAACACTGTGGAGTCAAAATAGTCACTACTCCTATAGATTAATTCACTGAGGGTTATAATTTTCAAAATGGGATCACTTTTTGTAGATTTCTACTACTCTGGATTACTATCATTTTGTCATATTAAGGCTTCTTCAAATGGTGCGTCTCATCTCTTATGGGAACACCTTCTGCGATGTCTGCTTCTGTCACCACGTGTGGCCTTGGTCATTCTGCAGGCCACACTAGAAATGGAGGAGACATCAGAACCAAAAGCTCTGGGCAGCATAAGCTCTGTCCAGCCACTAAAATTAGGATGCCTGGGACCTGTAGTGCCATCCAGTCTGGCAGTAAGGATGTGTGTGCAGTCAAGGCAAAGTAATCACATCCCTGACTCAGCCAACTGGAAAGCACCACACCCTACTAAAGCTACAACTGTATACAGGGTATTTTCAGATTCAGAAGTTGGAAAATAATTTGTAAGGTCCATTTTTTTCTCTTGTGAAAATGAAAAATTTGGGGCTACATCAACATTTTAGTGAAATAAAAAAATATTTTTACATTCCAACTTTAGATAAATTCTGAATGTCTTTTTTGTTTCTATGAAGAATGCAAATTTCTAGAATTGAGGCCTCTCAGAGTAATTTCAAAAGTGATTTGTTACTAAAAGAATAGGTTTTGTAAGTTTAATTGAACATAAAAACTTTTTGCAAAATTTGTAAGCCTTCTATCAACCTAAAAAAATAAAAGGATGTTGAAAGAATAAAATGGGATGTTGTAAAAATGCTTCCGACTTAAAGCAAAAATACGGTAAATGTGATTTATTAATAGGGATGACGGAATCTGAACTGGGAAGTTCGGGGTTTGTATCGGACACTGAACACAGACATTTTACTGTATGTCCGGTTTCCTGTATAGGTTCTCCATTCTAATAAAGCTTGTTGAAAGGCTGCAGCCAATCAACAAGCTTTTAGACTGTGAGCACTTCCAGAGCCATCACAGCCATGCCAAGTATTGCCATGCCTGTGATCGGTCGGCGCAGCACGTGACCTGGCCTGTATAAAGGCCAGATCAAGAGTGTTACTGCCATTATGCTCTCCTTTGTGTAGGGATAGGATGTAACTGAAGTGAGAGACATATTCTGATTATGCACTCTGCAATTACAATGCTGTGTGTACTCTGCAATCCCTAAATGTGATATTTTTGTGGTAAATGCTGTGTGTACAGTCATGGCCAAAAGTTTTGAGAATGACACAAATATTATATTTTCACATGATCTGCTGCCCTCTGGTTTTTATGTGTGTTTGACAGATGTTTTTATCACAGACAGAAATATAATAATTGCAAACATATGAGTAACAAAAGCTTATATTTACAGTTAGAATGAGTTAATGCAGCAAGTCAATATTTGCAGTGTTGACCTGTCTTCTTCAGGACCTCTGCAATTCTCCCTAGCATGCTCTCAATCAACTTCTGGACCAAATCCTGACTGATAGCAGTCCATTCTTGCACAATCAATGCTTTCATTTTGTCAGAATTTTTAGGTTTTTGTTTGTCCACCCGTCTCTTGATGATTGACCACAAGTTCTCAATGGGATTAAGATCTGGGGGTTTCCAGGCCATGGACCTAAAATCTCTATGTTTTGTTCCCTGAGCCATTTAGTTATCACCTTTGCTTTATGGCAAGGTGCTCCATCATGCTGGAAAAGGCATTGTTGATCGCCAAATTGCTCTTGGAGGGTTGGGAGAAGTTGCTCTTGGAGGACATTCTGGTACCATTCTTTATTCATGGCTGTGTTTTTAGGCAAGACTGTGAGAGAGGCGATTCCTTGGCTGAGAAGCAACCCCACACATGAATGGTTTCAGGATGCTTAACAGTTGGCATGAGACAAGACTGGTGGTAGCGCTCACCTTGTCTTCTCCGAATGAGGCGTTTTCCTGATGTCCCAAACAATCGAAAAGGGGATTCATCAGAGAAAATAACTTTACCCCAGTCCTCAGCAGTCCACTGCCTGTACCTTTTGCAGAATATCAGTCTGTCCATGATGTTTTTTCTGGAGAGAAGTGGCTTCTTTGCTGCCCTCCTTGAGACCAGGCCTTGCTCCAAGAGTTTCCGCCTCACAGTGCGTGCAGATGCACTCACACCTGCCTGCTGCCATTCCTGAGCAAGCTCTGCACTGCTGGTAGCCCGATCCCACAGCTGAAACACTTTTAAGAGACGGTCCTGGCGCTTGCTGGTCTTTCTTGGGCGCCCTGAAGCCTTTTTGGCAACAATGGAACCTCTCTTCTTGAAGTTCTTGATGATGCGATAGAATGTTGACTGAGGTGAAATCTTTCTAGTTGCGATACTCTTCCCTATTAGGCCATTTTTGTGCATTGCAATGATGACTGCACATGTTTCTTTAGAGATAACCATGGTTAACAGAAGAGAAACAATGATGCCAAGCACCAGCCTCCTTTTAAAGTGTCCAGTGGTGTCATTCTTACTTAATCATGACAGATTGATCTCCAGCCATGTCCTCATCAACACCCACACCTGTGTTAATGCAGCAATCACTGAAAAGAGGTTAGCTGGTCCTTTTAAGGCAGGGCTGCAATGATGTTGAAATGTGTTTTGGGGGATAAAGTTCATTTTCATGATCCTGCTGCCACCTCACCAACACCAGAGCTGCTGCTGTCCCCTTCACCATTATCCTGTAGAATCTAAGATCACAATAGTAGGGTCCTCTACCCTCTGTACCTGTCACTATTAGTTTGTTTATTGTAATTTCTATTAATGATTTGTATGTAACCCCTCCTCATTTACAGCACCATGGAATCAATGGTGATCTAAAAAATATATTAGTAATAATAATCATGATGATGTTCCATTTCTCACACCTGACCTCCTTGCCAGACTACAAACAACAGAAAGCTGCAGCAGTTGGCACCTGTGTTTTATCAGAGATGTGCTGCGGTGGTCCCCTGACTGTTAGCCTTACAAGTACATGAGAGGGGTAAGGCAAAGTGCACACGTCAGGAATTTTCGTGTTTTTTTCCCGCGGCAAAAACGCGAAAAAAAACGCAAGCATTAAGCATCCTATTCATTTAAATGGATTCCGCAAATTTTGTGCACATGCAGCGTTTTTTCCCGCAAAAAAAACGCTTCAAGGAAAAAAAAGCAACATGTTCATTAATTTCGCGTAATCTCGGCGGAATCGCCGCCATAGGAATGCATTGAACCGCTTACTTTCCGCATGTGGCTATGCCCACCATGCGCAATGTAAGCGGTTCATGTGCGGATGGTAATCAGGGTCTGGAGGAGAGGAGACTCTCCTCCAGGCCCTGGGTACCATATCCCTGGTAAAACAATAATTAAAATAAAAAATAATGATATTCTCACCTTCCGGCGGCCCCCGCAGCCTTCCCGCCTCTCAGCGACACTCCCATTCCCAGTAATGCATTGCGAGAATCACCCCAGATGACGTAGCGGTCTCGCGTGATGCTACGTCATCTGGGGTCTGTCGCAATGCATCCTTGGGAACGGGATTAGCCGGGAGCGTCGTTGAGAGGCGGAAAAGCTGCGGGAGCCGCCGGAAGGTGAGAATATCACGATTTATTGTTTTTTTTATTATTTTTACATTAGATCTTTTTACTATTGATGCGGCATAGGCGGCATCAATAGTAAAAAGTTGGTCACACTTGTCAAACACTATGTGTGACTCGTGTGACCAACCTGTCAATCAGTTTTCCAAGCGATGCTACAGATCGCTAGGAAAACGCTAGCATTCTGCAAGCTAATTCCGCTTGCAAAACGCTAGTTTCTGGCGGGAATACGCATACCAAAATAATGCGTATTTCCCGCGGCAGAGAAGTGCGGGATTGCCGCGGAAATTTCAGCGGCAATTCCGCAACGTGTGAACTTAGCCTAAGGAGAAGGACCGGGCCATGGGTACCTGTCCCGTGCTGGGTCCGGAACTATCGGGGCTGTCTCCTCTGTTGTCTGGGGGAAAGAATAGGAGACCTCACAGACCTTTGCACCAGGAAGCAGGGGACGTGGATAAGCAGCACGCGGAAGCAGTCAGTTTTGGCAGGAACAGTCAGTGCGCAGCCTGTAGACAGGAGTGCTCCGGCCCTCGAGCACAGACACTGTGCAGGCCTGCGTCTGTTGACTCCCACCGCCACCAGCATGGACATGAGCGAGAGAAGTGCAGAATACCCAGTAACTAGCAGATAGCAAGGTGCCGCACGTTCCGTGGCCGTGAGTACAGCGCCTGTACCGCCTGATAGAAACCTTGTGCGGGACAGATGTTTATGCCCTGAGATGCCAGTATATATTTCCCGGCCTGTGTTGGACCCAGATAGTGCTCTGGCCTTTTCTGCCACAGCTACATCAAACTATGGACTAGGGGCTCAGCGGAAGGTGCCGGAGACCGACCGCTGCCGCCAGAAGACGTGGGATCAGTATCGCGCCAGCCATCGTGGCGCCATCATTTCCCTTGCAGCCCCCACAGCCTGAGGAACTACTAATACGATAAGTTACCCCTAAAGAACTGCCATTACCTTACCCGTTGTTTATTGACTTTCCATTTACCTTGCCATTGAACTGTTTGAATCTTCAGTTAACTGTTTACTTACCGTATTTAACTAATTATCTCCCTGCGTGGAGTCTGCCTCTTTAAAAGTGAAGTTGTTAACCCTTGCACTGCCTCTCATGCCTCCTGTCTGTCACTGCATCCAGCAACCTGCTCACACTTGGCATAGTCATCAGGATGCAGTCTTCAGGCACAGAGGTGGCAGACCAAACGGCCTTGGGTGTCCCAAGAGCCAGTATACCACTGGGAGCATTGCTGAGCAACCTCTCGAAGTTCACAGGGAGCAATACCTTGCTATGGGATTGGACTGAGCGGGTCAAGGCTATGTTGAGGATGCACCCCATAACCCCCGCTATGCAGGCAGAGATTGCCATGATGGCCCTGGAAGGGGAAGCGAGGTGTTCCATCATGTTCCGGCCCCCACATGAGCGAAACACCTTTACCAGGGTGTTACAAATCATAGAGGAAATGCACGGGGACCCCACAGACGTCGGAGAATTGCACATGCGCTTGTTTAGCCATGTTCAAACGGAGGGGGAGTCCGTGACCCAATACATGAACGCGCTTGCAGGAGATCTATGCTGTGATCACTAAGTAGGATGATGTAGGTGTAGGACTCCCTGATATAGTTCTGAGAGACCAGCTAGTGGCAGGCTTTAGAGATGCACGCTCAAACAGGCCTTTCAGGTACGCTTGCGGGTTAATCTACGTATGTCCTTTCTGGAGGTTGGGCAGAAGAGCGCACACGTGAGCAGGAGCAGGGAGTGACAGCCCCAGCAGGGAAGGTCTGGAGCGGAGAGGTATCCACTCTGCTAGCAATTGAATCCAGTTGGGTAAAAGAAATCCAGAAGGAAATTCAGGACATGTCAGAAGAATGGTCTGACTTAAGAAAGAAACCGCCGGTAACCCAGGACCCTCTGGAGGCAGAATTGGTCCTGAGCCTCACCCGGAAATGAGACAACCTCGTGCAGAAAGGCGGCCGATCTGTTTCGCATGTGGAGATGCTGGACATTATGCCTGGGAATGCGCGCGCCAGGGGGAAAGTCCTCAACGGTCGTACGTTAAACTAGTGGGCTCCGTGGCTGGGGGACGCCGCCCGGAGCCTAAGTAGCCAAGAAGGAGAGAAGGAAGTCCTACAAGTCTAGTTTCTCTGAGTCCTCTGGCATGGGCTGAAATGGATGGTCGAGCCGTCTGCTGTTTAGTGGATATCAACTCTCAAGTAACCACTATTCTCGAGATTTATTTCAGGTGTCATTTTACTGAGGCGATGCGACCTGAATGGGGCCCAGTAATCAACTTGACGTCAGCCAATCAGTTGCCCATCCCGGTCGCAGGGGAGGTCTGGATGCAGGTGTGTGGCAAGGACGTGGGCTGGAAAGGAGTCGTGTTAACTGGCGAGGACTCTGGCAATGGTCCCACTGTAACTTTAGGAATGAACGAATTGAAAGAACTCAGGAGCATCCTGGTCAATAAGTCGACGGATGTGTTTTTGAATCGATGGAGCTCTCATACCCCCAGAGAAAAGCATTTCAACAATTAATTCGGGTGGCCCATGCTCAGGAGACGTCAAGTGAAGGAAGAACCTTTGGGAAAGTGATCATCCCAGCTGCTGCCAACCTCGTTTTGCGCCCGGTCAGACTGTACTCACTTTGCCCATTCGAGATTGTACCCCTCGCGAAGGAGAAGTCTAGATAGAGCCCGCTGTAATGGAACAACTACCTCCAGGACACCTCATTGCACGGACCTTAACCACGGTCCACGATGGTAATGTGCCAGTACGATGTGTCAACCTAGGAGAGGACGATCTCATGCTCCCGCCCAAAAGTGAAATAGCTCAGATAATGGGCATGCCAGAAGAATTGATACCACCGGAAACCGTCCAACTGGCAGTAAAGCAGGGGGATCCCTGGACAGTGGCCATAATGGTCCTCCGAGCCACCACCTAATCCCCTTAAGGAAGGGCGCCGAATACTGAAGCAGATGCGAGCTGAGTTAACAAAACTCTCACCACAACAGGAACAACAAGTAGAAGCGGTGCAGGAGACATACCAAGATGTTTTTGCTCAACACGTCGATGATTTCAGCTGCACCACAGCCATCACCCAAGAGATTCCAACGGGGAACGCCGTACCCATTCGGGAACGATACAGACAGATTCCACCACAAATGTGAAAGAGGTGAAAGAGATGTCCCATTGTGTTAGTACGAAAGAAGAATGGAACACTGCTCTTCTGCGTAGACTACCGGAAGCTGAACACCTGCACTGTGCGAGACTCATACCCACTACCAAGAATTGAGGAGTCATTGTCTGCTTTGGGGAAAGCGAAGCACTTCTCATCGTTGGATCTGGCCAGTGGATATTGGCAAGTGCCCATGTCCAA
>JARQOD010000003.1:21095411-21234329 GCA_033576555.1 Oophaga sylvatica
GGCACAGAGGTGGCAGACCAAACGGCCTTGGGTGTCCCAAGAGCCAGTATACCACTGGGAGCATTGCTGAGCAACCTCTCGAAGTTCACAGGGAGCAATACCTTGCTATGGGATTGGACTGAGCGGGTCAAGGCTATGTTGAGGATGCACCCCATAACCCCCGCTATGCAGGCAGAGATTGCCATGATGGCCCTGGAAGGGGAAGCGAGGTGTTCCATCATGTTCCGGCCCCCACATGAGCGAAACACCTTTACCAGGGTGTTACAAATCATAGAGGAAATGCACGGGGACCCCACAGACGTCGGAGAATTGCACATGCGCTTGTTTAGCCATGTTCAAACGGAGGGGGAGTCCGTGACCCAATACATGAACGCGCTTGCAGGAGATCTATGCTGTGATCACTAAGTAGGATGATGTAGGTGTAGGACTCCCTGATATAGTTCTGAGAGACCAGCTAGTGGCAGGCTTTAGAGATGCACGCTCAAACAGGCCTTTCAGGTACGCTTGCGGGTTAATCTACGTATGTCCTTTCTGGAGGTTGGGCAGAAGAGCGCACACGTGAGCAGGAGCAGGGAGTGACAGCCCCAGCAGGGAAGGTCTGGAGCGGAGAGGTATCCACTCTGCTAGCAATTGAATCCAGTTGGGTAAAAGAAATCCAGAAGGAAATTCAGGACATGTCAGAAGAATGGTCTGACTTAAGAAAGAAACCGCCGGTAACCCAGGACCCCTCTGGAGGCAGAATTGGTCCTGAGCCTCACCCGGAAATGAGACAACCTCGTGCAGAAAGGCGGCCGATCTGTTTCGCATGTGGAGATGCTGGACATTATGCCTGGGAATGCGCGCGCCAGGGGGAAAGTCCTCAACGGTCGTACGTTAAACTAGTGGGCTCCGTGGCTGGGGGACGCCGCCCGGAGCCTAAGTAGCCAAGAAGGAGAGAAGGAAGTCCTACAAGTCTAGTTTCTCTGAGTCCTCTGGCATGGGCTGAAATGGATGGTCGAGCCGTCTGCTGTTTAGTGGATATCAACTCTCAAGTAACCACTATTCTCGAGATTTATTTCAGGTGTCATTTTACTGAGGCGATGCGACCTGAATGGGGCCCAGTAATCAACTTGACGTCAGCCAATCAGTTGCCCATCCCGGTCGCAGGGGAGGTCTGGATGCAGGTGTGTGGCAAGGACGTGGGCTGGAAAGGAGTCGTGTTAACTGGCGAGGACTCTGGCAATGGTCCCACTGTAACTTTAGGAATGAACGAATTGAAAGAACTCAGGAGCATCCTGGTCAATAAGTCGACGGATGTGTTTTTGAATCGATGGAGCTCTCATACCCCCCAGAGAAAAGCATTTCAACAATTAATTCGGGTGGCCCATGCTCAGGAGACGTCAAGTGAAGGAAGAACCTTTGGGAAAGTGATCATCCCAGCTGCTGCCAACCTCGTTTTGCCGCCCGGTCAGACTGTACTCACTTTGCCCATTCGAGATTGTACCCCTCGCGAAGGAGAAGTCTAGATAGAGCCCGCTGTAATGGAACAACTACCTCCAGGACACCTCATTGCACGGACCTTAACCACGGTCCACGATGGTAATGTGCCAGTACGATGTGTCAACCTAGGAGAGGACGATCTCATGCTCCCGCCCAAAAGTGAAATAGCTCAGATAATGGGCATGCCAGAAGAATTGATACCACCGGAAACCGTCCAACTGGCAGTAAAGCAGGGGGATCCCTGGACAGTGGCCATAATGGTCCTCCGAGCCACCACCTAATCCCCCTTAAGGAAGGGCGCCGAATACTGAAGCAGATGCGAGCTGAGTTAACAAAACTCTCACCACAACAGGAACAACAAGTAGAAGCGGTGCAGGAGACATACCAAGATGTTTTTGCTCAACACGTCGATGATTTCAGCTGCACCACAGCCATCACCCAAGAGATTCCAACGGGGAACGCCGTACCCATTCGGGAACGATACAGACAGATTCCACCACAAATGTGAAAGAGGTGAAAGAGATGTCCCATTGTGTTAGTACGAAAGAAGAATGGAACACTGCTCTTCTGCGTAGACTACCGGAAGCTGAACACCTGCACTGTGCGAGACTCATACCCACTACCAAGAATTGAGGAGTCATTGTCTGCTTTGGGGAAAGCGAAGCACTTCTCATCGTTGGATCTGGCCAGTGGATATTGGCAAGTGCCCATGTCCAAGCATGATCGAGCGAAGACAGCATTCACGCTGCCTGTGGGGTTGTTCGAAATTCAATCGGATTTCTTTCGGCCCTACCAATGCACCCGGACCAGACTGCGGAATCGGCGGCCCAGGCTATTTGCTGACACTTTATCCGAGTATATGGTTGTCTGAAGAGGATTCACTCTGACCAAGGTACCTGTTTCCAAGGACGAGTAATGGAAGAACTGCATCGCCTGTACCAGACTGAGAAATCCAGGACGATGCTTTACCATCCACAAGGGAACGAGGCCTGCGAGCGTTTCAATCAGACGCTGATCCAGATGTTGAGAACATTGGAGGAAGACAGGAAAGTCCGTTGGCCTGAGTATGTAGCTGAATTAGTCTGGGTGTACAACAATCGGGTGTACAGCACAACTGGATACACCCCATTCTTCGGCCGAAAAGTGCGAGAGATCACCGAGCTAGAGCTAGACCCAAAGGAGGACTACCCACGGACGGGGGTGTCAATCTGGGTTCATGAACATCGACATCGTTTACAGACTCTACATCGATTGGTACAGACCAAGTTTCGGGAGCTCGAGTACCATGAGAAGATGCCCCTGCGAGGGACAGCTCTCGAGACAGGAGACCAAGTATTGGCTCGGGACAAACGACCTCGGGGCAAGTTGGAGTATCGGTGGGAAAAGACTTTGTATCGGCTGAAATGTTGAATCGGACCCGATGGTCCAGTCTATGAGATTCAACCTGAAGGAGAAGAAAATGCCCCCACTCGAGTTGGGCATCGAAACATGCTATACCCTTGCTTGTCACGAGACCCAGATCAACCAGAGAGGGCGCAAATCGTTTCTGAATCACCACCCTCTACAGCTTGTCATTGGGAAGAGGAGGAAAAGTCTGACCCGCCACTTATCGACCCAGGAGTACAGGAGCATGAAACTCCAGAGATGGCTGCTCCATTGAACCTCGGCTCATCCCCTTCCTCGTCCACTCAGCCTGACTCGTCTACTCAATTTGATTTATGACGCAAAAACGAACAAGTCAGAATACCACCCAACCGTTACAAAAAAGACCAATTTATTTGGTAGCAAATCATCCAAGAGATGGAGGAGTGTCAACGCTTACTGCAAGAACTCTCACCTGTGGAATGGCGAGCTAAAGGAGGGGGGGTGTAAGGAGAAGGACTGGGCCGTGGGTACCTGTCCCGTGCTGGGTCCAGAACTGTCGGGGCTGTCTCCTCTGTTGTCCGGGGGAAAGAATAGGAGACTGGACAGGCCTTTGCACCAGGAACCAGGGGGCTTGGCTAAGCAGCGCGCGCGGAAGCAATCAGTCTTGGCGGGAGCAGTCAGCACGCAGACGGATCGTTGTTGTTCACAGATCCTCGTGGGATCAGCATAGCGCCAGCCATCGTGGCGCCATTGTTTCCCTTGCAGCCCCCACAGCCTGAGGAACTACTAATACGATAAGTTACCCCTAAAGAACTGCCATTACCTTACCCGTTGTTTATTGACTTTCCATTTACCTTGCTATTGAACTGTTTGAATCTTCAGTTAACTGTTTAAGTACCATATTTAACTACTTATCTCCCTGCGTGGAGTCTGCCTCTGTAACAGTGAAGTTGTTAATCCTTGCACTGCCTCTCATGCCTCCTGGCCTTTCCTGGCCTTTCAGGAGCGCTTGCGGGTTAATCTACGTATGTCCAAACTTTATATATATACAGTACAGACCAAAAGTTTGGACACACTTTCTCATTTAAAGATTTTTTTGTATTTTCATAACTAGGAAAATTGTAAATTCACACTGACGGCATCAAAACTATGAATTAACACATGTGGAATTATATACTTAACAAAAAAGTGTGTAACAACTTAAATTATGTCTTACAGTCATGGCCAAAAGTTTTGAGAATGACACAAATATTAATTTTTACAAAGTCTACTGCTTCACTTTTTCTAATGGCAATTTGCATTTACTCCAGAATGATCAGCTTAACAGCAATTACTTGCAAAGTCAATATTTGGCTAGAAAATGAACTTTATCCCCCAAAACACATTTCAACATCATTGCAGCCCTGCCTTAAAAGGACCAGCTAACCTCTTTTCAGTGATTGCTCCATTAACACAGGTGTGGGTGTTGATGAGGGCATGGCTGGAGATCAATCTGTCATGATTAAGTAAGAATGACACCACTGGACACTTTAAAAGGAGGCTGGTGCTTGGCATCATTGTTTCTCTTCTGTTAACCATGGTTATCTCTAAAGAAACACGTGCAGTCATCATTGCAATGCACAAAAATGGCCTAACAGGGAAGAGTATCGCAGCTAGAAAGATTGCACCTCAGTCAACAATCTATCGCATCATCAAGAACTTCAAGGAGATAGGTTCCATTGTTGCCAAAAAGGCTCCAGGGTGCCCAAGAAAGACCAGCAAGCGCCAGGACCGTCTCTTAAAAGTGTTTCAGCAGCGGGATCGGGCTAACAGCAGTGCAGAGCTTGCTCAGGAATGGCAGCAGGCAGGTGTGAGTGCATCTGCACGCACTGTGAGGCGGAGACTCTTGGAGCAAGGCCTGGTCTCAAGGAGGGCAGCAAAGAAGCCACTTCTCTCCAGAAAAAACATCATGGACAGACTGATATTCTGCAAAAGGTACAGGCAGTGGACTGCTGAGGACTGGGGTAAAGTTATTTTCTCTGATGAATCCCCTTTTCGATTGTTTGGGACATCAGGAAAACGCCTCACTCGGAGAAGACAAGGTGAGCGCTACCACCAGTCTTGTCTCATGCCAACTGTTAAGCATCCTGAAACCATTCATGTGTGGGGTTGCTTCTCAGTCAAGGGAATCGGCTCTCTCACAGTCTTGCCTAAAAACACAGCCATGAATAAAGAATAATACCAGAATGTCCTCCAAGAGCAACTTCTCCCAACCCTCCAAGAGCAGTTTGGCGATCAACAATGCCTTTTCCAGCATGATGGAGCACCTTGCCATAAAGCAAAGGTGATAACTAAATGGCTCAGGGAACAAAACATAGAGATTTTGGGTCCATGGCCTGGAAACTCAGCAGATCTTAATCCCATTGAGAACTGGTCAATCATCAAGAGACGGGTGGACAAACAAAAACCTAAAAATTCTGACAAAATGAAAGCATTGATTGTGCAAGAATGGACTGCTATCAGTCAGGATTTGGTCCAGAAGTTGATTGAGAGCATGCCAGGGAGAATTGCAGAGGTCCTGAAGAAGAAGGGTCAACACTGCAAATATTGACTTGCTGCATTAACTCATTCTAACTGTCAATGTAAGCTTTTGTTACTCATATGTTTGCAATTATTATATTTCTGTCTGTGATAAAAACATCTGTCAAACACACATAAAAACCAGAAGGCAACAGATCATGTGAAAATATAATATTTGTGTCATTCTCAAACTTTTGGCCATGACTGTACAGTCATCAGTCGCGCACAGCTTAGAGATATATTATGTCACAGGTGTAATGTTTTTGAACAGTTTATCGCAATCCTGCTTGAAGTTAGTCGATTTTAAAAGAAATTGAAAAGTCAGGATAAAGGGAAACCCTGTTGTTATCGTACAGAAATTTACACTTGGCCTCACTGCAAATTTAATGTTGTCGATCCTAAATGCAAAGTTTGGCCAGAAAGACTGGACCTGGTCTTGTAGGGACCATATGAAACATTCAGCAGCACAGAAGGGAGAGAAGGTAGATTCATCCAATAAGGTATCAGGGTTCTAGGAAGCCAACAGCATCATTACTCTCCGCTTTCTCTTACAGGCCGATCATAATATTTTTCTTCAAGTTTTTTTCTAACTTGTTGGCACATTCTATGTACGCTGTTATTTGGCTTTGTAGTTTACAGATCTGGGCAGGTAAGGCTCAGCATGTTCTAATCCCAGGGGGTAGGTGGATCTTCCAGGTTGTAAGTTCTATAGAAAAGGGCTTTCAATGTGCCAAGTAATTTAAACAGTTTCGGGGGGATTGGGTGGGGGAGGAAATGTTGTGATCTAGAGGCAAAGTGTTGATCACGCGATTGTGATATGGCCAGACTACATGACCAATAAAGCAGCCACAGCCGGCACTCTGCATTTAGTGGTTACTTCTCACCTGGGTAGTCATATGTAGGAATCTCCTCTTTACACCACTCATCAGACCTCACATATTTCTCTGTAGTATTAATATGGGTCAGAGCTTCACCCTGAAACAAATATTGTAAAAGTCACTGACAGATGGAGAAGTCACATCTATGATCAGGTCTAATCCTGCCATCTCCACTGTTCTCATTACACAAGTATAAAACATATAATACTGGTGGATAAAACAAGACTGAGCACGAGATCTTCACAGCCGTCTACACATCAGAGGGGAGATCTCATGACACCTTCTCTCCATCTACCTGAGGATCCAGAGGAACATTGGGATCTTCTTGTTTACAGTCCTGCATAAGAAGAGGACGGGGACATCTCTCTGGTGTTGTCCTCTTACTGGATAGATCTGGAGGAAACACATACAGGGACTGAGTTATTTCTTTACATACAGATAATTATAGGCCGTGTGTTAGGGTCTGCGGAACGCACCAAATATATGAGGTAGAGAGGTGCGTTCGCAGCCCGGGGTCCACCGTGCAGGCGGAACCTGCTGCTAGTAAAATGGCGAAAGTAGCGAACTCTGTTATCCCGCAGAGTCGCTAAAATAAACACCGTAGCGCGTTGTGGCAGTAAGTGCGAACTCTGTTAATACCCAGAGCCGCTAACGGAAATGCCACAGCGCTATATGGCGATAGGTGCGAACTCACTTAGCTTCAGTGAGCCGCAAAGTAAAACGCTAGGGCGCTGTCTAGTGTCGAAAGCAAACCCTGTTACGTCACAGGGCCGCTGAGGAAAAGTGCTGTGTCCTGTCAGGCTCTCAGGTACACAGTTAAGTGCTAAGCGTACATAACGCGTGATCATGTGCTAATGTCCTCGCGGGAGTCACCCGCAATCTATGGCGTCTGAACGCCAGACCCTGAATACGGCAATCAAAACTCCTCACCGGTTACGCCGGTAATCTAGGGCATCTAGGACACCGACCCTGGCCAGCTACCATACCAAACTCCTCACCGATTAAGTCGGTATTCTAGTGGCTTATTTCAGCCAGGTCCCTAACCACACATACGCATGATCACACTGGCGCATAGCATACAATGGTTGATATTAGCGCATGGCGGCCCAGCCATGCTACCCTTTTATAGCAACAGCTACAGGACCTTCCAGGAACAAGGACCAATGAGAAGCTGTTACAAACACACGTAGCTACATGACCTTCCTGGCGGACCAATAGGAGCCGCTGCAGCACCTGAACATGTGACCCCTGATCTCCAATGAGAGATCTCACTCTGGGCATGCTCAAATGGGAAAACGCAGGACTTTGTCTCAAAGACGGCTGCTCCAGCACTGGCTATAATAGCAGATCCAGGAAAGGCAGCAGCAAGTCACTGCACAGTAGAGGAGTGGGCAAGACGCCTGGACCGACGTCTCTGCTGAGCAGGCTCCACTGCGGCCGGAGATGAATGGGAGACCGCAGCGGGACGGGTTCGAGACTCCCTTGTGCAGCAGCGGGAACTCGAACCTTAACATTACCCCCCCCTCCTAGGGCCCCCCCTTCTCTGGGCCTCGCTGCGTTCAAAGGCAGCGATGAGCTGCGGAGCGTGAACATGCTCGGCAGGCTCCCAGGACCTATCCTCAGGCCCATAACCCCTCCAATCCACCAAATAAAATTTTTGCCTCGTACCACCTTGCACCCAACAATGGCATTCACCTCGTAGTCGTCCGAAGACGAACCCAACGTCCCGGCAGATGACTCAGGCAACCGGGAGATGACCACGGGTTTTAGGAGGGATACATGGAAGGTGTCGGAGATACCAAGGCGAGGCGGAAGGGCCAAACGGTAAACCACAGGGTTCACCTGCTCGAGAACCTTGAAGGGACCCAAATAGCAGGGTGCCAATTTAGTGGATTCCATCCGTAGCCTGATGTTTCGGGCGGAGAGCCGCACTAGGTCGCCGGAAGAAAATGTCGGAGCGGGACGCCGATGAGCATCGGCAGAAGACCTCATCCTTTCCTTGGAAGCCTGAATGGCATCCTGGGTGCGGTCCCATATGTCCCGTGCTTCCACAGCCCAGTCTGCCACCCTGGAGTCAGCGGAAGCAACGGGCATGGGCACCGGTACCCGCGGATGCTGGCCGTAATTTAAGAGGAATGGGGTCTGTCGGTGGAGTCAGCCACAGCATTGTTTAGCGCAAACTCCGCCCATGGAAGCAGAGATGCCCAGTCATCCTGCCTGGCAGAGACAAAATGTCGCAAGTAGGTGACCAAGGTCTGGTTGGCCCTCTCTACCAACCCATTCGTCTCGGGATGATATGCAGAGGAGAGGTTCAATTCAATGCAGAGTAGATGACACAAATCTCTCCAGAACCGAGACGCAAATTGGGGACCTCGATCGCTGACAATCTTGTCTGGCATACCGTAGACGGAAGATGTGTCTGATAAATAATGCTGCCAAGGCCCGTGCGGAAGGTAACCGTGGTAGTGGCACTAAGTGCACTATTTTGGAGAAGTGGTGGGTGATCACCCAAATGATAGTGCAACCCCGAGACTTGGGTAAGCCCACCACAAAGTCCATCCCGACCATCTCCCAGGGCCTGTCTGCCACCGGCAAAGGAAAAAGTAACCCAGCTGGCCGTTGTCGAGGGGACTTGTTCCTGGCGCAGGAGACACACGCCTGAACATACTCCCTGACGTCACGGACCATATGTGGCCACCAGTATGTCCTCGCCAATAGCTCAGTTGTCCTCTTTGCCCCAAAGTGTCCACCCACCCTGGACGAGTGTGCCCAAGAGAGTACCTCCGGTCGCAAATTAGTGGGCACAAAAGTCTTGCCCGGAGGCACAGACTCTAGCGAAACCGGGGCTACAGTTCTCAGGCTTTCTTCAGGGACAATAAGCCGAGGCTCCTCATCCTCCTCCTCTGATGACACTAAGGAGCGAGAGAGAGCGTCGGCCCGAACATTCTTCTCACCGGAGAGAAAATGGAGGGTGAAATGGAACCGAGAGAAGAATAGGGACCATCTGGCCTGGCGAGAATTTAGCCGCTGAGCCGTTTGCAAATATACCAAGTTCTTGTGGTCGGTGAAGACTTGGAAGGGAAAACGAGCTCCCTCCAGAAGATGTCTCCACTCTGAGAAGGCCAATTTCATAGCCAGCAACTCCCTGTCCCCGATGGAATAATTCCTCTCTGCTGGTGTAAAGGTCTTAGAAAAGAAGAAACAGGAATGCTTCCGACCTTGAGCATCCTTTTGATATAGGACTGCTCCAGCACCAACAGAAGAGGCGTCCACCTCTAAAACAAACGGTTTATCAACATCAGGGCGATGTAATATGGGAGCACTGGCAAAATGCGACTTGATGGAAGAGAACGCCTTGGAGACCTCCTCAGACCACAACTTGGGATTTGCTCCCTTCTTGGTGAGGGCTACCAAGGGAGCTACCAAAGTCGAGAAATGGGGAATGAACTGGCGATAATAATTAATGAACCCCATAAAGCGCTGCACCGCTTTAAGAGAATGGGGTTCTTGCCAGTCCATTACAGCCTGTAGTTTGGCAGGATCCATAGCCAATCCCTGGGCAGAGATGATATAGCCCAGAAAAGGTAAGGACTCCTGCTCAAACATACATTTCTCCAGCTTGGCATAGAGGGAGTTTGCCCGTAAGAGGTCGAAGACTTTGTTGACATCCCTCCGGTGAGAGTCTATATCTGGTGAAAAGATGAGAATATCATCCAGATAGACTACCACAGAGGTGGAGAGCATATCCCGGAAGATATCATTGACAAAGTCTTGGAAAACAGCGGGAGCATTACAGAGCCCGAAGGGCATCACCAGGTATTCGTAATGCCCATCCCTGGTATTAAAAGCTGTCTTCCACTCGTCCCCCTCACGGATGCGAATTAGGTTATAGGCACCACGTAGATCAAGCTTGGTAAATACTCTTGCTCCTCGGAGCCTATCAAAGAGCTCAGAGATTAGGGGCAACGGGTACTTATTCTTGACGGTGATGGCGTTAAGACCCCTGTAGTCAATGCATGGACGTAATTCTCCGTTCTTCTTTTGCACAAAGAAGAACCCTGCACCTGGTGGAGACACCGACTTCCTAATGAACCCTCTTGCCAGATTCTCCTGAATGTACTGGGACATGGCCTCCGTCTCAGGGAGCGAGAGGGGGTATACTCTCCCCGAGGAGGTTCTGCTCCAGGCAAGAGATCAATAGGACAGTCGTAGGGGGCGATGAGGTGGAAGAGTCTCAGCCGCCTTCTTGGAGAAAACGTCTGCATATGCCCAATAACACTGAGGAAGAGAAGTGAGATCTACGGGTATCTCTGTGGTGGTGACCTGAACGCACTCCCTGATACACCTGCCTCTACATGAATCACCCCAACCCAGTATCCTCCCAGAGGACCACTCAATATGGGGAGAGTGGTAACGGAGCCAAGGTACTCCCAGCAACACCTCGTCTATTCCCTCGGGCAGGACAAGAAAAGAAATACTCTCCTGATGGGACGGGGACATAGATAAAGTGAGAGGGATCGTCTGGTGGGTGATTTGGGAGGGCAGAGTTGATCCATTCACTACTCGCACAGTCACCGGTTGGGCGAGCATCACCAGAGGTATAGTGTGGCGGAGAGCAAATGCAGAGGAAATGAAATTCCCCTCGGCTCCGGAATCCACACAGAGCTCAGCGGAGAGCGTGGATGGACCTACTGTAATTGTCCCTTTAAAGGACAACTTGGTGGAAAATGCCGCAGTGTCTAGTGAACCTCCTCCCAAGGTCACTAGATGCGACCGTTTTCCCGACCGCTGTGGACATTTGTTGGCATAGTGTCCTAACTGCTGGCAGATATTACAGACCACGGGTACTCGAGCGGCCCGGGACTTAGGTCCCGCTCGAGAAACCTCCATGGCCTCATGGGAGTCGGGCGCCTGGCTGGAAGATTCCAGAGGTCTGGCGAAGGTGGGAGCCAGCCGGAACCTCTGCCTACACTGGGACCGCTCCAACCTCCGCTCGTGAAAACGGAGGTCGATGCGGGTAGATATGGCGATAAGCTTCTCCAGTGTGGCGGGAATCTCCCTGGTAGCCAAAGCATCTTTAACATGATCAGCCAGTCCTCGCCAGTAGACTGGAATGAGTACTTTATCCGACCAGTCTAGCTCTGAGGCCAGAGTCCGAAACTGGACGGAAAACAGACTGACCAGAGACGAACCCTGTGCCAATGCCAGCAGTTGTAGCGCCGTATCGTGGGTGACCTGAGGTCCTAAAAAGACCTTTTTTAGAGCCTCCAGAAAACGAGGAGCACTCCGCACCACACGGTCGTCACGCTCCCACAGCGGGGTGGCCCACTCCAACGCTCTGCCTGACAGAAGCGAAATTATAAAGCCCACTTGTGCCCGATCCATGGGGAAACGTGCAGCCAGAAGCTCGAGTTGTATAGAGCACTGACTCACGAATCCCCGACATTGCTTGCTGTCACCAGCAAACTTGTCTGGAAGCGGGAGGTGGGATATTGTGGGGGCAGAGATGGCAGTGGACACACTGGCTGCAGCCACGCTAGCAGCCTGAACAGCGACTGCGGTAACATCCACAGCTGAGGTTGTGCACTCAAGAGCCGCCAACCTACCCTCCAGCTGCTGGATGTCCCGTAGTAGACGCTGGTCATCCGCCATTTTACCAGCCAGACCCTGGCGCTAATATTATGTTAGGGTCTGCGGAACGCACCAAATATATGAGGTAGAGAGGTGCGTTCGCAGCCCGGGGTCCACCGTGCAGGCGGAACCTGCTGCTAGTAAAATGGCGAAAGTAGCGAACTCTGTTATCCCGCAGAGTCGCTAAAATAAACGCCGTAGCGCGTTGTGGCAGTAAGTGCGAACTCTGTTAATACCCAGAGCCGCTAACGGAAATGCCACAGCGCTATATGGCGATAGGTGCGAAGTCACTTAGCTTCAGTGAGCCGCAAAGTAAAACGCTAGGGCGCTGTCTAGCGTCGAAAGCAAACCCTGTTACGTCACAGGGCCGCTGAGGAAAAGTGCTGTGTCCTGTCAGGCTCTCAGGTACACAGTTAAGTGCTAAGCGTACATAACGCGTGATCATGTGCTAATGTCCTCGCGGGAGTCACCCGCAATCTATGGCGTCTGAACGCCAGACTCTAAATACGGCAATCAAAACTCCTCACCGGTTACGCCGGTAATCTAGGGCATCTAGGACACCGACCCTGGCCAGCTACCATACCAAACTCCTCACCGATTAAGTCGGTATTCTAGTGGCTTATTTCAGCCGGGTCCCTAACCACACATACGCATGATCACACTGGCGCATAGCATACAATGGTTGATATTAGAGCATGGCGGCCCAGCCATGCTACCCTTTTATAGCAACAGCTACAGGACCTTCCAGGAACAAGGACCAATGAGAAGCTGTTACAAACACACGTAGCTACATGACCTTCCTGGCGGACCAATAGGAGCCGCTGCAGCACCTGAACATGTGATCCCTGATCTCCAATGAGAGATCTCACTCTGGGCATGCTCAGATGGGAAAACGCATTACTTTGTCTCAAAGACGGCTGCTCCAGCACTGGCTATAATAGCAGATCCAGGAAAGGCAGCAGCAAGTCACTGCACAGTAGAGGAGTGGGCAAGACGCCTGGACCGACGTCTCTGCTGCAGCAGGCTCCACTGCGGCCGGAGATGAATGGGAGACCGCAGCGGGACGGGTTCGAGACTCCCCTTGTGCAGCAGCGGGAACTCGAACCTTAACACCGTGTGTATTTAGTCCTGTCCATTACCTGGTGATGTGAGAGGCTGGGGAACCTCCATCATGACGTCCTTGTACAGATCTTTGCGTCCTTCTAAATACTCCCACTCCTCCTTGGAGAAATAGACGGCGACATCCTGACACCTTATAGGAACCTGAAACATACAATGATACCGTCATCTCCCTAATCCCTTCATAGCATTACTGTATAATGTCCCAGCATTCCCAGCAGTGTCACCTCTCCAGTCAGCAGCTCAATCATCTTGTAGGTGAGTTCTAGGATTTTCTGGTCATTGATGTCCTCATGTATCAGGTGGTGAGGTGGAGGCTCCTTGATTGGGCTCAGGGGTCTTCCCCATCCCTCAGACACAGGGTCCTGATAGCGCTCACTAGAGGTCTTCTTCACTACTGTGTAATCCTGGTTATGGAGAGACACATTAATAAATCTCACTACAGACATTTCCAGAGTCCTCACCTCTCCAGTTCTGTCCATCTGTTATTCCCATAGATAAGAATGATGTAATGTGACGTCATCAGAATCTCTCACCTCTCAGTAAGCCGGAAGAGGATCTCTAGGGTGAGGTGTAAGAGCTTCTCCACCATTTTGTACTTGTCCATGTCCATACTTTATGAGTAAATCAGAAAAGTTCTCTAAATATAGAAGCTCTCCACTGAGAGGATCGAAAATCGTCGGAACCTGAATGTGAAGGAGATGAGCCGATGTAACTTCATAAAGAATCCCATATAATAATACAATTAATGGAGAAAATAAGGGGAAACATATAAGGAGATGTTATATTTATTGAAGTACAGCCAGACCTAAATACAGCTGCATTCCATAAAAAGATCTGTCCGCAGAACATCTCCATTACATGTACAGCTCATCTATAGCACCGGGCCACCAGGACGGATCCACATTTCCCGACTTGGAAAACTGATCCAAGAATGGGGGGGCAGGATTTATAAAGTAGGAGGTGGGTGGTAGAATAGTGTGGGGGGGCAACTTGCAGCTTACTGTGGGGGGATGATAGTACTGGGGGAACATTACACTGTGTGGGGCCAGAAAGGGGCCCTGTGCTATAAGAACAATCCGTTTCCTCACTTCCTGTCTTCCATAGTTGGGTCGTATGTATCTATTATAGGAAACAGAACAGAAACATTATGATTCTTATAAAGAGACAAAAACACCAAAAGAGTCCCCGCACGCCCAGTAATGGGGAATCTCCAGCACCTACCTCCACCTGCAGAGCCGCACTCCACATATATGGCTGTTATGTGCACACAGGACCTGTGATGAGGTCACAGGAGGGGAGGAGTCAGGGTCACATGATATCCGGAGTGCAGACGTTACATGGAGACTTCTCCTCAGTCAGTGACATTCCCGCCATTATTCCCCTCACTACTGGCACAATTCCCCCGCGCCGCCTTTACTACACAGTGTTCTGTGTGGAATGTAACGTGTGATTTCTCTGGAGACAAATAGACCCCTAGAGTTGAGCGATACTTTCCGATATCCTAAAGTATCGGAATCGGAATGGTATCGCCGATATCACTAAAATATCGGCGATACCCGATATCGATACCGGAAGTCCCATGTAAGTCTATGGGAACAAAATATCGAAATTAAAAAAAACCCATTCTTGCCTTGTTGGTTAATTGTACATGAAGGAAAACAACAAAGAGTAATGTAGAATGTATTGTGGAAGGTTGAGGAGACATTAAAGGCATAGATGTTTAACCCAATCAAATGGAATAGCATAAATATTTTTTTTTTTAAAGATGTTCGGATTGACGAAGAAATTGACAATGTTAACGTTTTTTATATTTTGGCAAATATGTATATTACACAACTTCCATGCTCTTCATCTTCACCTTTTTAACTTTTCACACACTTTCTCCTTCATAATCTTCTGCAGCATCATCTTTTTCATCAAATTATTCTTCATCTTCACCTTCTTTATCTTCTTCTTAAACTTCTTGCTATTCATCTTTTTGTTAACATTACTCATATTCTTCTTATTAAACTATTATTCTTATTCATATTCTACTTCATCTTCTTCATCATATTCTTATTTGTGACAGAGAATCCTGTACTTGTAATCTGTCAAAGTATGAATTTTTCATCCTTCCGTTCTTGCTGTCACAAAAGATTTAAATTACAACAGTATTTGTCCGTGTTCAGTTTAGCCTGCAGCAGCAGGCATTTTCCAGGGGCACCACGAGGAGGAACGGACTCACCCCCATACACTGCTTAGTCTTCTTCTGCTTAGAATTTAGAGCATATATTTTGCTCTTCATTTTGGTCTTATACTTCATGTTCTTCTGCTTTTAGATCTTCTGCTTATTGTTCTTGTGTCTCTTGTTCCGTATCTTGTATTTGTAGCACAATCTTGTACCAGCTGATGTTACTGGGACACGGTTACTAAGCAGGAGGTACCTGTGCTCCAAAGCACTACCAAGGACCAGCAGACGTTGCTGGAACTCGGATACCGAGATGGAGGCACCTAGGCCAAAGGCACTGCGGAGAACCAGCTGACGGTACTGGAACCCGGAGGGGCAGCAGAAGGAAAAGAGCCAATGGCACAACCGAGGACCAGCTGACGTTACTGGGACACGGTTACTAAGCAGGAGGTACCTGTGCTCCAAAGCACTACCAAGGACCAGCAGACGTTGCTGGAACTCGGATACCGAGATGGAGGCACCTAGGCCAAAGGCACTGCGGAGAACCAGCTGACGGTACTGGAACCGGAGGGGCAGCAGAAGGAAAAGAGCCAATGGCACAACCGAGGACCAGCTGACGTTACTGGGACACGGTTACTAAGCAGGAGGTACCTGTGCTCCAAAGCACTACCAAGGACCAGCAGACGTTGCTGGAACTCGGATACCGAGATGGAGGCACCTAGGCCAAAGGCACTGCGGAGAACCAGCTGACGGTACTGGAACCCGGAGGGGCAGCAGAAGGAAAAGAGCCAATGGCACAACCGAGGACCAGCTGACGTTACTGGGACACGGTTACTAAGCAGGAGGTACCTGTGCTCCAAAGCACTACCAAGGACCAGCAGACGTTGCTGGAACTCGGATACCGAGATGGAGGCACCTAGGCCAAAGGCACTGCGGAGAACCAGCTGACGGTACTGGAACCCGGAGGGGCAGCAGAAGGAAAAGAGCCAATGGCACAACCGAGGACCAGCTGACGTTACTGGGACACGGTTACTAAGCAGGAGGTACCTGTGCTCCAAAGCACTACCAAGGACCAGCAGACGTTGCTGGAACTCGGATACCAAGATGGAGGCACCTAGGCCAAAGGCACTGCGGAGAACCAGCTGACGGTACTGGAACCCGGAGGGGCAGCAGAAGGAAAAGAGCCAATGGCACAACCGAGGACCAGCTGACGTTACTGAACCCCAGTAACACAGGAGCAAGTGTTGACTGTGCTAACAGCACTTCCGAGCAACAACTGGCGGTGTTGGAGCCCAGGGTCAAGGAGGATGTTTAAATACTAGATCAAGTAATTTCCTTGTTACCTGTCAATTTTAAATGTCTATACTTCAAACAAGAGAAAGATAACCTTTACTACCATAAGATGATGATTTCATTTAAACTAATATCTAGATAAATAAAGAATTGACAAACATAAACACATACATTAACATGTTGAACAGCAATGCAAACCACAAAATAAATTAGTTAAGGAATCTGCTATACGGTTGTACATAAAAGCATACAAGTACATATCTGAATCCATTAATGATGGATAAGTAACAGTATGTACACCATTTTTATTGTATAGACAATGAATGTCTGACTTCAAAACATCATCAGCATTACAAGTTATCTGTGACATTACTAAAATGTTACATTTGCTGAATAATGTCACTAAACAGTTTATACAAAATTATACAATTTCCATCATGTAATACTCATAATATGTGGCAATAATCATGTTTATTAACAAACATAACCTTTAAAAAGTGCATAGTGCATAGTGAAAATTGCTATTTATGCCTGACTGTCGACTTGCAAGCATGACAACGGATAGATAAGGTATATATAGATGAGACTGCATAGCCACAGATGGTGAATGGCGATGTAATACTGTACCTCAATAAAGTGTGCGTCACTACTACATAATTTTTTTTATATAGCTTTATAAACAGGGTACGTGGATGTATGCTTGCGCCTTTGTTTTGACGCACAGACTGCCTTCCTGCTGAGACGCGTTGGGTAGTGAACAGTTGTGTGCAGTGTTCACTGTAGTCTGAGGTTTTCCTTTTTGGAGTGCAGATCACGCTCCAGTTAGTTCTTCAACCACTGCTGGTTGTAGTCTGCTGAGCGTGTGTCACTGGCACATCCTTGAAATTTTTCTCTAATTGTTGCTGCTCCACTCTATTACAAATAAATAAAATCTATTAGTGTGACGTGCTTCCATCCGTATACAATACATTGGTTGCAAACACTATAGAAGTACACAAAGGGGCCTTTCACACCTACTGAACAGTTGTGTGCAGTGTTCACTGCAGTCTCTGCGGAATAACCACACTTAGGCCTTATAACTTTTCAGACTTTCTTTATCAATCTACCAAGATGAAGAAGGCAGGGAGTAAGGCATGTGGTCGTGGAGTTTCTTCAGGGAGAGGACGTGGGGATTCTGTGGCTGCTGCGGCCCCCAGTGACACAGCATCCACCAGTTTTCCCCGGGCCGTGAGCGTTCCTTTATGCGCACTTTTGTAGGAGCTCGGAGTACCCCCCTGCTGCGGGAAGAACAAATTGAAGCCGTTGTTGTTTGGATCTCAGCCAATGCATCGACTTCAATTGCTTCCACCTCCTCTCAGGACCACAGCACTGTTGGGCAACCATCTGTCTCTTCACCGCCTGGCAAATTGCCCAGGCAGTCAGAGAGTTCTGTACAGGAGCCAGCTGAGTGTCTGCTTCTGTTCTCAGAATCTATTGGCTTGCAAACAGGGGCCCAGCCAAGCAGCATTCTGTAATGTGAAGAAGAGGGAGTATGCAGTGATGCGCAACAGCTGTGTCTCTCTGAATCTGAAGAGGCGGGTGAGACAGTGCCGATGGTCAGCACACCGCAGAACGCATCTGATGATGATGATGAGACCCAGGTGCCAGTTTCTGTTGAGCATGGTGCTGGCCAGACCACCCAACAGCAGGTGTTGGAAGAGGGTAGTGGAGATGATGAGGTCCAATACCCAACATGGCATGAAGAACAGGAAGGTGGTGGGAGCAGCTCAGAGGAATAATAATAATATTTATTTATATAGCGCCATCATATTCCGCAGCGCTTTACAGTTTAGCAGTTTCAGAACACAAGTCATAAGTAACAACGTTAACAATACAATAATTTAAGCTAAATAAGTCGCCCCTGCTCGTGACAGCTTACAATGTACAATGAGATGGGGGAGATACAAAGTATAGGTGTTTATATACAATGGTGCATTTACAATGATGTTCCAGCCATCTTAAGGGACTGAGGGATGGAGATAGTGAATGGGCTAGAGAGACACACACACTTACACAGAATACATAGAATGACTTTGATTAGTGAATGTGATAGGCCGCTCTGAACAAATGTGTTTTGAGGGAGCGCCTGAAACCATGCAAATTGTGGATAGTCCTAATTTCTTGGGGTACAGCATTCCAGAGGATTGGCGTAGAGCAGGAGAAGTCTTGGAGTCGGGAGTGGGAGGTACGTATTAGTGCAGAGGTTAGTCGAAAGTCGTTTGCAGAGCGCAGCAGTCGGTTAGGCCGATAGATAGAAATGAGGGAGGAGATGTAGGAGGGGTGCTGCACTGTGGAGAGCTTTGTGGGTGAGAACCAGTACTTTGGTTGAAAGCTGGGAGAGGCCTAGAGAAATGGTTAGTGATAGAAGGAAGATAGAGGAAGACATTGCCCCAACGGTACAAACAGGAGGGAGAGTTAGGCTGCAGACTCGGTTGCCTGTAGCCTCCAGTTTGGCACCTGTTCGGAGCAGTTGTCTTCCAAAAGTCAAAACGTGCGCTCCCAGGACTTGCACTGCGTGGTCCTTTTTTCACACACTTGCACATGATATTTGCTATGTGAAATGCAAGCTGTGTAATCAAAAATTTAAAATAGCTAAAAGTGTCAGTCACCTCAATACCACAATATGTGTAAACATGTGCGGACAAAGCACGTAGTTGAGTTACAAAGACACACTGGAGATGTAGGCCAACCTACAGCAGCACCTACATCTTCAGGTTGTGTTGAAGCCTCTTCATCGAGCTCACACACAGCTGGTTATGCTTCCTCACAGGATCGCCATGGAAGAACCTCGGCCACTGTTGTCCAGAGACAAACTGTTATTCCACACACAGCAGCAAGTTCCCTGTCATCCTCACACTCCCAGGCCACAAAACAGCCAGCGGTAGCACAGGCATGGGATAAAAGACGGCCATACTCCGCAAACCATGCACGAGCACAGGCTCTGAATGCTGGCATTGCAAAACTCCTGTCCCTTGAAATGCTGTCATTCAGGCTGGTGGAGACAGACAGTTTCCGTAACTGAATATCATTGTCAATCCCACAATACAATGTGCCAAGCCGATTTCATTTCAGCAGGCAAGCCGTCCCTGGTCTGCAAAAGCATGTTGAGGGAAAAATTAAACATGCGCTACTAAAAGCCCTCAGTAGCAAGGTCCACCTGACCACCGATGCGTGGACCAGTACCCATTGTTATGATCTGCTACAACCAGTAAGGAAAGAAGGGAATTCTGTCCCTACAATACAACTAAGCTGAATCCCTACGATGTAACGGGGAACCTGATCCTGCGACCAGACCCGCTAAAGTCCTCATCTAGTGTGAACGAAGACCTATAGTTGCGAGGGAGTAATCCCTACAAGATCTAGGGACTGGGAGAAAAGGTGGACACCTCCTAGTCCTAACATAAATTGTAGCATGGATAATTAAACAGAAAAATAAATACTTTGTGATCCTAACATCAAGCAAAACTCACAGATTAAGGCACCTAAGCACCCGGCTAGCTTAACACTAGATAATACAATGAAGTCAAGCAAAGCCAGAAGGGCGGAGCCAGACTAAATAGGGAAAAAAGGTCATGTGACCAGCAAACTGAAACAAAACCTAACAAGAGGGTTCTAACACCCATGGCCAGGGACAATACCTTTCCCTCACTGCCCATTGGGTCAATGTTGTGCAGCCGGGTACTGATCTTGCGAGTGGCGCTGTACGTGTTCTGCCAACTCCAAGGATTGCAGGAATCAAGTCTGTACACATTGATTCCTCCTCCTATTCCAGTTCCTCAGAATCATCGCTGCAGGAGCCGTCACGGTCTACCTCCACATGGACCCGTGAACGTTTACCTGTTGCGACCGATATGAGCACAGCCGTGTCCAAATGTCAACAGGCCATCCTGAAATTAATTTCCATGGGGAATCTTAGCCACACAGCGCAGGAGCTCTGTAATGCCATAAAGCAGGAGAGCGACGTGTGGTTTTTGGAAGAGAATCTACAGGCAGGCTTGGTAGTGTGTGACAATGGCCGAAATCTGGTGTCAGCTCTGGGCCTTGGCAACCTCACTCACATACCATGTCTGTCATATGTGCTCAACTTGGTCGTGCAGAGTTTTTTGAGGGACTATCCGGATCTTGATGCACTGCTGCACAAGGTCCGCCTAGAGTGCGCTCACTTGCGACGTTCCAGCATGGCCAGATCGCTGATTGCAGCTCTGTAACGCAGATTTCACCTTCATGAACATCGCATTATATGTGACGTACCCACCAGGTGGAATTCCTCGTTACATATGTTGGAGCGGTTGTGTGAGCAGCAGCCAACAGTAATGGAGTATCAGCTGCATCAGGCGCAGTCAACTCGCAATTTGCGGCGTTCACACTTCACCACTACTGAGTGGGCCTCTATAATAAGAATAATAATATTATTTATTTATATAGCGCCATAATATTCCGCAGTGCTTTACAGTTTAACAGTTTCAAAACACGAGTCATAAGTAACAACGTTAACAATACAATAATTAAAGCAAAATCAGCCGCCCCTGCTGGTGAAAGCTTACAATCTACAATGAGGTGTGGGAGATACAAAGTACAGGTGTTTATATACAATGGTGTTTTTACAATGATGGTCCAGCCATTTTAAGGAAGTGAGGGATGCATGGAGATAGTGAATGGGCTACACACACAGAATTACACATAGAATGACTTTGATTAGTGAATGTGATAGGCCACTGTGAACAAATGTGTTTTGAGGGAGCGCCTGAAACCATCCAAATTGCGGATAGTCCTAATTTGTTGGGGTAGAGCATTCCAGAGGATTGGCGCAGCGCGGGTGAAGTCTTGGAGTTGGGAGTGGGAGGTACGGATTAGTGCAGAGGTTAGTCGAAGGTCGTTTGCAGAGTGCAGCAGTCGGTTAGGCCGATAAATATAAATAAGGGAGGAGATGTAGGGGGGTGCTGCGCTGTGGAGAGCTATGTTGGTGAGAACCAGTAATTAGAATTGGATCCTATAATGAATGGGCAGCCACTGCCAGTGTAATGAGTGGCGAATAACTCTATGAAGGATATCTGCCACGTTTTGCGTGCGTTTGATGAGTCAACGCGGATGGCGAGTGCAGATGATGCACTAGTCAGCCTGACTGTCCCCCTTATCTGCCTGCTTCAAAAAACACTGCAAGCACTAAGGCATGAGGTGGAGGATGAGGAGTCACAAATTCCATCACCTTCTGGACAGTCAGCGCAACGTGGTTCCTCACAAAGGGCTGGAGGACTTTCAAAGTACCATGCTGTATCAACAATTGAACCTCCAGAGTCGCTGTCTATATTTTCATAACCATTACAAACTTTTAATGTATTTACAAAGCACATAATGTACATTTTTTGTCTATCCTTTTGTAATGCTATTGTGTTTCCATAAACTGATGTTACAGAATTATGATACAAAGTTTTTAAATTTTGAGTTTTAAATTTTGTAAATTTATATGTATTTGAAGGACTTTGTGAGGAGGAGTCAATGGAGGAGGAAGACATCGCTCCAGAGGGAGGTAGACAATGCTCTAGTCAGTATGTAGACCAAGGGTGGGGTGATGCACAGCAGGCGGAGATGACGCCTCTTGCAGGGGACAACGTTTCTTGGCCAGTTGGGAGTCTGCAGCACATGGTTGATTTCATGCTGCAGTGGCTGAGAAACGACCGCCGCATCGAACACATTCACACCACGTCTGATTATTGGGTGTACACCCTCCTAGACCCTCGCTACCGGGACAACTTACAAAGCCTCATCACACCGTTGAACCGGGAGCGTAAAATGCGGAAGTACCAAGACACACTGGTGCAATCCATAATGTTCTCCATTCCAGCCGAGAGCACTGCTGCTGCTACTGATTTACAAAGCAGCTCTGTGCGTCGAGGCAGTGGAGACAGCTCTGCAACAAGAGGGAGCACAAGCAGCGCCTCTGCACAGGGCAAGAACAGTATGTTCCAAATGTGTCGAAGTTTTGTGGCAGCGCCACCAATGTCTACACCATCCGAGACGGCTCCAGTCAGCAGGAGGCAACATTTCCGTAAGATGGTTACAGACTACATGTCTTGCCCTCTCAGTGTACTCTCAGATGGCTCTTCCCCATTCAAGTTTTGTGTCTCTAAGCTGGATACATGGCCAGAGCTTAGCCAGTATGCATTGGAGGTGCTGGCTTGATCTGCTGCCAGTGTATTATCGGAGCGCGTCTTTACTGCTGCAGGTGGTGTACTAACAGACCGTTGCATGCCACTATCCTACGATAATGTAGAACGGCTTACTTTTCTGAAAATGAACTAGGCATGGATCTCGCCTGAATTTGCCTGTCCGGTTTCAGATTAACTAACTGGTTGACAACGTTTTCCATGTCTCCTGTTATGTTCATCTTTCTACCACCTGAGCTATACTCCCTGGGCTACAACACTGCCAGTTGCTGCTCAGAAGTGTCGTGTCCACAGACCAATACACAAGCTATAGTAATAGTGGGGTTCAGTAACGCCTGCTGTTCCCCTGCTGTGTGTCCGGCAAAAATTACTGCTACCTAGCTACACATGTTTAAAAAAACATGACATGTTAAAGTGGCTAGTGCTACACATAGATATCAGGCTACACCCTTATTTCTAAGCTGTAAACAAGTGAAACGTCAAATTTAAAACCATTCAATGATTAGTGTTGGTAACAAATCTGTAACTAAATAATTGTGACATATTATGGCAGATATCCACATGTCTAACACAAATGCTAACACAAAAGCATACTTATGCTATAGGGTACTGATGGTGAACCTTCTCACTCCATAACTTTGACCAATCCAACTCACATCATGCCTCAAATGCTGCAATGTTGGAAGTGCATAATGTGGGTTGAACTTTGACAACAGCTGCAGTGCGAAGGTTATCCTTCTGTGTTCTTGGCTTTTAAATAAAAGCATACAAGTAAATATAATAATACATTGTTGATTAAGGGACATGATGTACACCTGTAATATTGTGCAAACAATGGATGTAGGACTATTCCTCTTCAACATTACTTATATTTGTGTCATTTGAAAAAATACATATTTTACTTAAAAATTAAAAACCCATGTTCAGTAGCTGTGAAAGGCCCGTTTGTGTACTTCTATATTGTTTGCAACCAATGTATTGTATACGGATGGAAGCGCGTCACACTAATAGATTAGATTTATTTTAAATGGAATGTAGCAGAACCAATTGGAGATAAATGAAAAGGATGAGCCACTGAGACACGCTCAGCAGAGTACAAGCAGCAGTGCTTGAACATGTAACTGGAGCGTGATCTGCACTCAAAAAAGTAAAAAACACAGACTGAAGTGAACACTGAAACACAACTGTCCACAATCTGTGAAAAGCTCCTTTCTGTACTTCTATAGTGTTTGCAACCAATGTATTGTATACGGATGGAAGCGCGTCACACTAATAGATTAGATTTATTTTAAATGGAATGTAGCAGAACCAATTGGAGATAAATGAAAAGGATGAGCCACTGAGACACGCTCAGCAGAGTACAAGCAGCAGTGCTTGAACATGTAACTGGAGCGTGATCTGCACTCAAAAAAGTAAAAAACACAGACTGAAGTGAACACTGAAACACAACTGTCCACAATCTGTGAAAAGCTCCTTTCTGTACTTCTATAGTGTTTGCAACCAATGTATTGTATACGGATGGAAGCGCGTCACACTAATAGATTAGATTTATTTTAAATGGAATGTAGCAGAACCAATTGGAGATAAATGAAAAGGATGAGCCACTGAGACACGCTCAGCAGAGTACAAGCAGCAGTGCTTGAACATGTAACTGGAGCGTGATCTGCACTAAAAAAAGTAAAAAACACAGACTGAAGTGAACACTGAAACACAACTGTCCACAATCTGTGAAAAGCTCCTTTCTGTACTTCTATAGTGTTTGCAACCAATGTATTGTATACGGATGGAAGCGCGTCACACTAATAGATTAGATTTATTTTAAATGGAATGTAGCAGAACCAATTGGAGATAAATGAAAAGGATGAGCCACTGAGACACGCTCAGCAGAGTACAAGCAGCAGTGCTTGAACATGTAACTGGAGCGTGATCTGCACTCAAAAAAGTAAAAAACACAGACTGAAGTGAACACTGAAACACAACTGTCCACAATCTGTGAAAAGCTCCTTTCTGTACTTCTATAGTGTTTGCAACCAATGTATTGTATACGGATGGAAGCGCGTCACACTAATACTATTAGTGTGACGCGCTTCCATCCGTATACAATACATTGGTTGCAAACACTATAGAAGTACAGAAAGGAGCTTTTCACACATTGTGGACAGTTGTGTTTCAGTGTTCACTTGAGTCGTGTGTTTTTTACTTTTTTGAGTGCAGATCACGCTCCAGTTACTTGTTCAAGCACTGCTGCTTGTACTCTGCTGAGCGTGTCTCAGTGGCTCATCCTTTTCATTTATCTCCAATTGGTTCTGCTACATTCCATTTAAAATAAATCTAATCTATTAGTCTAATAGATTAGATTTATTTTAAATGGAATGTAGCAGAACCAATTGGAGATAAATGAAAAGGATGAGCCACTGAGACACGCTCAGCAGAGTACAAGCAGCAGTGCTTAAACATGTAACTGGAGCGTGATCTGCACTAAAAAAAGTAAAAAACACAGACTCAAGTGAACACTGAAACACAACTGTCCACAATCTGTGAAAAGCTCCTTTGTGTAGTTCTATAGTGTTTGCAACCAATGTATTGTATACGGATGGAAGCACGTCACACTAATAGATTTTTTTTTTTTTCTAATATAATGGAGCTGCACCAATTCCACAAAATAAAAAAATAAAAAAAAAAAAAAAGAGTCAGTGACACGTGCAGATGCCTACAAACAGCGGTGGATGCAGAGCAAACTGCAGCGTCACCTGCACTGTCACACACACACACCTTGCACAGAGCTGTTAAAACAACACTGGCAAAATGAAGCTTTACACAGCGGTTGGTAAACTAGCCTGCCTCAAGCACAGTAGTACACAAAATCGCAATATCTAACTGTCCCTCAGAGTGAGCAGAGTAGCGTTCTGTCCCTTACTGAGTTCACAGCACAGTGACGCTAAAATGGCGGCGGCGCCTTTTATAGTGCATTCTGACATCATTTCAGCAGCCAATCACAGCCATGCCATTAGTTAAGATGACCGCAGCATTACAGGATGTGCCCACACTTCGTAGGATTCCTCATTGGCTGACTAAAATCACATTGCCTCTCAAAGAATTATGGGAACTTCCGATTCCGGTATACGATATGGAAAAAGTATCGGAATTAAGTATCGGAATTCCGATAACGCGAATATCGGCCGATACCCGATACTTGCGGCATCGGAATGCTCAACACTAGACCCCACACATGAGGGAAATATCACCAGTGACCGGACGGCTACTATATGGTGGCATCTGATTGTGCTATCAGCTCCATACCAGGAGCTAAAATGCCGAAATCTCGTTTGTTTAACCTTTTACACGGAGAGCGGCCTTGAGAGAATATATTCAGAACAGTCCAGCTATACGGCCATCCAGCTCTCCAGTCATTGTGGAGGTTTTTGTTAAAAAAAAAGGATGGAGGGCTGCGTCCGTGCTTGGTTTTTGGAGAGATTAATCATGGTTCACCTTCCCTATCCTTTACCCCTTATACCTGACCTGTTTAAACCAATTATCTGGAGCTATATGGATTTCCAAACTTGACTTGAAGGGGGCACATAACCTTGTCCACTTACGTCAGGGTGACGAATGGAAGACAGCATACGATTCGCCTGAAGGTGATTTTGATTTTGAAAATGTAGTGATGCCATTTGGGTTAACCAATACTCCGACAGTCTTTCAAAATTTCCAACTGGTGGGTAAGTTTGGGGTAAATTACCTGGATGACATATTGATTTACTCGCGTACTCTAGAGGAGCATCCTGATCATGTCAGAAAGGTTCTCCGGGTTCTACTTGACAACCATTTATTTCAAGTACAACATCTGCAAGGAGTTTGTATGTCTTCCCGTGTTTGCACAGGTTTCCTCTGGGTACTCAGGTTTCTATCTACATTCCGAAAACATTCTAAGGCCTCATACTCACTGGGCTGGAAAAAAATCGGTCCGTTTTCGGCAGGAAAAAAACGGTACAATTGTTGTAAAAAAACATGCGATTTTGATGCGATTTTAAATCGCACCATGCGTTTTCTGTCAGTTTTCCATCAGTTTTCCATCTGTATGCAATGCGATTTTAACATGAAGTTTTACATAGAGCAGTTATCTCTATGTAAAAAGTCATGTAAAAATGACATTGTAACAAAAAAAAGTACACAAAAAGCAAATAATTATATATATAACATATATATATATATATATATATATATAATATATATATAGGTCATACACTTCTACATAGTAAAATAGCCGCTAATTCATCCCTGGCATTACTGTAAAATCACACTGACAGCTTTAATAAAGAATAGAAACAATACATATACACACATAGAATACATATATATATATATATATATATATATATGTCATTGTGACATGTGTATATATATATACATATATTTATTGTTCCTAGACTTCTACATACTGTAATAGCCGCTAATTCAATTGCCGGCTTTTGTGAAATCACAGAAGCCGACATGAAATGATACATTGTTTACACACAGTTAACCATGTCATTTCCTGTATTTTGATATTTATTTAGAACTTACAATTACATGAGTGTATTTGTGCAAAATTTCAGACATGTAGGGGTTAATTAAAGGTGTAAAATCGTTGAAAAAAAAATGCGTGGGCTCCCGCTGTATTTTCTCCACCAGACAGACAAAGCAAGCGAGTGGGGGCAGATAATAACAGCCTAGGGAGGGTGCATTTTTTTTGTGCCCCCTCTGGCTACTAACATCTGCCCCCAGACACCCCAGAAAGGGCAAATCTATAATTAGATTCGCCCTTTCTGGCACTTTGCCCGTCTATTCCCATTGCCCTGTAGCGGTGGCGAATGGGTTAATAATGTCACCTTAATGTCACCTTAGTATTGAAAGGTGACCTTAAGGCAGGTTAATAATTGAGAGCTGTCAATTAGACAACTATCAATTATTAATCCTATTGAAGTAAATAAAAAAACACACACACTTTAAGAATAAATAATTTTAATGAAATAAAAACACATATTTTTGACCATCTTTTATTTCACTCTTAATCCGTTCGAAGCCCTTGTTCTTCTAAAATAAATAAAAATAATAAAACAATTATTCTTACCTATCTGGCAATCTGTCACGTCCCACGATGTAATCCTTCACAAAGGGATAACTAGCAATCAGATAAGCAGCGCAAGTAATCCTGCATGCTCATCTGATAGCTCCTGAATGAATAAGCTTATCTCCTGCCGACAGGAGAGGATGTGATTAATGAATGAAGCTTAATTGATTGTATCCACTTTCACCTTAGGTCAGGTCACTGAAGTGAAAGTGGCAATAAATCAATTAAGCTCCATTCATGAATCTATTCCTCTCCTTTCGCTGGGAGAGTAACTGATTCATTCAGGGGAATACAGGTCTGAGACAGCATTATTAGCTCTCTGCGACCTGTAACCTGTTAAGGTACTGCCACACTAAACAATCCCGCTAGCGATCACGATAACGACGCATACTAATGCGATCGCTAGCGGGATTGTTTCTATATCGCTGATAGCGGCTTAACTTAGCGATGTCGTTAAGGACGCTACCGCGGTTAGCGATCTCCTTAACGACTTTAGCGGTACAAAAGTACCGCTAAATCGCTAAGAAAAGGTGCCACACTCAGCGATATATACTTACCAGCGGGGGCGCCGACGATAAAATAGGGTCCGGAACGATGTCAGCGACGAGCGAGATCACAGCAGGATCTCAGCAGGGGCCACGTCGCTGGTAGATGCCGCACACAACAACATCGCTAACGGGATCGCTAAATAGTGACTTTTTTAGCGATCCCGTTAGCGATGTTGATTAGTGTGGCATACCCTTTAACCCTTTCTGATGGATTACACCGTGGGACCTGACTGTACATCGGATTGGTAAGAATCATTTTGCTTTTTTAGTTTGTTTTTATTACAGGAAATGGTTTTAGCAGGAAAATAAAATATGGTCAAAAACTGTGATTATTTCATTAAACTTCTTTTTTATTAAACTATGTGTGTTTGATTTTTGTATCATACAATAGGATTAATAATTGATAGTTGTCTAATTGACAGCTCTCAATTATTAACCTGCCTTAAGGTCACCTTTCAATACTAAGGTGACATTAAGGTGACATTATTAACCCATTCGCTACAGGGCAATGGGAATAGACGGGCAAAGTGCCAGAAAGGGCGAATCTAATTATAGATTTGCCCTTTCTGGGTGTCTGGGGGCAGATGTTAATAGCCAGGGGGGGCACAAAAAAAATGTACCCTCCCTAGGCTATTATTATCTGCCCCCACTCGCTTGCTTTGTCTGTCTGGTGGAGAAAATACAGCGGGAGCCCACGCATTTTTTTTCAACGAATTTACACCTTTAATTAACCCCTACATGTCTGAAATTTTGAACAAATACACTCATGTAATTGTAAGTTCAAACCATATATCAAAATACAGGAAATGACATGGTTAACTGTGTGTAAACAATGTATCATTTCATGTCGGCTTCTGTGATTTCACAAAAGCCGGCAATTGAATTAGCGGCTATTACAGTATGTAGAAGTGTATGAACTATAAATATATATATATATATATGTATGTGTCACAATGACATGTATATATATATATATATGTATTCTATGTGTATGTATCTAGTGTTTTGTGAGCTGTCAGTGTGATTTTACAGTAGCCGGGGATGAATTGCCGGCTTTTCAAAGGAGACTGGTGCTTATAAATCGGACAGCACGTGCATGGTGCGAGTGCTGTTCGTTTTTTAATCGCACCCATTGACTTGCATTGGCGATATTCATCCCAAAATCGCATCAAATCGCAGCATGCTGCGATTTTTTTCTCACAACAATATCTGATGAGAAAAAAAATCACAAATGAAAATTCACCCATTGACTAACATTGGTCAGATTTGCATCCGATTTTTTTTCCTCTGATTATCATCCGTTTTCGGCGCCAGTGAGTATGAGCCCTAATAGGGAATATAGATTGTGAGCCCCATTGGGGACAGCAATAATAATATATGTGAAGTGTTATGGAATATGATAGCACTATATAAGCAAAGCATAATAAATAAATAAGGAATGTCAAATTGAGGCCCAGTTCTTAGGACTTTAGGTTTCTGCATTGGGGTTTGGGATATACTCAGGTAAAATCCAAGCAATCCTTGACTGGGTTTATCCAAGTAACATCAAAGTGTTACAGAAATTCTTTGGCTTTGCAAATTTTTATCGAAAGTTGATTAGGAACAAATTTTTCTTTTGGTCACCCGAGGCGGTAAATGTTTTTTCTGCTCTTAAAAGCTTTCTCTAAGTCTCCTGTTTTCTGCCAACCAAGGTTGATCTGCCTTTGTCGAGGTAGACGCTCTCGCTGTTGAGATGCGAGCTGGTCTTTCACAGAAAAAAGTGGGTATCTTCATTTTTTTTCCCCAGAAGTTCTCTCAAGCAGAGTCTAATTATGATATACAAGTGCTTCTCACAAAATTAGAATATCATCAAAAAGTTAATTTATTTCAGTTCTTCAATACAAAAAGTGAAACTCATATATTATATAGAGTCATTACAGAGTGATCTATCTCAAGTGTTTATTTCTGTTAATGTTGATGATTATTGCTTACAGCCGAAAGTCATTATCTCAGTAAATTAGAATAATTAACAAAAACCACCTGCAAAGGCTTCCTAAGTGTTTAAAAAGGTCCCTTAGTCTGTTTCAGTAGGCTCCACAATCATGGGGAAGACTGCTGACTTGACAGAAGTCCAGAAGGCAGTCATTGACTCAAAAGGAGGGTAAGCCACAAAAGGTCATTGCTAAAGAAGCTGGCTGTTCTTTAGACAGAGTGCTGTATCCAAGCATATTAATGGAAAGCTGAGTGGAAGGAAAAAGTGTGGTAGAAAAAGGTGCACAATCAACCGGGATAACCTTGAAAGGATTGTTAAGAAAAGGCCATTCAAAAATTTGGGGGAGGTTCACAAGGAGTGGACTGCTGCTGGAGTCATTGCTTCAAGAGCCACCACACACAGATGTATCAAGGACATGGGCTACAAGTGTCACATTTCTTGTGTCAAGCCACTCATGACCAATAGACAACACCAGAAGCGTCTTACCTGCGCCAAAAAGAAAAATGACTGACTGGTGCTTAGTAGTCCAAGGTGTTTTCAGATTAAAGTAAATTTTGCATTTCATTTGGAAATCAAGGTACCAGAGTCTGGAGGAAGAGTGGAGAGGCAAACAATCCAAGCTGCTTGAGGTGTAGTGTGAAATTTCCATATTGACGGAAAAATAAAAAAGTTATGGCTCTGGGAAGAAGGGTAGCAAAAAACTAAAACGCAAAACCAAAAATACCTCCGGCCATGAAGGTTGATAAACACCAAACAGGGTTGGTAGATCCTTTTTTTTTGCCCGGTTTCATTTTGCCATGCAATCGGATAGACAGAATTATGGGTGGGGCTGGTGAAAATCCAGTGGTCATGGTACACATTGGTACCAATGACAAATTTAGAGGGAGGTGGAACATCCTAAAAATGATTACAGGGACCTAGGAGAGAAGCTGAAGGCCAGGACCTCCAATGTGTTGTTTTCAGAAATATTGTCGGTGCCACGAGTGTCACTAGAAAGACAGAAGGAGCTTAGGGAGATAAATAAGTTGCCTAGAAATAGGTGCAGGAAGGAAGGGTTTGGGTTCCTGAAGAACTTGACCGACTTCCCTGTCTGCTACAGGCTCTGCAGTAGACATGGGCTGCATCTCAATGGGAAAGGTACAGCTGTGCTTGGGGAAAAATTGGTCAGATGGATGGAGGAACTTTTAATTAGCATGTGTGAAGAGGTAGGGTAGTTGTGCAAATAAGAGGACAGACAGAGTTGACAGAGATAATGAGACAGTGGGAGTCAATGAGGATTTAGGGGGCCTGGGACATGCAAAGAAAGTAGGGAGGTGAGTAGGTATAATAAATGTGCTAGTAGTATTACATGTCTGCTGGCAAATGCAAGAACTCTTGCAAGCAAAATGAATGAGTTACAATATCTGGCTGGATGAAAGCCATAACTGGGTAACAATCATAGAAGGCTAACCTACATTTAGAGAGGACAGGAAAGACAAAAAAAGATGGAGGGGTGTGTGTATTTTTGTTAAATCCAACTTAAGACCCGTGCTCAATGATGACATTGGGGGGAGCTGTGACAATTTAGAGTCAATATGGGTAAATGCACATGGGGATAGCAATAATGGAAAACTGTTAGTTGGAGTTTGTTGTAAACCTAATATAGCTGAGGATTACACTACATTCAGAAAGAAGACAAAAGACAAAAAGCTGGAGGGGTTTTCCCATGTATTTCAATAGATTTTGACATAATAATAATTTCCACAATTGGATGTGTTTAAAAAAATGTTCCTGTGCTGAGATAATCTTATAAAATGTGCCCCTGCTGTGTACTATGTAACGTCTGTGTCTGACCATGCGGGAACATGTTCTGAACATACCACAGTTCCTGGGCAGGGGAGGAAATTAAAAAATTTAGAGACATTACAGCACGGGATCGCAGATAATTCTTTCTTTGAGATAAAATATTTTTTCAAAAACAGGCAAGAAAATGCTTTATCTCACAAAAAGAATCAGCTCTGATCCCATGCTGTAATGTCTGTATACTGTTTTGTGTCCTCAGGGGTGAACCTAGCCTCTCTGCTGCCTGAGGCGTCCCCCCATTGTAAAATCAGTACAAATAAACCTGGTTTACTCTTACTAGCCTGTACACCTCGCACACACACGGCTCTGCTCCGTACACCTCGAACACACACGGCTCCACTCCGTACACTTCGTACACACACGGTTCCGTTCCATACACCTCATACACACACGGCTCCGCTCCGTACACCTCGTACACACACAGCTCCGCTTCGTACACCTCACACACACACGGCTCCGGTCTGTACACCTCGTACACACACAGCTCCGCTCCATACACCTCGTACACACACGGCTCCGCTCCATACACCTCGTACACACACAGCTCCGCTCTGTACACCTCGTACACACACGGCTCCGCTCCGTACACCTCGTACACACACGGCTCCGCTCCATACACCTCGTACACACACAGCTCCGCTTCGTACACCTCGCACACACACGGCTCCGCTCCGTACACCTCATACACACACAGCTCTGCTGCATCCACACTGTAAACCCCTCCTGATCCCAAACATAAACTTACCTTCATCCAGCACCATGACAACCAGCACAGCAGACCTGCACACAGGGAGCCTGACCATGTGACCCCTGACTCCTCCCCCTCCTGTGACCTCATCACAGGTCCTGTGTGCAGAGGAGGACAGCTAGCAAAGTCATTGCTCTGCTGTAAGAAGCTGAAGTGGAGAGCTGGGAGGGCGAGGAAGGGGGGCATGGTGGGCTTGGCGGCTTCTCACTGCGGGACACATAGCACAGTGCACAGGAGTGTAAACTGACTGTGTAACTCAGCAGGGATTAAGGAGAGCCGGCACCACACCACGTGTTCTGAGTTACGCTCTGCGGCCCCCTAGCTTCAGTGAGGAGCTGCCGCCTGAGACAGAAGGCTCAACTGGCCTCATTATAGGTGCGTCCCTGTGTGTCCTCCTGTGACCATGACCTGTGGTATGATCAGATCATGTCCCTGTACAGTTAGACAAAGCCATTACACAGTACATAGTAGGGGCACATTTACATATTTAACATATTTTTCGGAATATAAGACGCACTTCCCCCAAAAAATTTTTTGGGGAAAATGGGGGTGCATCTTATACTCCGAATGAACTTACCAGGAGTGTGGCAGCAACGGGAATCTGGCGATTCAGACAGCCCTGGTTTGGGAAGAGGGGGTGTTCGGTGGTTTGACACTGTCGAGATTGCCGAGATTTCAATCTGCGATTTTCCCAGAGGCCACCACATTGCAGCAACGGAAGTGCAGGGGCTCCGGGCTTTCACAAAATGTCAACCGAGACCCCGCACCACCGAGCACCGCTGAACCAGTCTGGGATTGGATTTCCCGGAGGCCACTGCATTGCCGCAATGGATATGCAGGAGTTCCAGGCATTTACAAAATGTTGACAGAGCCCACGCACCACTGAGCACATCCTGTGACCCCGTTTCACCAGCACTGCCGATCCTCCTGGTCCCCCGGTAAGTTGAATTTGGACAGTAAGACGGACCCCCATTTGACTCATAAATTTTTTCACTAATAATAATAACCTTTATTTTTATATAGCGCTAACATATTCCGCAGCGCTTTACAATTTGCACACATTATCGTCGCTGTCCCCGAAGGGGCTCACAATCTAGATTCACTATTTTCCTTCTGAAAATTTGGAGTGTGTCTTATGGTCCGTTGGGTCTTGCTGTCCGAAAAATACGGTATATACTATTATTATTCCAAGATGTAATGATTAAAATCAACTTTAAAATTAGCTTTGTTAATGGGAAAACCCCTTTGAGACATGAGCTCAATTGAGTCAGTATGGGTAAATGTACATGACAATGGCAATAATGAAAAGCTGCTAATTGGAGTTTGCTACAAGCCTGAACAGGTAGAGGATGAAATGCTGCAACAAATTAAAAAGGCAGAAAATAATAATAGGGTCCTTATTATGGGGGATTTTAACTATCGAGATATTCAATGGGACATAGAATCTTCTGGTTGTGCTATAAGCTGCAGGGAGCATTTTGACTGCAGCGAGCAAAGTATGGGAAGTTTCAATGTAATATTCAATAAAACATTTCAAAGAAGAAATGCAAAAACCGAGGAACTTTAAGAAAGCTGATTTCAACAAATTAAGAGAAGAGCTTAATTGTGTAGACTTGGACCATGTTATAGTAACTGGAGATACTGAACATTAAGGCTAAGTGCACACGTTCAGGAATGTTTGCAGAATATTCCTGAGCAAAACCGGACTTTTTTCGTGGCAAAAATGCGCGTTTTTTGTGCGGATTTTGCACATTTTTGCGCGGATTTGACGCGTTTTTACCGCGATTTTTTCCTGAGCTTTCTAGGTCAATAATATAGCGGGAAAAACGCTAGAAATCCGCAAAATTAATGGACATGTTGCTAGATTTTCCACGATGCGTTTTTTTCGCGGAAAAAAACGCACCATGTGCACAAAAATTGCGGAATTCATTCTAAATGATAGGATGCTTAATACATGCGTTTTTGATGCGTTTTTTCCCGCGAAAAAAACGCAAATAATCCTGAACGTGTGCACTTAGCCTTAGGCTATGTGAACACGTTGAGGATTTTTCGTATTTTTTTAGCGTTTTTGCGGCAGTTTTCCGCTGAAAAAATGCATGCATTAAGCATCCTATTAGTAGAATGCATTCCGCAATTTTTGAAAAAAACGCAGCATGTTCATTCTTTTCCCGGAATCACGGCGATTCCGCCGCCACAGGAATGCATTGAACCGCTTACTTTCCGCATGTGGCTATGCCCACCATGCACAAAGTGAGCGGTTCATGTGTGGATGGTACCCAGGGTCTGGAGTTAAACATGCCAAGATCAAAACCAAGAGATAACGAGGAATCAGAGGGGTGAGGCAGAGGGATTGTCAGAAAGAGAGCCAGGTGTCAGAAAGCCAGAAGAACAAACAGAGTCCCGCAAGGAGAGAAAACAAACCAATGCAAACCGAGCACTCACTCAAGTGGTCAGACACACAAACTAAACTAAAGTATAGCTGACAGGGAATCCTAGTCTGGAGTGTGTATAAATACCCCTCCCAGGTCCAAAGTGAGGCCAGCAGAATTAACCCAGAGAGAGCAGAACATTAACCATGTCCTATACCATGACAAGTGGCCTTTGGAAGGTAAGTGTCAGGTGTAATGGTCTTCTCTTAAGGGTCACCTACCTGGAGTACTCCTGGAACCTCATGTAAATACGAGAAGCCAGAGACACCAGGTCATCTATAGAGGAGGATATGTCATGACTGTCCCGCTGATCTTTCATTTGTCCAGAAAGGCCCTCTCAGAAAGTGGCCACCAGGGCTTTATTATTCCAGGTTAGTTTAGACGAGAGTGTGCAGAAACGTACAGTGTACTGGCCCACTGTGAGCTTTCCCTGATGCAGACGGAGGAGAGAAGAGGCTGCAGAGGACGCACGTCCTGGCTCACTGAAAACCTCCCTGAAGGCCTCTAGGAAGGACTGGAGATTCGATACAAGGGGATCACCTCTCTCCCAGAAGAGATTTAGTCAAGCCAAAGTTTCACCAGAGAAATGGGACATGATGAAAGACACTTGGACTCGGTTGAAGACTAACTGGTGAGCCAGGAGTTCAAAGTGCAGTGTGCACTGATTAATAAATGCCCAACAAAGGGAAGGGTCTCCCCCATCGTGTGGGGGTTCAGACAGATGGGGTCTGGATCAAGGCACATATCTGGCAGGCTGTTGGGTCACAGCTGAGGTGGTCGCCGATTGAGTAGGTGTGGGTGCCGTCAGAGTTGTCAATGGATCCAGATGGGTGGTTACAGTCCATATGTAGGAGAGCATTTTATCCTGCTGCTCCTTCTGGCGGGAGACTTCCAAGAATAGATCAGAGAAAGGGGAGGTCAGGGAACCAACAGATTCCATGGCCTGTGCAAACTTGTAAGGGGTTGGGTGGTGGAGCCACTGTGCTGTGGAACAAGGATAGCCTGGAGGGGCGCAACTAGCTGCCTCAGTAAATCTGACCTCGGACACATGATGGCTGACAAGATCACCATGTCACCAGCTCCCTGTCAGCCCCTCATCCGTTTCCATTAGGGAAAGGTGCCAGGAACGCCATCTCAGCTGCTCCTGCCCCAGTCTTAGACCACAAATCATTCCTGGGGATGATTCAGTTGAACTAGTGCCCGTTTATACTGTTCTTCAGCCTGGGGCCCCTTACTGACATCTGCAGACTTATCTTCATGGCTTGCCACTGTCTAATGCATACGTCCTGCCCTTGAGCAGTCTGCCCAGGTGTCTGACAGAGCCATGAAGTATCCTGACTAAAAAGTACTCTGCTCTGTGCTGCCCCTCCCAGGTTAACCCCTGTGCTGCCTGTGTCAAAACTAACACTTTTATCTATTCTATTCTCGATCTCTAATGTGCCCCCTCTATTCTAATCCCCATACAGTCTTATACTACTTTCTAATCTAACTCTAACTCTATGCAGAACAAATATTAAAGACATCCACATTACAGTACATAACAAATGCATCACATTGCAGTATACAACAATACGCTGAGGTGCCACATGTTGTCGTTGAACAGCGTCCCGGAGAGAGAAGGCACGTGAGGTGAGGGTCCCCGCCACCTCCTTACACATCCCAACTGCTACCATCTGGTGCTATTTATGGTTCTGAGTATTATGTGGCCAGGAGGCCTACAACACGATATGACAAAGGTCCTTGAAGAAACTCACTTTTTGGAATTATTTCCCTTAGTAGTAGAGGTAGGACTTTGGGGTTCTGAGTTTAAGAACAAAAAAAGTGTGCTTCTAGAAAGATTTTTTTTTTTTACTTTGGAGTAAAGTTATTACAATTGTAAAATCATAGTCAGCAGGTTTAGCCGCTAGTTTATTAGGGTATGTAAAAGAACTGACAACGGACACACAGTAAAACTGCGGTAGGATGTTTATTGCACATATATTGATAGCATAAGATGGATTCAGACGAACCTTCCTACAAAACGTGATAACAAAGTCATTACTACGGGACTGTATGAGAAAGGGATTTATTATACAAGAAAAGATGGATCCATAAATGAGAGAATCTGGGCCCTGTGGCTGGATACTCCGGGCCCCCAGCGTGTTAGGACCAGATGGGGTCTTTGTCCCTGGAGCTTCTCTACTCAGTATAATGAGACTCTGATCTTAGTCATATAAAGGGGGTTGGAGCAAACTAGAAACTGCCTGAATATGAGACCTTGTCTGATCTCTGTGTCCTGTGTAAGAACTATGGAGATAGAGCTATTCTTCTGTATAATGGGTCATGTCACTGGGGCCCTAATATTTCTGTACAGGGGTCTCTGGAGAGATAATCTGACCCAAGCATTTTGGATTTGGAGAAGGGAAAAAGGGATTGGGGACATTTATTGAAATTTCCATACAAATAAATGTTTAAAAAAGTGTGGTTCATTTTCCCACCATTTTGGGCTCTCAAATGTTTCCTAAGTATTTAAAATCATTGGAAATGTGTTCAAGGACCTTGTGTGGAGAGGTAAAGAGCCGAGGCTAAAGAGCCTTCATCTCCAAAAGAGGGAGGATTGGCAACTCCGAATGTCCTTGTCTGTTTTTGGATTATGAGTTAGGAAGAAGAGGGAGGAGAATATTTTGGGTTTTGTTTCGGGGTGGGGTGGGTAAAGGGTTTCAATATTTGTCCATCTAATATATAAAGCTGAATGTATGTATGTGTGTATGTATGTGGGTATGTTTGTCCGGGATTGGAATCCGCACCGTCGCACTTACGGGCATGAAATTTTGCACGCCCGCACGTCTCGACCCCGAAAGCGTCCTAGGCTATGTTTTGAATCGAAATTTTAACCCCGCACGTTCCAAATTGCCAAACAATTTTGGCCCTATCTACATAATGGGGAGAAAGCTGAATGCTTGTGTGTATGTCCGGCATAGGAATCTGCATTTACGGGCATGAAATTTTGCACACCCGCACGTCTCGACCCCGGGAGCGTCATAGGCTAGGTTTTGAGTCGAAATTTTAACCCCGCGCATTCCAAATCGGCAAATAATTTTGGCCCGGGATAGGAATCTGCACCGTTGTACTTACGGGCATGAAATTTTGCATGCCCGCACATCTCAACCCCAGGAGCATCATAGGCTATGTGTTGAATGGAAATTTTAACCCCCGCACGTTCCAAATCGCCAAACAATTTTGGCCCTATCTACATAATGGGGAGAAAGCTGAATGCTTGTGTGTATGTCCGGCATAGGAATCTGCATTTACGGGCATGAAATTTTGCACACCCGCACGTCTCGACCCCGGGAGCGTCATAGGCTAGGTTTTGAGTCGAAATTTTAACCCCGCGCATTCCAAATCGGCAAATAATTTTGGCCCGGGATAGGAATCTGCACCGTTGTACTTACGGGCATGAAATTTTGCATGCCCGCACATCTCAACCCCAGGAGCATCATAGGCTATGTGTTGAATGGAAATTTTAACCCCCGCACGTTCCAAATCGCCAAACAATTTTGGCCCTATCTACATAATGGGGAGAAAGCTGAATGCTTGTGTGTATGTCCGGCATAGGAATCTGCATTTACGGGCATGAAATTTTGCACACCCGCACGTCTCGACCCCGGGAGCGTTATAGGCTAGGTTTTGAGTCGAAATTTTAACCCCGCGCATTCCAAATCGGCAAATAATTTTGGCCCGGGATAGGAATCTGCACCGTTGTACTTACGGGCATGAAATTTTGCATGCCCGCACATCTCAACCCCAGGAGCATCATAGGATATGTGTTGAATGGAAATTTTAACCCCCGCACGTTTTGGTGTGTGATTTTTATGTGCAGAATAAATTTTTGTTAACATAGTCTATTTTGTTACAGCTAACAGCAGTTATTAATTAACCCGGGCGAAGCCGGGTACTACAGCTAGTATGGTATATATATGAATATATAACAATGTGAAATATTGACTGCATATTGAATATTGCTTTTTAATGCTTTTTGGATTAAAGATATTAGTACCTGCATATATTTCTAATTCTTAGATACTGTATTTTTCAGACCATAAGACACATCCAAGGTTTAGACAGCAGAAAAAAGGAAAAAACATTTTTCCTACTAATTAAATCTTCCCTGATATTGTAAAGTGAAGGGGTGAATATCACTGATTGTAATGCATTAGGGTAGAATATAGAAGTGATACATCTATTGTTAGTATTTCTCTGTACCATGTATTTTATTCACATATAGCTTCACAGCTCGAACATTAACCCCTTCACACCATTCGCAGCATGGTCATTTTCGCTTTTTCTTCCGTGTCTTCCAAGAGCCTTGACTTTAAGATGCGATCGACTGATCGCTTGTGTTACACACAGCAGTGCTTCAGCCCTGCTATGTGTAGAAGAATTCACTCTGTCCACTACTCTCGGCAGTCATGACAAACCATCAGAGATCAGGTGATAGTGGTGCCGATGGGCTGCAGGAATGATTCGTTTCTGGCTGCCGTGTGTTAAATCCTGCTGTCAGAGACTGGCGGCAGGATTTAACAGTTTAAAAGCCGAGGGTGGAGTTCAGATCCACCCACGGCTATTAAAGGCTCATGACAGCGGAATAAATCAGCTGTCATGTGCGGTGAAAGATACGGGCTCAGTGCAGGAGACCACATCAAAGTAATTGACACGACATATGAAGTAAATATATGTCATATCTAATGAAGTGGTTAATGAGAACTCTGCACATATATGCACACAACTCTGCTGCATAGATAGTACATGCACACTAATCTCTGTTACATATGTACATTTTGTACACAGAGCTCTGCTACACATGCACATTTACTTACACAGACAGATCTGCTACTCACGCACATTTACATACACACACAGCTCTACTACATACACACATTTACATACACACACAGCTTTGCTACACACGCACATTTACATACACACACAGCTCTACTACATACACACATTTACATACACACACAGCTTTGCTACACACGCACATTTACATACACACACAGCTCTACTACACACACACATTTACATTGTAGTGATAGTAAGACTTCACTATACCTTTGTATGTGGTTTGAGGACCTGTGATGAGGTCACAAGAGCACATGACAGGTCATGTGCTCTGTGTTAGCTGAATGGCTGGTGTATATAAGTGAGCCTGCTGCTGACCACAGGTGAGAGTGGCTGGAGGTGTGGAAAACCTCCAGTGTGGGAGTTCTGAGGAGACCACCAGTCTGATTGCTGAAAGAGTGCTCAGTTAGAGTACCAGGACTTTATATCTGTTTTTGTTACTTTGTGCCAGAGAAGGCTGTTTTCTTTTCTGTTTTAAGGCAAGTTTATGAAGTTGTAATAAACTTGCTTAAAGAACCTGGAAGAGTCGCCCTCCTGCTTACCTCCGGTCGCACACCAGCGAGGCCACATCCCTACAATTGGTGGCGTAAATGCGGGCAGCGTTCCCAGCAGAGAAGTGAGACTGGTTACTGCATGTCGTGGGTCAAGGCTATAGCAATCCAGCCAGCATTGCCGGAGAAAATGGAAGACCTGCTGAAACACTTGGTCCAGGCACAGGTACAGCAGCAACAGGCACAGGAACAGCAGCAAGAAGCCAACAGGATGTTCTTGCAGCAGATGCAGCAGGAGCATCGGCAGCAGATGCAGCTTTTGACAACCGCCATCCAGGGCAGGACGAGCGCCCCAACCCCAGGTCTGGCTGATGACAACCACGTCAGAAAGGCGGTAAGACGCACATTACAAAAAATGACCCCCGGGGATGATGTGGAAGCCTTCCTGGCTGTATTTGAGAGGGTTGCTGAGAGGTAAAGACTTCCCCCAGGGCAGTGGGCAGAGATATTGGCCCCATACCTGACAGGTGAACCCCAGAAGGCGTATTACGATTTGACTGTGCAGGACGCTCAGGAATATCCTAAGCTAAAGGTAGAAATCCTCGCACGTATGGGGGTAACAATGACTATCAGGGCACAGAGGGTGCACCGCTGGGCTTATGTCATGTGTGCATCGCCACGAAGATCGTCGCGATTGCACATTCTGACTTCTCACAGCTGAGTTGCTGTTTCTTTGTGTTTGGCAGTTAGGGAGTTAATTCTGTCTGTGCTCAGTTCTGGGACTGGGTGCAGTTTTCTCCCGGCTGCAATTAATTATTTTGTTGATTGGTTTCCTTTAAATCTCTGGTTGTCTGTGTTGGGAGTTGCCAGTGAAATTCTTCATGCAGACCACAGATAGGATTGTATCTGTATAGACTTAAGTTAAAGAGCTCCTTAGTTGTTTTAAGCTCACCTTGCTTAGAGTTTAATATCCCAGATCATTTATGTTCCTTCTGTGTTTGAGTGTGTATGCAAGTCTGTGTTTTCTCCAGTCTGTCCTATATGTCTAATCTGTGTATTTAGCAGAGATCAGCCCATATCCCTTTTGGTGGTAATCAGAATCCTTCTTAGGACTGATTACAGGGTTCAGGGACTGATAGGAGACAGGGTTAGGCTGGAGACTTGGACCTCTGAACCATTATCAGTACCTCCAAGGTGAGGGATTAGTTAGGACCCCAGTTTAGGGTCAGGTTAGACCCCCGGTCCTCCTCTTTCCTGTGACAGTGTATCAAGTCCTCAAGATTAACCCTGAGTTCAACGGATATCGTGTCAGGTAAATCTATTCTATATTTACATGCTGATGTTTCTAATCTATATGTTGTATTGAGTGTTGTTCTTTTAAGAATAGTTTACTGACATCGTACACATATCATAAGACCGCGTGACATTTTCACTGGCCTATAAAATTATTCCCAGTTGCCATGGATCCAGTAGCCCAGCTGGCTCTGCAGTTGCAGGGATTATCCATGGAGCTGATGGACATTAAGTCCAAAGTTTTGTCTCCCTCGGAGCAAACCAGATTTGAACCTAAAGTAGCTCTCCCGGACAGGTTCACTGGTGGGCGAGACAAATTTTTTACCTTCAGGGAAGCATGTAAATTGTATTTTCGGCTTCGGCCTCGATCATCAGGGAGTGAAGAGCAGAGAGTGGGAATTGTTATCTCGCTCCTACAAGGGGACCCTCAATCCTGGGCCTTCTCCCTTCCTCCGGGATCCCGGCTCTACTGTCAGTAGATCGATTTTTTACTGCCCTGGGTTTGGTATATGATGACCCAGATCGGGTCTCTCTTGCTGAGACAAAATTACGTAAGATACAGCAGGGAGATCGTCCGGCGGAGGAATTTGCTTCTGAGTTCCGTAGATGGGCCACAGATACTCAGTGGAATGACCCAGCTCTTAGGAGCCAGTTTTGTCATGGGCTTTCTGACAAATTAAAGGACGTTTTGGCTCAGTATGATTCTCCTCCATCACTGGAGGCTGCTATGGCCCTAGCTATCCGTACTGATAGACGGCTCCGGGAGAGGTGCGAGGTAACTCCGCCCCCTGTTGTTACTCCACCTACTACTAAAGTCCCTTATGTTGAGGTTCCCCTTGTCTGTTCGGATGAGCCTATGCAGTTGGGAGGGACATCATTTCGTAGGAGGGGATTGGCGGTACGCCGCAGGACTAGAAGGTGTTTCTTCTGCGGGAAAGAGGGACATTTTGTTGGGGGATGTCCATCCCATGCCTTGTTGAGCAAAAAGTCGCCGGAAAACTGTTAATCCCAGGTTGTGTGGTGGACGACAACCTGGGAGTATGTATTTCGTCTGCTAGTTCTTCTCAGTTCCTTGTACCAGTGGAGGTGGTGGTTGGTACGAGAGTGGAGAGATTTTCTGTTCTTCTTGATAGTGGGTCCGGGGCTAATCTGGTTGACGCTCAGTTTGCTCAGGCTCAAGGTATGCATCTGAGTGTATTGGTCAAACCGATCCCTATATTCTCCATTGACGCCAGGCCTCTCGGCCAAGGTAGCTTTGTTCATGAGGTTCATAACATTGACCTTCGGGTAGGGGCAATACATAGGGAACTATTATCTTGTTATGTGTTGGAGGGTCTACCTACTCCTATTGTGTTGGGACTTCCTTGGTTGGTTAAACATAACCCTGTGATTAATTGGCAGTCCAGAGATATAAGCCAATGGGGGGAGTTTTGCAAGAGTAACTGCATGAACACAGTCATCAGTGCGGTCGTGCCTAGTACTTTGCCTCCTTTTTTGGAGGACTTTGGGGATGTGTTCTCTGAGGAGGGGTGTCAGGAGTTGCCTCCTCATCGCGTGTATGACTGCTCTATTAATTTACTTCCTGATGCTAAGTTACCTAAAGCTAGGTTATATAACCTTTCTGGTCCTGAGAGGCAGGCTATGAAAGATTATATTTCGGAAAGTCTGGCCAAAGGGCATATTAGACCTTCATCTTCCCCAGTGGCCGCGGGGTTCTTCTTTGTGAAGAAAAAAGATGGAGGCCTACGCCCTTGCTTGGATTTCCGCGAACTTAATCGGATTACTGTTCGAGATCCGTATCCACTCCCTCTGATTCCTGATCTCTTCAATCAAATTGTTGGCGCCAAATGGTTCTCTAAATTGGATCTCAGGGGGGCGTATAATCTGATTAGGATAAAAGAGGGGGATGAGTGGAAAACGGCGTTTAACACGCCGGAGGGACATTATGAGAACCTTGTCATGCCTTTTGGTCTGACTACTGCACCAGCAGTATTCCAACATTTTGTTAATGACATTTTTCGTCATCTGGTGGGGCTGTTTGTGGTCGTATATTTGGATGACATTTTAATTTACTCACCAGATCTTGTGTCTCACCAGGAGCATGTGAGACAGGTGTTGCAGATCTTGCGAGACAATAAACTATACGCCAAACTGGAAAAGTGTGTATTCGCCGTACAGGAACTTCAGTTTTTGGGTTTCTTGGTGTCAGCCTCCGGTTTCCGTATGGACCCTGAAAAGGTGAGAGCAGTGCTTGAATGGGATCAGCCAGAGGATCTTAAGGCTCTGCAGCGTTTTCTGGGGTTTGCTAACTACTACCGGAAATTTATTTGTAATTTCTCATCTGTTGTCAAACCTCTCACTGACATGACAAGAAAAGGGACGGATTTTTCTAAATGGTCGGACAAAGCTTGCCAAGCTTTTTCCTCTTTGAAAAAATGTTTTGCTTCGGCACCCGTTCTCATCCAACCAGATGCATCACAGCCGTTCGTTGTGGAGGTGGACGCGTCTGACGTAGGGGTGGGTGCAATATTGTCCCAGGGTCCGTCCCCTGGTAAATGGCATCCGTGCGCTTTCTTTTCTAAAAAATTGTCGTCCGCCGAAAGGAATTATGATATCGGCAATAGGGAACTTTTGGCCATTAAGTTGGCTTTTGAAGAATGGCGTCACTTTTTGGAGGGGGCAGTCCACCCGGTCACCGTCATTACTGATCACAAGAACCTGCTGTATTTGGAATCTGCTAAGCGTCTGAATTCCAGACAAGCTCGATGGTCGTTGTTTTTTACCAGGTTTAATTTTGTTGTCACTTATCGCCCTGGATCTAAGAATGTTAAGGCGGATGCCTTGTCTCGCAGTTTCCCAGGGGCCGGGAAAATGGATGACCCGATTCCTATCCTTCAGGAGGGGGTGGTAGTGTCGGCTGTATGTTCTGAGCTTGAGGAGGAGGTGTTAGAGGCTCAGGGGACGCCCCTGCAGGACCTCCAGGGAGACTGTTTGTCCCAAATCAGTTGAGACAAAAGGTTATTGAGGCACATCATAATTCTGCTTTAGCAGGACATCCAGGGAGTAAGGCTACTTTAGATCTCCTTTCTCGCCGGTTTTGGTGGCCTAACGTTAATAAAGATGTTTTAACTTTTGTCGCGTCCTGTGGGGTTTGTGCTCGCTCTAAGACCCCTCATACCCGTCCGTCTGGGACCCTCTTACCCTTGAAACTTCCGGAGCGTCCATGGACTCATTTGTCTATGGACTTCATCACGGACCTTCCTCAGTCGTCAGGGAAGACTGTCATACTGGTGGTTGTTGACAGGTTCAGTAAGATGGCACATTTCATTGCTCTTCCTGCCCTCCCTAATGCTAAAACTCTGGCGCAGGTGTTCATTGGGGAGATTGTGAGACTTCATGGGTTGCCTTCTGATGTGGTGTCAGATAGGGGGTCTCAGTTTGTGTCCAAGTTTTGGAGGGCATTTTGTTTACGTCGGGGGATGCAATTGTCATTTTCCTCGGCTTTTCATCCGCAGACCAATGGTCAGACAGAGCGTCTGAATCAAAGCCTAGAGACTTATCTTCGGTGTTTTGTCTCAGAGAACCAGGAGGACTGGTCTTCTTTCTTGCCTCTGGCAGAGTTCGCTCTTAACAACAGGCGGAGCGAGTCCACTGGTAAGTCCCCGTTTTTTGGGGCATATGGTTTTCATCCCCAGTTTTGTACATTCAATGGGGGGGGCCCTTCTGGGGTTCCTGAGGAGGAGCGTTTCTCGTCGTCACTTGCTTCAGTGTGGAGAGGTGTATTGAATAATCTGAGTGCTATGGGGAACCGTTATAAACGTATGGCTGATAGGAGGAGAGTTTCTGGTCCAGATCTTAATGTGAACGATCTGGTATGGTTGTCTACCAGGAATATAAAATTTAAAGTTCCCTCCTGGAAGCTGGGCCCCAGATTCATCGGGCCGTACAGGATCAGTTCCATAATTAATCCTGTGTCATTTCGTCTGGACCTCCCTCCTACGTTTAAAATTCATAATGTGTTCCACAAGTCATTACTTAAGAGGTACGTGGCACCAGTCATACCATCACCTCTACCTCCTCCTCCAGTGGTGGTCAATGGTAACTTGGAGTTTCAAGTGTCAAAGATCATTGACTCACGTCTGAATCGCCGGTCCCTTCAGTACTTGGTGCATTGGAAGGGGTATGGTCCAGAGGAGAGGACGTGGGTCCCTGCGTCTGACATTAATGCAGATCGTTTGGTGCGGACCTTCCACAGAACTCACCCGGGCAAACCTGGCCCTGAGGGTCCGGAGGCCCCTCGTAGAAGGGGGGGTACTGTCATGTGTGCATCGCCACGAAGATCGTCGCGATTGCACATTCTGACTTCTCACAGCTGAGTTGCTGTTTCTTTGTGTTTGGCAGTTAGGGAGTTAATTCTGTCTGTGCTCAGTTCTGGGACTGGGTGCAGTTTTCTCCCGGCTGCAATTAATTATTTTGTTGATTGGTTTCCTTTAAATCTCTGGTTGTCTGTGTTGGGAGTTGCCAGTGAAATTCTTCATGCAGACCACAGATAGGATTGTATCTGTATAGACTTAAGTTAAAAGAGCTCCTTAGTTGTTTTAAGCTCACCTTGCTTAGAGTTTAATATCCCAGATCATTTATGTTCCTTCTGTGTTTGAGTGTGTATGCAAGTCTGTGTTTTCTCCAGTCTGTCCTATATGTCTAATCTGTGTATTTAGCAGAGATCAGCCCATATCCCTTTTGGTGGTAATCAGAATCCTTCTTAGGACTGATTACAGGGTTCAGGGACTGATAGGAGACAGGGTTAGGCTGGAGACTTGGACCTCTGAACCATTATCAGTACCTCCAAGGTGAGGGATTAGTTAGGACCCCAGTTTAGGGTCAGGTTAGACCCCCGGTCCTCCTCTTTCCTGTGACAGTGTATCAAGTCCTCAAGATTAACCCTGAGTTCAACGGATATCGTGTCAGGTAAATCTATTCTATATTTACATGCTGATGTTTCTAATCTATATGTTGTATTGAGTGTTGTTCTTTTAAGAATAGTTTACTGACATCGTACACATATCATAAGACCGCGTGACAGCTTATCACCGGGACAAACCACCTCGCTCCCAAATGTTTGACTTACTGCACCTGGTCCAGAAATGGCTACAGCCAGAGTCCGCTACGCCGGCACAGATGGTAGAAAGAGTCGTCATGGATCGGTTTGTGCACTCCCTGCCAAAACCCCTACAGACTTGGGTTGCCCAGGGTGATCCCCGGAATGCTGATGAACTGGTCGGACTGGTCGAGAGGTACCAGGGAATGGAAGGTGCCTTGGGGAAGCAGCCAATTCCGTACTGGCGGCCCCAACAGGGGGCAGAGTCCCAAAAAGGGGTGGGGAGCCCAAGGTCAAAATGGCGGGGGGAGGTGGTGCCCAAGGTCACTACGGGTGATATTTGTTGGAGGTGCCGCGAGCCAGGACATATAGCTGCCCGGTGTCCGCAGACCACTGAGCAGATGGACTGCAGCATAGGACACCGTATTTCATGGTATGCATATCCAGCCTGCAGTGGAAACCAGTTCCCCAATCAGGGTCCTCAAGTATGTCCCGTGAAGGTGAACGGTGAAGCAGTAACGGCGCTGCTAGACTCTGGGATCTTAGTGACCTTGATTAGGGCCACTTTTCCTCTCAACATACTACCAGGAAAAAAAGTTGGTGTTCAATGCATACATGGTGATGTAAAGGACTACCCTATGGCCAGAGTAGACATTGAAACGACGCATGGCACTGAGTCCCATGAAGTCGGCGTCGTTCGGGACTTGGTGCGTCCTATAATTATAGGCCGGGATTTCTGTCTGTTTTGGGATCTGTGGAGAAAGGGTTCTGAGGTCCCTAGCGAGAATGGGGAACTAATAAACCCTAACAAACTACTGCCACACTCAGAAGGGGCAGAGTCTCAAGCTGAGTCGATGAGGAGAGGAGAGGTGGCGGCGGATGAGCCGAGGAACTGTTGCCGGGTTCGGGGTTTGAACAATGTATGTCGCGAATGGTGTACTGACTTTACATCTGACCGGGGGGCATTGAACTGTTCTCTAATAGTGAATGGAGAGTGTGTGAGTGGACTTCTAGACTCAGGAAGCCAGGTGACTCTGTTGAGCGACACACTCCCTGTCTATCTGATTCCCGAAAAAAAGATGGAAGTCCCTTGCATTCATGGGGTCACTAGGGAGTATCAGGTAACCAGGGTAATTGTTGAGACGGACACTATTATTTCTACCCAGGATGTCCCTGTAGTCCCAGACTTACCATATCCTATAATAATAGGCCAGGATTGTAAACGGTTTTGGGAGGTGTGGGACGAAGCACTGGCTGATTGCTCAGAAGGGAACCAGAATGACCCTAAGAGAGGCCCACCCCTGCAGGAGGCTGTAGTGGTTGCTGATAGTGTGGTGGGTAAAACAGAGGTAGCCACCCGTAAAGTCAAAGATACCCAGTGCATGGTAGCCGTAAGAAAGGGTGGCTCAGACCAAAGTGAGGACTTTGAGGTGACCAAATATAGGTTCGCAGAAAACTGGGTCGCCCCAGGAATAGGGGCCGACCCCTGGTTAAGTGGGGACTTGTCGTTCCAAGATGACAGAGGGAGTGGGAATGACTCCTATGCAGACTGTAACTTAACCGCAAGTGAAAGCGAGTGCAGCAAGGTGGAGTCAGGTACAAGTGGCAGACTTTCTCCTCACCGCAGGGGCTGCAGGAAGGCCAGACAGCCTATGCTCTCTAAAAAGAGAAAAAAGGGGAGAAGGATGGTGCCACATGTACTGGATAAAAGAGAGCGGGGCGATGAGATAGAGCTGCTTAAAGAGACAGTTATGTGAGAAAAGATACGGGGACAAGAGATTGAGCAACGAATGAAGGACCTGGAGAAAGAACTCTCTAAAGTCCAAGGTCAACTATCAGCTTGCCTGACGGCGAACCAAGTCCTAGTGAAAGATACGGAGATGCTCAGAGAGGCCCAGGAGAAGCATCAGCAGGAACTTCTACGGAGAGAAGAAGAGCACCGATGCTGGGCAGAGGAGCAAGAGAAAATTCTCCAAAAACTCCAGATAGAGAAGGAAGATAACGCACAGCTCAGGAAATCCACGACAGACCAGGAAATCGAACGGTTGCGCTCTCCCGGTCTGTGTGTACGGGAAGAGAGTGAACTGAAGAGGTTGACCAAAGAAGGGGCCTCGACGGCGAAAGAAAGCCAGCAAGGGAACCGCCACCCAGATGGCCACACCCGGAAAGTCACAGTGAAGCGGGAGGCGGACATAAGAGCTATGCCACTACAATACCTCCACGAGAAGCAGAGATGTCGGGAGCCAACAAGAAAACCTCCAAGTCTGAGGGCGTTGGTGGAAAGCCTTGGGAAGATCCGGATGCTCTTGGAGGTGAACCAGGGAAGAATAGAGCAGCTAAAACTTGAGAAGAAGCAGACCAACAGACAGCTGCAAGAGTTGAGAAAAAAAGGCAGTCACCTTCAACCCACAGTACAGAGAGGCGCAGAGGTTCGCTGCAGAATGAAGGTCATCGAAGTGAAGCTAAGACAGAACATAGATGGCCTGAAATAAGAGCTAGAGGCAGTGACACCTCAATTAGATCAGGACTCAGTGACCTAAGGCAAACTGTGACAGACCAGCTGATTGTGGAGACGACTGAAAGGAGTTTCTAGTCGGTGAATGAAATGTGCCAAGCCCACGGCTTTAGGCAGAGGGGGAAGGTATGTAGTGATAGTAAGACTTCACTATACCTTTGTATGTGGTTTGAGGACCTGTGATGAGGTCACAAGAGCACATGACAGGTCATGTGCTCTGTGTTAGCTGAATGGCTGGTGTATATAAGTGAGCCTGCTGCTGACCACAGGTGTGAGTGGCTGGAGGTGTGGAAAACCTCCAGTGTGGGAGTTCTGAGGAGACCACCAGTCTGATTGCTGAAAGAGTGCTCAGTTAGAGTACCAGGACTTTATATCTGTTTTTGTTACTTTGTGCCAGAGAAGGCTGTTTTCTTTTCTGTTTTAAGGCAAGTTTATGAAGTTGTAATAAACTTGCTTAAAGAACCTGGAAGAGTCGCCCTCCTGCTTACCTCCGGTCGCACACCAGCGAGGCCACATCCCTACAACATACACACACAGCTTTGCTACACATGCACATTTACATACCCACAGCTGTACTACAGATGCACATTTGTGTACACATACAATGTATATTGTTATGTTTCGGTAGCTGAGGAGTGCAGGTAAAAAAGGCAATACACCAGAGCAGTTGGAATCTATGAGATTGCAGTACCCTGACTAACCACCACAACTAGAGGCAGCCGTGGAGCGTTCCTACGTTGGTCCTAGACGCCTCGTCACAGCCTGAGAAACTAACTACACCTAAAGATAGAAATAGGAAAGCTATCTGCCCCGGAGCAGAACCCCAAAGATAATAGAAAGCCCCCAAACATGTAATGGCGGTTAGACAAGAGGAAATACTGACACAGAAAGAAAATAGTATGAGCAAACGCTGGGGCCCAAACTATCTAAATAGAAAAGGATAGGAAGGGTACTTACTGCAATCCCAGAAAACCCTGAAAAGCACCAACTCTACTAATTTCAAAATCACCTGAGATCACACGACCTCTACCACCTAAATTAGTTCTCTGGTGTAACAAAATCAAAACAGCAGCCACTGAAAAAACTGGAAAAAGCAAAAGTACAAAACTCAGTGGCTGAACTAAACTGAGAGGGCAAAAGCCCCCGGAGGGGACCCTGAAGGCCCCCACAGAAGTGCAGGACAAAATGCAAAAATATAGCACAAACACAAAAGAAGAAAATGTCTTATCTGTTAGCAGGAGATGCAGTCACGACACAGCAGGCTACAAGGGAAACTGGAAAGAAGGATTCAGACCAGAACAATTGATCACCGGCAACCCTGATGGGAAAATGACTCCCTTATATAAGACCAGTCAGTAACACCTGATTCCCAGTCCTCACAATCTTCACTAGCACCGCTTGTAACCACCAGAGGGAGCCTCTGCTCAGAACTCATCTCAAACCCATTCACAACAGTACCCCCCCCTTGAGGAGGGGTCACCGAACCCTCATTAGAGCAACCAGGTCGGTCAGGATGAGTTCTATGATACGCACGGATAAGTCTCCTAGCATGGATGTCCGAAGCAAACACCCAAGAATTGTCTTCCTGACCATAACCTCTCCATTTAACCAAATACTGGAGTTTCCGTCTAGAAAAACGAGAATCCAATATTTTCTCAACCACATACTCCAGATTGCCCTCAACCAAAACAGGGTCAGGAGGCACAGCAGCAGGAACCACTGGCTCAACAAACCTCTTCAACAAGGACTTGTGGAACACGTTATGGATCTTAAATGTCCCTGGAAGAAGCAAACGAAAAGAAACAGGATTAATAATCTCCATGATCTTATAAGGTCCAATGAACCTAGGCTTAAATTTAGGAGATGCTACTCTCATAGAATATTCTTTGAGGACAACCAGACCAAGTCCCCACTTTAAACCGAGGACCATCAGTCCTATGCCGGTTAGCAAACCGCTGGGCCTTCTCCTGAGAGAGGGACAACCTCTCCACTACCTGGTCCCAAATCTGTTGCATACGCTCCACAACAGAGTCAACACCTGGACAGACAGAAGCCTCCGTCTGTCCTGAAGAAAATCGAGGGTGAAACCCAGAATTACGGAAAAACGGAGACATCAAAGTGGCAGAGCTAGCCCTATTATTAAGAGCAAACTCAGCCAAAGGCAAAAAAGAGACCCAGTCATCCTGATCAGCAGACACAAAGCATCTTAGATAAGTCTCCAATGTCTGGTTTGTTCTCTCAGTTTGACCATTGGTCTGAGGATGAAATGCCGAGGAGAAAGACAATTGAACACCCAGTTTAGAACAAAAAGTCCTCCAAAATCTGGAAACAAACTGGACTCCTCTGTCAGACACAATGTTCTCAGGAATGCCGTGTAAACGAACCACGTGCTGAAGGAACAACGGCACCAATTCAGAGGAGGAAGGCAACTTAGGTAATGGCACAAGATGTATCATTTTGGAAAACCTATCACAAATTACCCAGATGGTGGTCATTCTCTGAGAAACAGGAAGATCGGAAATGAAATCCATAGAGATATGGGTCCATGGTCTCTTGGGCACAGGCAATGGCATCAACAAACCACTAGAGCGAGAGCAAGGCTTGGAGCGAGAGCAAGTCCCGCAGGACTGCACAAATTCCCTGACATCACGAGACAAGGTAGGCCACCAAAAGGACCGACTAACCAAGTCTCTGGTACCAAAAATTCCGGGATGCCCAGCCAATGCGGAACAATGAATCTCAGACATCACACTCTTTTTCCATTGGTCCGGGACAAACAATTTTCCAACAGGGCAGCGCTCGGGCCTATCCTCCTGACACCCCTCCAGAGCAAGTCTCAAATTGGGCGAGATGGCGGAAAGAACTACACCCTCTTTCAAAATAACAGAAGGATCAGATAACTCAGGAGAGTCCGCAAGGAAACTCCTCGAGAGGGCATCCGCCTTAACATTCTTAGTGCCAGGAAGAAAGGAAACCACAAAATTAAAACGTGTGAAAAACAAGGCCCACCTGGCCTGTCTAGGATTGAGTCGCTTGGCAGATTCCAGATAGACCAGATTCTTATGGTCCGTAAGGACCACCACCTGATGTTTGGCTCCCTCCAGCCAATGTCTCCACTCTTCAAAAGCCCACTTCATGGCCAATAACTCCCGATTACCCACGTCATAATTACGTTCAGTAGGAGAAAATTTTCGAGAGAAAAAGGCACAAGGGTTACTTTTAGAGGTCTCTGGATCTTTTTGGGACAAAACGGCACCTGCCCCAATTTCAGAGGCATCAACCTCCACCTGAAATGGCAGAGAAACATCAGGCTGCCGTAGAACAGGAGCAGAAGTGAATCTCTGCTTAAGTTCCTGAAATGCAGAGACTGCCTCAGGAGGCCAATTCACCACATCAGAACCCTTTCTGGTCAAATCAGTTAATGGTTTAACAATAACCGAGAAATTACCAATAAATTTATGATAAAAATTGGCAAAACCCAAAAATCTCTGAAGAGCCTTTAATGAAGTAGGTTGGACCCAATCACAGATGGCCTGAACCTTGACCGGGTCCATTTCAATAACAGATGGGGACAAAATGAATCCCAGAAATGAGATCCTCTGTACGCCAAAAAGACACTTTGATCCCTTCACATACAGAGCATTCTCTCTCAAAATCTGGAATACAGTTCGAACATGTTTCACATGAGAGTCCCAGTCATTAGAAAAAAATCAAGATATCATCCAAATAAACAATCAGAAATTTGTCCACAAAATCCCTGAAAATGTCATTCATGAAGGACTGGAAGACGGAAGGAGCATTAGTGAGCCCAAAGGGCATCACTAGGTACTCAAAATGCCCTTCAGGGGTATTGAATGCCGTCTTCCATTCATCCCCGTGCTTAATGCGAATAAGGTTATACGCCCCCTGAGGTCAAGCTTGGTAAACCAAGTAGCGTTTTTCACCCTGGAAAACAGGTCAGAAATCAAGGGTAACGGGTATTGATATTTCACAGTAATATTGTTCAAGAGACGATAATCAATACACGGCCTTAATGAACCATCTTTTTTGGCCACAAAGAAAAAACCGGCACCTAAGGGTGAAGAGGATGGTCTGATATGACCCTTCTCCAATGATTCCTTGATATAAGACCGCATAGCGTCATGTTCAGGTACAGACAAGTTAAAAAGGCGACCTTTAGGGAATTTACTACCAGGCACTAATTCAATAGCGCAGTCATAGCTCCTATGGGGAGGTAAGGATGCAGATTTACTTTCGCTAAACACATCAGAAAAATCAAACAAAAAGTCAGGAACATCCTAAGCCTGGGGGGAGGCAGAAAAAACAGGAGTGTTGGTATTAACACATTGGCAGCCCCAACTGGCTACAGACACAGATTTCCAATCCAAAACAGGATTATGAGACTGTAACCAAGGGAAACCCAGCACTATAATGTCATGCAGATTATATAGAACCAAAAATTTGCAGCACTCCTGGTGATCAGGTTCAACCCTCATTATCACCTGAGTAGAAAACTGGGGTTTATTCTCAGCCAAAGGGGTAGAATCGATCCCCAGTAAAGGAATAGACTTCTGTAGGGGTATCAAGGGAAACCCACAACGTTTAGCAAAATCATAATCCATCAGGTTAATAGCTGCTCCAGAATCAACGAAAGCCTGAGCAGAAAATGAGGACAGAGAGCATATCAGAGTGACAGTTAATAAAAACTTAGTCTGAACACTACCCAAGACAACTGAGCGTGCAAAATGTCTTCCCCGCTTAGGGCAGACTGAAATAGCATGAGAGGCATCACCACAGTAGAAACATAACCCATTGCGCTTTCGAAACTCATGACGCTGTGCCCCAGACACCACTCCATCACACTGCATGGGCTCAGCAGCTGGCTCACAAGGCAACACCACTCCACGCATACTTCTCCGCTCACGCAAACGTCTGTCAATTTGAATCGCTAATGACATAGAATCATTGAGACCAGAGGGGACAGGGAATCCCACCATAACATCCTTTACATTATCCGACAGACCCTTCCGGAAAAGGGCCGCCAAAGCGTCGTCATTCCATTTGGTCAGGACTGCCCACCTACGGAATCTCTGACAGTATAACTCAGCGTCATCAAGCCCTGATTTAATGCCAACAAGGCTTTTTCAGCTTGATCAGTGACATTAGGCTCATCGTACAATAACCCCAAAGCCTGAAAAAATGCATCAACATCACTCAAAACAGGATCCCCAGGTATCAGGGAAAAAGCCCAATCCTGAGGATCGCCGCGCAGGAGAGAGATGATAATTTGAACCTGCTGCGCTGCGTTTCCTGAGGACTTAGATTTTAAGGCAAAAAACAATTTACAATTATTTTTGAAATTCTGAAACTTAGCTCGATCCCCTAAAAACAAATCTGGCATGGGGATCCTAGGTTCCACAACAGGCAACCTAGCAAGATATGCAGCAATACTCTGAACCTCAGTGGCAAGCTGATCCACACGGCCAGACAACTGTGCAAACTCCATTGGGAGAAAAGATCCTCCCCAGCACCCAGAGATACAGAGGAAAAAAAAAAAAAAAAAGGCAACAAACAGAAAAATATCTCTGACAACTTTTCTTCCTTCAAAATATTTTTTCCCTTCTGTGAGTACCATACAATTTTTATGGTCGGTGATACTGTTATGTTACGGTAGCTGAGGAGTGCAGGTAAAAAAGGAAATACACCAGAGCAGTTGGAATCTATGAGATTGCAGTACCCTGACTAACCACCACAACTAGAGGCAGCCGTGGAGCGTTCCTACGTTGGTCCTAGACGCCTCGTCACAGCCTGAGAAACTAACTACACCTAAAGATAGAAATAGGAAAGCTATCTGCCCCAGAGCAGAACCCCAAAGATAATAGAAAGCCCCCAAACATGTAATGGCGGTTAGACAAGAGGAAATACTGACACAGAAAGAAAATAGTATGAGCAAACGCTGGGGCCCAAACTATCTAAACAGAAAAAGACAGGAAGGGTACTTACTGCAATCTCAGAAAACCCTGAAAAAACACCAACTCTACTAATTTCAAAATCACCTGAGATCACACGACCTCTACCACCTAAATTAGTTCTCTGGTGTAAAAAAATCAAAACAGCAGCCACTGAAAAAAAACTGGAAAAAGCAAAAGTACAAAACACAGTGGCTGGACTAAACTGAGAGGGCAAAAGCCCCTGGAGGGGACCCAGAAGGCCCCCACAGAAGTGCAGGACAAAATGCAAAAATATAGCAAAAACACAAAATAAGAAATTGTCTTATCTGATAGCAGGAGATGCAGACACGACACAGCAGGCTACAAGGGAAACTGGAAAGAAGGATTCAGACCAGAACAATTGATCACCGGCAACCCTGATGGGAAAATGACTCCCTTATATAAGACCAATCAGTAACACCTGATTCCCAGTCCTCACAATCCTCACTAGTACCGCTTGTAACCACCAGAGGGAGCCTCTGCTCAGAACTCATCTCAAACCCATTCACAACAGGCACCTAAGGGTGAAGAGGATGGTCTGATATGACCCTTCTCCAATGATTCCTTGATATAAGTCCGCATAGCGTCATGTTCAGGTACAGACAAGTTAAAAAGGCGACCTTTAGGGAATTTACTACCCGGCACTAATTCAATAGCGCAGTCATAGCTCCTATGGGGAGGCAAGGATGCAGATTTACTTTCGCTAAACACATCAGAAAAATCAATCAAAAAGTCAGGAACATCCTGAGCCTGGGGGGAGCAGAAAAAACAGGAGTGTTGGTATTAACACATTGGCAGCCCCAACTGGTTACAGACACAGATTTCCAATCCAAAACAGGATTATGAGACTGTAACCAAGGGAAACCCAGCACGATAATGTCATGCAGATTATATAGAACCAAAAATTTGCAGCACTCCTGGTGATCAGGTTCAACCCTCATTATCACCGGAGTAGAAAACTGGGGTTTATTCTCAGCCAAAGGGGTAGAATCGATCCCCAGTAGGGGAATAGACTTCTGTAGGGGTATCAAGGGAAACCCACAACGTTTAGCAAAATCATAATCCATCAGGTTAATAGCTGCTCCAGAATCAACGAAAGCCTGAGCAGAAAATGAGGACAGAGAGCATATCAGAGTGACAGTTAATAAAAACTTAGTCTGAACACTACCCAAGACAACTGAGCGTGCAAAACGTCTTCCCCGCTTAGGGCAGACTGAAATAGCATGAGAGGCATCACCACAGTAGAAACATAACCCATTGCGCTTTCGACACTCATGACGCTGTGCCCCAGACACCACTCTATCACACTGCATGGGTTCAGAAGCTGGTTCACAAGGCAACACCATTCCACGCATACTTCTCCGCTCACGCAAACGTCTGTCAATTTGAATCGCTAATGACATAGAATCATTGAGACCAGAGGGGACAGGGAATCCCACCATAACATCCTTTACATTATCTGACAGACCCTTCCGGAAAAGGGCCGCCAAAGCGTCGTCATTCCATTTGGTCAGGACTGCCCACCTACGGAATCTCTGACAGTATAACTCAGCGTCATCAAGCCCCTGATTTAATGCCAACAAGGCTTTTTCAGCTTGATCAGTGACATTAGGCTCATCGTACAATAACCCCAAAGCCTGAAAAAATGCATCAACATCACTCAAAACAGGATCCCCAGGTATCAGGGAAAAAGCCCAATCCTGAGGATCGCCGCGCAGGAGAGAGATGATAATTTGAACCTGCTGCGCTGCGTTTCCTGAGGACTTAGATTTTAAGGCAAAAAACAATTTACAATTATTTTTGAAATTCTGAAACTTAGCTCGATCCCCTAAAAACAAATCTGGCATGGCCTAGGTTCCACAACAGGCAACCTAGCAAGATATGCAGCAATACTCTGAACCTCAGTGGCAAGCCGATCCACACGGCCAGACAACTGTGCAAACTCCATTGGGAGAAAAGATCCTCCCCAGCACCCAGAGATACAGAGGGAAAAAAATGCAACAAACAGAAAAATATCTCTGACAACTCTGACAACCTTTTTTCTTTCACAATATTTTTTCCCTTCTGTGAGTACCATACAATTTTCAATTTTTAGGCCGGTGATACTGTTATGTTTCGGTAGCTGAGGAGTGCAGGTAAAAGAGGCAATACACCAGAGCAGTTGGAATCTATGAGATTGCAGTACCCTGACTAACCACCACAACTAGAGGCAGCCGTGGAGCGTTCCTACGTTGGTCCTAGACGCCTCGTCACAGCCTGAGAAACTAACTACACCTAAAGATAGAAATAGGAAAGCTATCTGCCCCGGAGCAGAACCCCAAAGATAATAGAAAGCCCCCAAACATGTAATGGCGGTTAGACAAGAGGAAATACTGACACAGAAAGAAAATAGTATGAGCAAACGCTGGGGCCCAAACTACCTAAATAGAAAAGGATAGGAAGGGTACTTACTGCAATCCCAGAAAACCCTGAAAAGCACCAACTCTACTAATTTCAAAATCACCTGAGATCACACGACCTCTACCACCTAAATTAGTTCTCTGGTGTAACAAAATCAAAACAGCAGCCACTGAAAAAACTGGAAAAAGCAAAAGTACAAAACTCAGTGGCTGAACTAAACTGAGAGGGCAAAAGCCCCCGGAGGGGACCCTGAAGGCCCCCACAGAAGTGCAGGACAAAATGCAAAAATATAGCACAAACACAAAAGAAGAAAATGTCTTATCTGTTAGCAGGAGATGCAGACACGACACAGCAGGCTACAAGGGAAACTGGAAAGAAGGATTCAGACCAGAACAATTGATCACCGGCAACCCTGATGGGAAAATGACTCCCTTATATAAGACCAGTCAGTAACACCTGATTCCCAGTCCTCACAATCTTCACTAGCACCGCTTGTAACCACCAGAGGGAGCCTCTGCTCAGAACTCATCTCAAACCCATTCACAACAGTATATGCATTACCCCATTCTGCAGCTCCTTCCAGGTCATGTGACTGATTACATAATCTGAATAGTCCTTGAGCTAGTCTGGTGGAAGGTTCTTCAGCTGGTTACTCAGGACGTGCAGCTCCTGTGCAGGTCCCAGTACTTATTTCTCTTGCTCTGCACTAATCAGTTAGGTAAGTGTGGTGCTGGAGGAGAGAGCAGTTCTTTCCGTGATCAGTAAGGATACTGTGTCTGAGCGTACTCCTCTGTAATAAGAAGCTACGTGCATATTATAAAGGACATTCACTTAATAGCAAGATGTTTTTCTTGTTAAAAGTGTGCCACACAGTCCGAAAAATACAGTTTGTTATAAAGTAATTACCCTTTCTCATTTAATTATACTACTGTCTGTTATGATTTTTTTTCTGGAAAAATATAATTTCTCTGTGTGATGGTAAACAAAATTGGATACTCTAGTAATTCATTTTTAAAATTCTAGGTATGATAATGGCTTCTTCCTGTGTGGATTTTTTATGTTTAAGAAGGTAAAAATTCTTAACATGCTGAACATGATTGTTGTTTCTCCACCATGTGAGCTCTCTGATGAGCAACAATAAATGATATATGTGCAAAATATTTTCCACATTACGAACATGAAAAAGGCTTCTCCCCTGTGTGATTTTTCTGCTGTATATCAATACATTATTTCCACTTAAATATTTCCCACATTCTAAACAGGAAAAAGACTTCAACAATGCGTGACTTCTCAGGTGTTCGTCAAGGCATAATGTATCTTTAAAGCATTTTCCTCATTCTGAATATGAAAAAGGCTTCTCCCCTGTGTGAGTTCTCTGGTGTATAACAAGAGATGATTTATGTGCAAAACATTTCCCACATTTTGAACACGAAAAAGGCTTCTCCCCTATGTGACTTCTCTGGTGTTTAACCAGATTTGATTTATCTGCAAAACATTTACCACATTCTGAACATGAAAAAGGCTTCTCCCTTCTGTGAGATCTCTTGTGTGTAACCAGAGATGATTTATGAGCAAAACATTTCCTACATTCTGAACATGAAAAAGGCTTCTCCCTTGTGTGAATTCTCTGGTGTGAATTAAGAGCTGATTTATCTGCAAAACATTTCCCACATTCTGAACATGAAAAAGGCTTCTCCCCTGTGTGAGTTCTCTGGTGTATAACCAAATCTGATTTCTGGTTAAAACATTTCCCACATTCTGAACATAAATATGGCTTTTCTCCTGTGTGAGTTCTCTGGTGTTTAACAAAAAATGATTTATCTGCAAAACATTTCCCACATTCTGAACATGAAAAAGGCTTCTCTCCTGTGTGAGTTCTCTGGTGTGAAACAAGAGATGATTTATCTGCAAAACATTTCCCGCATTCTGTACATAAATAAGGCTTCTCCCCTGTGTGGGTTCTCTGATGACTAACAAGAATCGATTTCCGGTTAAAACATTTCCCACATTCTGAACATAAAAAAGGCTTCTCCCCTGTGTGAGTTCTCTGATGTGTAACCAAATCTGATTTCTGGTTAAAAAATTTCCCACATTCTAAACATGAAAAAGGCTTCTCCCCTGTGTGAATTCTCTCATGCCTAACAAGATCTGATTTCTGGTAAAAACATTTCCCACAACTGGAACAAAAAAATCTATTTTCCGCTGTGTGAATTTTTTTTTTTTAGAAAAAGACGTTTCTAGGGGAAAACTATTTCCATATTCTGAACGTAAAAATGACTTGTTTGCTTTAAGAGCAGTTTGTTTTTTAATGCTTATTTTGTGACTTTCATTTTCCTTAGTAGTCGGTAATGAATCAGAAGACAGGACCTGTTTCCAAGGATCAGCTGAGAAATGTTTGCTGTGAAGGGATGACGGTATAGCTGGAGTAATGGCATTGTCTTCAATTGTATCCTGAGGGTTCTCAAGATCATCTGATTTAAAAACTGAAGATGTCAGCTGTCCCTCTGATCTCCTGGTACAGTCATCTGTCAAGAATAAAATCAATTATTATTTTGAATAAAATGTCCTTAAATTTTATATTTTTGAACATTCCTTACAATGTAATTAGAAATGGCAAGTTATGTAGAAAAATTGAATTATTCACCAAGACAATGACAGATCACAGTCTAAGAGAAAATATTATAGGATGAACCAGTAGAGCCTCCAAAATATTGGAATACAAAGCCGCCAAAAATTGCTATGTAGATGAAAATGATACCAATAAAAACTTCTACTCATCGCACTAGAAACAATTCTCCACTCAGGTCCTATATCTGTCAATGGAAAAACAGAGGTTTCCACATTGTTAGTGGCTTCAAGGCTCTTGAAAGGAAAATAGCTTCCATAAACCAATCCAGCAATATCTTCTCTCCCAAAGTTAAATCTCTCCCTCACTTCGGAGCCTTGCAGTGTGCCCAAACCACACACTGTAGTGATAAGAACCCACTTAATTTGCTCTGTTTGAGTCTCCTGGAGCACATTCTGGGCACTATGTGGCAGGTAATAAAATGGTGCATTTGCAATTTTCACTCTCCAACATCCAGTGAACGCTAATTTTCAGGAAAACAGTGTGGAGTCAAAATAATCACTACTCCTATAGATCGATTCACTGAGGGTTATAATTTCAAAAATGGAGTCACTTTATGGCTGTGTGGGCAGTCCAGTCAAAGCAATCACATCCCTGACTCAGCCAATTGGTAAGCACCACACCCTAATAAAGCTTGAAGCTTATTGCCAGAAGCAGCCAGATACAGCCTTAGGGTGAGTTTCCACGGTCAGGAAACGCTGCGTGTTTGGCGCTGTGCGCTGGCGCAGCGCCAAACACGCAGCGTCCAGATGTTACAGCATAGTGGAGGGGATTTCAAGAAATCCCGTCTCCACTATGCGTAACAATACGCAGGTGGCAGACCTGCGTAAACGGACATGCGGCGCGTCTTTTTAGACCGCAGCATGTCCTCGCGTATTGCGGCGACGGTGCGTCGCCGCAACATAATTAACACAGGGCTATGTAGCCCTGCGCTCTTTCCGGAGGTGTTCCGGAGGTGTCCTGAACACCTCCGGAAAGATCGCGCGTCATAAAGGGGGCGGGGCTTAGACGGAGCGGAATTTCCGCTCCGTCCAAAGCGCTATGGTTCCGGACCGTGGAACCATAGCCTAATTCTCATCAGGTTCAGTCCTCTGTGCTCATCTCCCAACTTGTGTCCTTTTGTGACCCTGGCTGGTTTACGAAGTACTCTTGTATCTACTGATTTTGTATTTTCTCTGCCCTCCTGCTTCTGACCCAGCTATGCGACTATTCTTCTTGCCATCTGTGGCACAAGCCTAGAAGTCCATGTGTAATTCCAGATGCATATATATGAGTTAAAGGATGAATGGAAATGAAATAACTTCAATTTGGAAAGCGGTGCAGATAGCGCCACACTTCTTCATGCTAGCCACCTTTTGAGCAGCCACATTGTCAGGGTTAAAATATATTTTTGTACTTATATATAATTTTTTTTTGTACTTTTATATGTGATGCTTATGTGCTAGCTTCCATTTTGTATATTCAAACCATAAGCTTTCCTTGCTACGTGGCATTTAGTTAGAGACCCATCTCTGGAGTACGTAACTGGATCCTGAATTCCAAGAAGATTGCATCAGCCAAAAGTTACATCATTCGGGAGCTGAGCTGAGCTGAAGGAACAGTGGAACCAATCCAGATGTTAGGATACTATACATTTCCATATATGGCTATACTGTTTCTGTTTGGGTGCCCCCCACTCCACCCTCAGATATATACTATATAACTTTGTGCTTGTAATAAAAAGAGAGCTCTTGCTGAGAAAGCTACGTGCCAGAGCATGCTCTAAGACTGAACCAGCCTGATTGCCTGACTCTTTCTTATAACTGGTACCACATGCTCTTAATCTAATATGAAGTGACTGGAGGATGAGTGGTTTGTCGATACGACCCCGACAATTGGCGCCCGGCAACGTGGGGCAGTGGATCGCCGCCCGTCCGGACCCGTCCTGAGGACTTTGCGGTGGTGCCGGCAGTGACTGAGTGCGAGGACTGATCACCCTCCATCGAACACGGTAAGTTGGGATCATATATTTATATGTGTCCCACTTGCCTGTGTGTGTCAGTCATTGTTGGCTTAAGCTGTATTGTCTATTTGGGTCTGGGTGGGTGACCGGTTGAGTGGTGAGACCGAAGGCGATCCCACGCCACGAACCAGCAAGTGAGACCGAGTGACGTCGCATGTCTGCGCGTACTTGGGTCAACACCACTTCCTCCTCCTCCGGTCACTGTACCTTTATGTAGATAGCTGTCTCCCGTGACTGTTAGAATAAAGTTGGGACAAATTTTAGATTTTTGAAGTGTTGAGTGGGGTAGAAGACGCACATGATAGTCTAGTTAGTGACAGATTGATTAGGATTCTCTGTCTTATAAATGACAAATTGAGGAGGGCTCTTTGTCTACCAAGTACCTGACAGATTGAGGAGGACTCTCTGTCTTATCAGTGACAAATTGAGGAGGGCTCTTTGTCCAATACAGGGGAATCTCACAAGGAGATGTCCCGCTGTGAATATAGGAGTGTTACGATGAGCTGTGCTGTAAAGTTATCACCCACGGTTAGCAAAGGGATAGATTGAGGAGGACTCTCTGTCTTATCAGTGTATTGAGGAGGGCTCTACGCTGACGGGTGGTGACCTGCCAGCGGCATCGGTGGTCTGAGTCGCGACAGATCATTGCACTTTGTTAAATCATGATGCGTATATTTAGATCTGAAAAACCCCACAAGTTAGAGGGTGGCACTATGGGAGTTGTTGAGTTAGTGGAGTCACGGGAAGGCAAAAGGCAGTACTAGGTCAGAAGCAAGGAGGTACCAGGGAAAGGGGAAGTTTTTCAGACAAGAAGATTACAGAGTAGTGTGAAACAACTGTGGTAGAGTGTGACAGAGAAAGACTGATATATGAGGCTCCTTGAATGCATTGAATGAGCGTGTGCAAGTTATAAGGATTTAATACAAAATAAAAATCCTAAATGTATAAGGGAGTCCATTAGGTATTTGTATGATCTTTGGACAGGAGGTACCAGGGGAGGAGTCCCGAGGAGTTAATTTGCATATTCCCAGTGCCTTCTGGGATAAGTGAAGAGTCTCCGCGAGCTCAAGGGACACTGGATTTTGGCTGTTGCAGCTGAAAGGAGGACATCAGTAAACCAGGGGAGGAGTCCCGAGGAGTTAATTTGCATATTCCCAGTGCCTTCTGGGATAAGTGAAGAGTCTCCGCGAGCTCAAGGGACACTGGATTTTGGCTGTTGCAGCTGAAAGGAGGACATCAGTAAACCAGGGGAGGAGTCCCGAGGAGTTAATTTGCATATTCCCAGTGCCTTCTGGGATAAGTGAAGAGTCTCCGCGAGCTCAAGGGACACTGGATTTTGGCTGTTGCAGCTGAAAGGAGGACATCAGTAAACCAGGGGAGGAGTCCCGAGGAGTTAATTTGCATATTCCCAGTGCCTTCTGGGATAAGTGAAGAGTCTCCGCGAGCTCAAGGGACACTGGATTTTGGCTGTTGCAGCTGAAAGGAGGACATCAGTAAACCAGGGGAGGAGTCCCGAGGAGTTAATTTGCATATTCCCAGTGCCTTCTGGGATAAGTGAAGAGTCTCCGCGAGCTCAAGGGACACTGGATTTTGGCTGTTGCAGCTGAAAGGAGGACATCAGTAAACCAGGGGAGGAGTTAATTTGCATATTCCCAGTGCCTTCTGGGATAAGTGAAGAGTCTCCGCGAGCTCAAGGGACACTGGATTTTGGCTGTTGCAGCTGAAAGGAGGACATCAGTAAACCAGGGGAGGAGTTAATTTGCATATTCCCAGTGCCTTCTGGGATAAGTGAAGAGTCTCCGCGAGCTCAAGGGACACTGGATTTTGGCTGTTGCAGCTGAAAGGAGGACATCAGTAAACCAGGGGAGGAGTTAATTTGCATATTCCCAGTGCCTTCTGGGATAAGTGAAGAGTCTCCGCGAGCTCAAGGGACACTGGATTTTGGCTGTTGCAGCTGAAAGGAGGACATCAGTAAACCAGGGGAGGAGTTAATTTGCATATTCCCAGTGCCTTCTGGGATAAGTGAAGAGTCTCCGCGAGCTCAAGGGACACTGGATTTTGGCTGTTGCAGCTGAAAGGAGGACATCAGTAAACCAGGGGAGGAGTCCCGAGGAGTTAATTTGCATATTCCCAGTGCCTTCTGGGATAAGTGAAGAGTCTCCGCGAGCTCAAGGGACACTGGATTTTGGCTGTTGCAGCTGAAAGGAGGACATCAGTAAACCAGGGGAGGAGTCCCGAGGAGTTAATTTGCATATTCCCAGTGCCTTCTGGGATAAGTGAAGAGTCTCCGCGAGCTCAAGGGACACTGGATTTTGGCTGTTGCAGCTGAAAGGAGGACATCAGTAAACCAGGGGAGGAGTCCCGAGGAGTTAATTTGCATATTCCCAGTGCCTTCTGGGATAAGTGAAGAGTCTCCGCGAGCTCAAGGGACACTGGATTTTGGCTGTTGCAGCTGAAAGGAGGACATCAGTAAACCAGGGGAGGAGTTAATTTGCATATTCCCAGTGCCTTCTGGGATAAGTGAAGAGTCTCCGCGAGCTCAAGGGACACTGGATTTTGGCTGTTGCAGCTGAAAGGAGGACATCAGTAAACCAGGGGAGGAGTTAATTTGCATATTCCCAGTGCCTTCTGGGATAAGTGAAGAGTCTCCGCGAGCTCAAGGGACACTGGATTTTGGCTGTTGCAGCTGAAAGGAGGACATCAGTAAACCAGGGGAGGAGTTAATTTGCATATTCCCAGTGCCTTCTGGGATAAGTGAAGAGTCTCCGCGAGCTCAAGGGACACTGGATTTTGGCTGTTGCAGCTGAAAGGAGGACATCAGTAAACCAGGGGAGGAGTCCCGAGGAGTTAATTTGCATATTCCCAGTGCCTTCTGGGATAAGTGAAGAGTCTCCGCGAGCTCAAGGGACACTGGATTTTGGCTGTTGCAGCTGAAAGGAGGACATCAGTAAACCAGGGGAGGAGTCCCGAGGAGTTAATTTGCATATTCCCAGTGCCTTCTGGGATAAGTGAAGAGTCTCCGCGAGCTCAAGGGACACTGGATTTTGGCTGTTGCAGCTGAAAGGAGGACATCAGTAAACCAGGGGAGGAGTTAATTTGCATATTCCCAGTGCCTTCTGGGATAAGTGAAGAGTCTCCGCGAGCTCAAGGGACACTGGATTTTGGCTGTTGCAGCTGAAAGGAGGACATCAGTAAACCAGGGGAGGAGTTAATTTGCATATTCCCAGTGCCTTCTGGGATAAGTGAAGAGTCTCCGCGAGCTCAAGGGACACTGGATTTTGGCTGTTGCAGCTGAAAGGAGGACATCAGTAAACCAGGGGAGGAGTTAATTTGCATATTCCCAGTGCCTTCTGGGATAAGTGAAGAGTCTCCGCGAGCTCAAGGGACACTGGATTTTGGCTGTTGCAGCTGAAAGGAGGACATCAGTAAACCAGGGGAGGAGTTAATTTGCATATTCCCAGTGCCTTCTGGGATAAGTGAAGAGTCTCCGCGAGCTCAAGGGACACTGGATTTTGGCTGTTGCAGCTGAAAGGAGGACATCAGTAAACCAGGGGAGGAGTTAATTTGCATATTCCCAGTGCCTTCTGGGATAAGTGAAGAGTCTCCGCGAGCTCAAGGGACACTGGATTTTGGCTGTTGCAGCTGAAAGGAGGACATCAGTAAACCAGGGGAGGAGTTAATTTGCATATTCCCAGTGCCTTCTGGGATAAGTGAAGAGTCTCCGCGAGCTCAAGGGACACTGGATTTTGGCTGTTGCAGCTGAAAGGAGGACATCAGTAAACCAGGGGAGGAGTTAATTTGCATATTCCCAGTGCCTTCTGGGATAAGTGAAGAGTCTCCGCGAGCTCAAGGGACACTGGATTTTGGCTGTTGCAGCTGAAAGGAGGACATCAGTAAACCAGGGGAGGAGTTAATTTGCATATTCCCAGTGCCTTCTGGGATAAGTGAAGAGTCTCCGCGAGCTCAAGGGACACTGGATTTTGGCTGTTGCAGCTGAAAGGAGGACATCAGTAAACCAGGGGAGGAGTTAATTTGCATATTCCCAGTGCCTTCTGGGATAAGTGAAGAGTCTCCGCGAGCTCAAGGGACACTGGATTTTGGCTGTTGCAGCTGAAAGGAGGACATCAGTAAACCAGGGGAGGAGTTAATTTGCATATTCCCAGTGCCTTCTGGGATAAGTGAAGAGTCTCCGCGAGCTCAAGGGACACTGGATTTTGGCTGTTGCAGCTGAAAGGAGGACATCAGTAAACCAGGGGAGGAGTCCCGAGGAGTTAATTTGCATATTCCCAGTGCCTTCTGGGATAAGTGAAGAGTCTCCGCGAGCTCAAGGGACACTGGATTTTGGCTGTTGCAGCTGAAAGGAGGACATCAGTAAACCAGGGGAGGAGTCCCGAGTAGTGTTGAGCATTCCGATACTGCAAATATCGGGTATCGGCCGATATTAGCTGTATCGGAATTCCGAGTTCCGATATTTTCGTCTTATCGGATACCGGAATCGGGATTGTCACTGTCACTGTCAGTGTCCGTCGGTCGGGTCTGTCAGGAGTCAGCGGCACTTACCCGGCAGAAGATCTCCGGCGGTCACGTCCTGCACTGCTTCATGGCCGCCATCTTCTTTCCCCGGCGGTCACATGCAGTTTCTCGCGATAACTGCAGTGACTGCTGGGTAATCCCGGCCGTAAAGCAGTCAGTCCGATGACGTCACCGCCGGGGAAGCAGGTAATCAGCTGTGCTACGTTGCAATGACAGGCTCTGCCTGTCATTGCGATGTAGCAGAGCTGGATCGTCGTGGGACTATCGTTATGGACTGCGTCGGACAGGTGGTATACTGTTGGTTTGTTTTTTTTCTTTTTTTACAGGAGATCGATGGCGTCGCAGGAATGAGTGTATAATAAAAGAAATGAAAACTGTGTTGTCTCTTTTATTTCATTAAAAGACTTTTTTCTTGCTGTGTCTTTTTTTTATACATTTAATAACTTTGGGATTAATAATGGATCGGTGTCTTATTGACGCCTATCCATTATTAACCGGGCTTATTGTCACCGTGCAATCAACGGTGACAATAACCCCTTATTACCCCGCTTGCCACCGCTACAGGGCAAGTGGGAAGAGCCGGGTAAAGTGCCACAATTGGCACATCTTTTGATGCGCCAAATGTGGGGCTGCTGTAGCCTGGTATTATCAGGCTGTTGAGGGCCAAAATCCATGGGCCTTGACAGTCTTTTAATACCAGGCCGCAGCAGTCTGCATTTTACTTGGCTGGTTAACAAAAATAGGGGGGATCCCCACGCCGTTTTTTTTTCGAGGGGATCCCCTATTTTTGTTAACCAGCCAAGCTAAGCAGACTGCTGTGGCCTGGTATTATCAGGCTTGCAAGGTCCATGGATATTGGATCCTTACCAGCCTGAAAAACCAGGCCTCAGCGGTCTGCTTCATCTGGCTGGTTAACAAAAATAGGGGGGACCCCACGCCAATTTTTTTCAAGGGGATCCCCTATTTTTGTTAATCAGCCAAGATATGCAGACTGCTGTGGCCTGGTATTATCAGGCTGGCAAGGTCCATGGATCTTGGCTCCTTAACAGCCTGAAAATCCAGGCCTCAGCGGTCTGCTTCATCTGGCTGGTTAACAAAAATAGGGGGGACCCCACGCCAATTTTTTTCGAGGGGATCCCTATTTTTGTTAATCAGCCAAGATATGCAGACTGCTGTGGCCTGGTATTATCAGGCTGGCAAGGTCCATGGATCTTGACTCCTTAACAGCCTGAAAATCCAGGCCTCAGCGGTTTTCTTCATCTGGCTGGTTAACAAAAATAGGGGGGACCCCACGCCAATTTTTTTCGAGGGGATCCCCTATTTTTGTTAATCAGCCAAGATATACAGACTGCTGTGGCCTGGTATTATCAGGCTGGCAAGGTCCATGGATCTTGGCTCCTTAACAGCCTGAAAATCCAGGCCTCAGCGGTTTTCTTCATCTGGCTGGTTAACAAAAATAGGGGGGACCCCACGCCAATTTTTTTCGAGGGGATCCCCTATTTTTGTTAATCAGCCAAGATATACAGACTGCTGTGGCCTGGTATTATCAGGCTGGCAAGGTCCATGGATCTTGGCTCCTTAACAGCCTGAAAATCCAGGCCTCAGCGGTCTGCTTCATCTGGCTGGTTAACAAAAATAGGGGGGACCCCACGCCATTTTTTTTTCGAAGGGAACCCCTATTTTTGTTAATCAGTTCCCTCTGACGTCACTGATTGTGTCCCTGGCTGACCTGAAGTGAAAGTGGAAAGCAATCAATTAAGCTTTCCACTTAAGGGCCCGTCTCACATAGCGATATCGCTACCGAGATCGCTGCTGAGTCACTAGTTTTGTGACGCAGCAGCAAGCTCACCAGCGATATCGCTGTGTGTGACATTCAGCGACGATCAGCCCCCCTGCCGGGTATCGCTGATCGTCGCTGAAATGTCAGGACCTTTGATCGCTGGTTTCCCGCTGACAGGCACACATCGCTGCGTGTGACAGGCGGGAGACCAGCGATCCGCTGGTAACCAAGGTACACAGCGGGTTTCCAGGCGCGGGGCTGTGCCTAGAAACCCGCTGTGTACCTTGGATACCAGCGCCCTGATGCAGGGAGCTGGTATCCAAGGTACACAGCGGGTTTCCAAGCGCTGCGCGGTGCCTGGAAACCCGCTGTGTACCTTGGTTACCAGCGGATCGCTGGTCTCCCGCCTGTCACACGCAGCGATGCGTGCCTGTCAGAGGGAAACCAGCGATCAAAAAAAGGTCCTGACATTTTCTGCGACGATCAGCGATACCCGGCAGGGGGCTGATCGTCGCTGAATGTCACACACAGCGATATCGCTGGTGAGCTCGCTGCTGCGTCACAAAACTAGTGACTCAGCAGCGATCTCGGTAGCGATATCGCTATGTGAGACGGGCCCTTAAGCGATGTTACCCGCAGTGTCGCTGTCCCAGATCGCTGCCTGTTTGGCAGCTCAGCAGCGATCATGTAGCGATACACCAGCGATCCTGACAAGTGCATATCGTTGTCGGGATCGCTGGTGTATCGTTATGTGACACCCAGCCTTTACTCTCCTGTCAGGCAGGAGAGGAACTCATTCATTTGGGGTTTACTGTGAGGCTGCAGCATTAGCTGCGGTCCCTGCAGTAAACATTAACCCTTTCTGAAGGATTACACCGTGGGACCTGACTGTGCATGGGATAGGTAAGAATAATTTTGCTTTTTTATTTTATTTTTATTACAGGAAATGGTTTTTGCAGTAAAATAAAAGATGGTCAAAAACATGTGTCTTTATTTCATTAAAATGATTTTTAATTAAAGTGTGTGTGTTTTATTTTTATTTCATGCAATAGGATTAATAATTGATAGTTGTCTAATTGACAGCTCTCAATTATTAACCTGGCTTAAGGTCACCTTTCAATAGCAAGGTGGCTTTAACCCCATATTAACCCATTCGCCACCGCTACAGGGCAATGGGAATAGACGGGCAAAGTGCCAGAAAGGGCGAATCTAATTATAGATTTGTCTTTCCTGGGGTGTCTGGGGGCAGATGTTAGTAGCCGGGGGGGGCAAAAATAATGGTCCCTCTCTGGGCTATTATTATCTGCCCCCACTCACTGGCTTTGTCTGTCTGGTTGCGAAAATAGGGCGGGAGCCCACGCATTTTTTTTCAGCAATTTTACACCTCATATATATATATATACATGTCATTGAATTTGTGACACATATATATATATATTTATATTTGTAGTTCATACACTTCTACATAGTATAATAGCCGCTAATTCAATTGCCGGCTTTTGTGAAAATGCAGAACCCGACATGAAATGACACTTGGTGTACATAGGGTTAACCATGTCTTTTCATGTCCTTTGCTATCTAATTTGCACAAACAATTAAATCAGACTATGTGTGCAAAATTTCACACCTGTAGGGGTTAATTAAAGGTGTAAATTCGTAGCAAAAAAGTCCGTTTTTTTTACAACGAATTTACACCTTTAATTAACCCCTACAGGTGTGAAATTTTGCACACATAGTCTGATTTAATTGTTTGTGCAAATTAGATAGCAAAGGACATGAAAAGACATGGTTAACCCTATGTACACCAAGTGTCATTTCATGTCGGGTGACATGAAATGACACTTGGTGTACATAGGGTTAACCATGTCTTTTCATGTCCTTTGCTATCTAAGGCCGGAGTCACACTGGCGACAAAATCGGACGACTGCAATGCGATGAAATATCGCATTGCAGTCGGACCTATGTTAATCTATGGAGCAGCTCCCAGTATCAGATTTTTTGTGGTCCGTTTTAAACGTCCGTGTACAATCGCAGCATGCTGCGATTGTCACCGATTGTCGGTCGACAATCGCCAATGCAAGTCTATGGGAGCGATGAAAAATCTGATTACAAACGGACCACACTGTGTGACTTGCGATGAAATCGCATCGGTGTCCTTTAGAAAAGCCGGCAATTCATCCCCGCCTATACTGTAAAATCACACTGACAGCTTTAATAAAGACTAGAAAGAATAGATATATACACATAGAACACATACATATATATATACATGTCATTGTGACATGTATATATACATATATTTATAGTTCCTAGACTTTTTCATACTGTAATAGCCGCTAATTCAATTGCCGGGTTTTGTGAAATCACAGAAGCCGACATGAAATGATACATTGTTTCCACACATTTAACCATGTAATTTCATGTATTTTTATATATGTTTGAAACATACAATTACATGAGTGTATTTGTGCAAAATTTCAGACATGTAGGGGTTAATTAAAGGTGTAATTTCGTTGAAAAAAAATGCGTGGGCTCCCGCTGTATTTTCTCCACCAGACAGACAAAGCAAAGCGAGTGGGGGCAGATAATAGCCCAGGGAGGGTGCATTTTTTTGTGCCCCCCCTGGCTACTAACATCTGCCCCAGACACCCCAGAAAGGGCAAATCTATAATTAGATTCGCCCTTTCTGGCACTTTGCCCGTCTATTCCCATTGCCCTGTAGCGGTGGCGAATGGGTTAATCTCACCTTACTGTCACCTTGCAATTGAAAGGTGACCTTAAGGCAGGTTAATGATTGATAGCTGTCAATTAGACAACTATCAATTATTAATCCTATTGAAGTAAATAAAAAAACACACACACTTTAAGAATAAATAATTTTAATGAAATAAAAACACATTTTTTTGACCATATTTTATTTTACACTAAATCCGTGCGAAGCCATTGATCTCCTAAAATAAAGAAAAAGAAATAAAACAACATTATTCTTACCTATTCCGCCGATCTGTCACGTCCCACGCTGTAATCCTTCACAAAGGGTTAACTAGCTTTGAGCCAAGCAGTGCAAGTAATCCTGCATGCTCAGCTCAAAGCTCATGAATGAATAAGTTCCTCTCCTGGCGACAGGAGAGGATGTGTTTCATGAATGAAGCTTAATTGATTGTGTCCACTTTCCCTTTAGGTCAGGTCACTACAGTTAAATTGGCAAGAAATCAATTAAGCTCCATTCATGAATCTATTCCTCTACTTTCGCTGGGAGAGGAAGTTATTCATTCAGGGGAATACAGGTCTGAGACAGCATTATTAGCTCTCTGCGACCTGTAACCTGTTAACCCTTTCTGATGGATTACACCGTGGGACCTGACTGTACATCGGATTGGTAAGTATAATTTTGCTTTTTTATTTTATTTTTATTACAGGAAATGGTTTTAGCAGGAAAATAAAATATGGTCAAAAACTGTGTGATTATTTAATTAAACTTATTTTTTATTAAAGTGTGTGTGTTTGATTTTTCTTTCATACAATAGGATTAATAATTGATAGTTGCCTAATTGACAGCTATCAATTATTAACCTGGCTTAAAGTGACCTTTCAATTGCAAGGTCATTTTAACCCCTTATTAACCCATTCGCCACCGCTACAGGGCAATGGGAATAGACGGGCAAAGTGCCAGAAAGGGCGAATCTAATTATAGATTTGCCCTTTCTGGGGTGTCTGGGGGCAGATGTTAGTAGCCAGGGGGGGGCACAAAAAAAATGTACCCTCCCTAGGCTATTATTATCTGCCCCCACTCGCTTGCTTTGTCTGTCTGGTGGAGAAAATACAGCGGGAGCCCACGCATTTTTTTTTAACGAATTTACACCTTTAATTAACCCCTACATGTCTGAAATTTAGCACACATATACTCATGTAATTGTATGTTTCAAACATATATAAAAATACATGAAATTACATGGTTAAATGTGTGGAAACAATGTATCATTTCATGTCGGCTTCTGTGATTTCACTGAAGCCGGCAATTGAATTAGCGGCTATAACAGTATGTAGAAGTGTAAGAACTATAAATATATGTATATATATATATGTCACAATGACATATATATATATATATATATATATATATATATATGTGTATATATCTATTCTTTCTTTTGGCATTTAAATACTATTCTTTTGGATCCATTATATGTCAGTTTTGCAAGCCTGCGAGAAAATCTCGCAAGTCGGATGAAAATCGGATGTTACAAGGTACACACACATGCGATTAAATCGCATCTTTGAAGGAAAATCGGATGCCAGAAGGATGTGTGATGTTTTTATTTTGATCCGATTGTCGACCGTCTAAAACGGACCGATTTTTTGTGGTTGTGTGTGACTCCAGCCTAATTTGCACAAACAATTAAATCAGACTATGTGTGCAAAATTTCACACCTGTAGGGGTTAATTAAAGGTGTAAATTCGTAGCAAAAAAAGTCCGTTTTTTTTACAACGAATTTACACCTTTAATTAACCCTACATGTCTGAAATTTAGCACACATATACTCATGTAATTGTATGTTTCAAACATATATAAAAATACATGAAATTACATGGTTAAATGTGTGGAAACAATGTATCATTTCATGTCGGCTTCTGTGATTTCACTGAAGCCGGCAATTGAATTAGCGGCTATAACAGTATGTAGAAGTGTAAGAACTATAAATATATGTATATATATATATATATATGTCACAATGACATATATATATATATATATATATATATATATGTGTATATATCTATTCTTTCTTTTGGCATTTAAATACTATTCTTTTGGATCCATTATATGTCAGTTTTGCAAGCCTGCGAGAAAATCTCGCAAGTCGGATGAAAATCGGATGTTACAAGGTACACACACATGCGATTAAATCGCATCTTTGAAGGAAAATCGGATGCCAGAAGGATGTGTGATGTTTTTATTTTGATCCGATTGTCGACCGTCTAAAACGGACCGATTTTTTGTGGTTGTGTGTGACTCCAGCCTAATTTGCACAAACAATTAAATCAGACTATGTGTGCAAAATTTCACACCTGTAGGGGTTAATTAAAGGTGTAAATTCGTAGCAAAAAAAGTCCGTTTTTTTTACAACGAATTTACACCTTTAATTAACCCCTACATGTCTGAAATTTAGCACACATATACTCATGTAATTGTATGTTTCAAACATATATAAAAATACATGAAATTACATGGTTAAATGTGTGGAAACAATGTATCATTTCATGTCGGCTTCTGTGATTTCACTGAAGCCGGCAATTGAATTAGCGGCTATAACAGTATGTAGAAGTGTAAGAACTATAAATATATGTATATATATATATATATATGTCACAATGACATATATATATATATATATATATATATATATGTGTATATATCTATTCTTTCTTTTGGCATTTAAATACTATTCTTTTGGATCCATTATATGTCAGTTTTGCAAGCCTGCGAGAAAATCTCGCAAGTCGGATGAAAATCGGATGTTACAAGGTACACACACATGCGATTAAATCGCATCTTTGAAGGAAAATCGGATGCCAGAAGGATGTGTGATGTTTTTATTTTGATCCGATTGTCGACCGTCTAAAACGGACCGATTTTTTGTGGTTGTGTGTGACTCCAGCCTAATTTGCACAAACAATTAAATCAGACTATGTGTGCAAAATTTCACACCTGTAGGGGTTAATTAAAGGTGTAAATTCGTAGCAAAAAAAGTCCGTTTTTTTTACAACGAATTTACACCTTTAATTAACCCCTACAGGTGTGAAATTTTGCACACATAGTCTGATTTAATTGTTTGTGCAAATCAGATAGCAAACGACATGAAAAGACATGGTTAACCCTATGTACACCAAGTGTCATTTCATGTCGGGTGCTTCTGTCTTTTCACTGAAGCCGGCTTTACCCGGCAATTGAATGAGAGGATATTTTACTATGTAGAAGTGTATAAACTATACATATATGTATATATATATGTCACAATGACATGTATATATATATATGTATTCTATGTGTGTATATTTAGTGTTTACAAGGAAAGAATGGGTTTTTTTTAGTTGCGATATTTTGTTCCCATAGACTTACATGGGACTTCCGGTATCGGTATCGGGTATCGCCGATATTTTAGTGATATCGGCGATACCATTCCGATTCCGATACTTTAGGATATCGGAAAGTATCGCTCAACTCTAGTCCCGAGGAGTTAATTTGCATATTCCCAGTGCCTTCTGGGATAAGTGAAGAGTCTCCGCGAGCTCAAGGGACACTGGATTTTGGCTGTTGCAGCTGAAAGGAGGACATCAGTAAACCAGGGGAGGAGTCCCGAGGAGTTAATTTGCATATTCCCAGTGCCTTCTGGGATAAGTGAAGAGTCTCCGCGAGCTCAAGGGACACTGGATTTTGGCTGTTGCAGCTGAAAGGAGGACATCAGTAAACCAGGGGAGGAGTCCCGAGGAGTTAATTTGCATATTCCCAGTGCCTTCTGGGATAAGTGAAGAGTCTCCGCGAGCTCAAGGGACACTGGATTTTGGCTGTTGCAGCTGAAAGGAGGACATCAGTAAACCAGGGGAGGAGTCCCGAGGAGTTAATTTGCATATTCCCAGTGCCTTCTGGGATAAGTGAAGAGTCTCCGCGAGCTCAAGGGACACTGGATTTTGGCTGTTGCAGCTGAAAGGAGGACATCAGTAAACCAGGGGAGGAGTCCCGAGGAGTTAATTTGCATATTCCCAGTGCCTTCTGGGATAAGTGAAGAGTCTCCGCGAGCTCAAGGGACACTGGATTTTGGCTGTTGCAGCTGAAAGGAGGACATCAGTAAACCAGGGGAGGAGTCCCGAGGAGTTAATTTGCATATTCCCAGTGCCTTCTGGGATAAGTGAAGAGTCTCCGCGAGCTCAAGGGACACTGGATTTTGGCTGTTGCAGCTGAAAGGAGGACATCAGTAAACCAGGGGAGGAGTCCCGAGGAGTTAATTTGCATATTCCCAGTGCCTTCTGGGATAAGTGAAGAGTCTCCGCGAGCTCAAGGGACACTGGATTTTGGCTGTTGCAGCTGAAAGGAGGACATCAGTAAACCAGGGGAGGAGTCCCGAGGAGTTAATTTGCATATTCCCAGTGCCTTCTGGGATAAGTGAAGAGTCTCCGCGAGCTCAAGGGACACTGGATTTTGGCTGTTGCAGCTGAAAGGAGGACATCAGTAAACCAGGGGAGGAGTTAATTTGCATATTCCCAGTGCCTTCTGGATAAGTGAAGAGTCTCCCGAGCTCAAGGGACACTGGATTTTGGCTGTTGCAGCTGAAAGGAGGACATCAGTAAACCAGGGGAGGAGTTAATTTGCATATTCCCAGTGCCTTCTGGGATAAGTGAAGAGTCTCCGCGAGCTCAAGGGACACTGGATTTTGGCTGTTGCAGCTGAAAGGAGGACATCAGTAAACCAGGGGAGGAGTTAATTTGCATATTCCCAGTGCCTTCTGGGATAAGTGAAGAGTCTCCGCGAGCTCAAGGGACACTGGATTTTGGCTGTTGCAGCTGAAAGGAGGACATCAGTAAACCAGGGGAGGAGTTAATTTGCATATTCCCAGTGCCTTCTGGGATAAGTGAAGAGTCTCCGCGAGCTCAAGGGACACTGGATTTTGGCTGTTGCAGCTGAAAGGAGGACATCAGTAAACCAGGGGAGGAGTTAATTTGCATATTCCCAGTGCCTTCTGGGATAAGTGAAGAGTCTCCGCGAGCTCAAGGGACACTGGATTTTGGCTGTTGCAGCTGAAAGGAGGACATCAGTAAACCAGGGGAGGAGTTAATTTGCATATTCCCAGTGCCTTCTGGGATAAGTGAAGAGTCTCCGCGAGCTCAAGGGACACTGGATTTTGGCTGTTGCAGCTGAAAGGAGGACATCAGTAAACCAGGGGAGGAGTTAATTTGCATATTCCCAGTGCCTTCTGGGATAAGTGAAGAGTCTCCGCGAGCTCAAGGGACACTGGATTTTGGCTGTTGCAGCTGAAAGGAGGACATCAGTAAACCAGGGGAGGTTTCCCGAGGAGTTAATTTGCATATTCCCAGTGCCTTCTGGGATAAGTGAAGAGTCTCCGCGAGCTCAAGGAACACTGGATTTTGGCTGTTGCAGCTGAAAGGAGGACATCAGTAAACCAGGGGAGGAGTCCCGAGGAGTTAATTTGCATATTCCCAGTGCCTTCTGGGATAAGTGAAGAGTCTCCGCGAGCTCAAGGAACACTGGATTTTGGCTGTTGCAGCTGAAAGGAGGACATCAGTAAACCAGGGGAGGAGTCCCGAGGAGTTAATTTGAGTTAATAAAGTTAATAAAGATAGAAATAGGAAAGCTATCTGCCCCGGAGCAGAACCCCAAAGATAATAGAAAGCCCCCAAACATGTAATGGCGGTTAGACAAGAGGAAATACTGACACAGAAAGAAAATAGTATGAGCAAACGCTGGGGCCCAAACTATCTAAATAGAAAAGGACAGGAAGGGTACTTACTGCAATCCCAGAAAACCCTGAAAAACACCAACTCTACTAATTTCAAAATCACCTGAGATCACACGACCTCTACCACCTAAATTAGTTCTCTGGTGTAACAAAAACAGCAGCCACTGAAAAAACTGGAAAAAGCAAAAGTACAAAACACAGTAGCTGAACTAAACTGAGAGGGCAAAAGCCCCCAGAGAGGACCCAGAAGGCCCCCACAGAAGTGCAGGACCAAATGCAAAAATATAGCAAAAACCAAAAATAAGAAATTGTCTTATCTGATAGCAGGAGATGCAGACACGACACAGCAGGCTACAAGGGAAACTGGAAAGAAGGATTCAGACCAGAACAATTGATCACCGGCAACCCTGATGAGAAAATGATTCCCTTAAATAAGACCAATCAGTAACACCTGATTCCCAGTCCTCACAATCCTCACTAGTACCGCTTGTAACCACCAGAGGGAGCCTCTGCTCAGAACTCATCTCAAACCCATTCACAACAGGTTTTTAACTAATAAGTCATGTCAGACTAACTTAATTTCCTTCTATGACAGAATCACTGACTGGGTGGATCAGGGAAATGCTGTAGATATAGTATATCTTGACTTCAGCAAAGCATTTGACAAAGTATCTCACACAATCCTTATTGAAAAAATGACTAAGTATGGAATGGACAAGGCAACTGTTAGGTGGATTCATAACTGGCTTAGTGATCGGACCCAAAGAGTGGTTGTAAATGGCTGCACATCCAGTTGGAAGAATGTCTCAAGTGGGGTACCACAAGGCTCTGTTTTGGGCCCTGTATTGTTCAACATCTTTATCAATGATTTAGATGAAGGAATTGAGGGTAAACTGATCAAATTTGCTGATGACACAAAGCTAGGAGGGGTAGCTAATACTAGAGAAGAGAGAGAGAGGATTCAAAAAGATATACATAAACTGGAGCAGTGGGCAGCAACTAACAGAATGGATTTTAACAGGGAAAAATGCAAAGTACTACATCTGGGCAATAAAAATGAAAAAAGCATATACAAAATGGGAGGAATAGGGCTAAGTAACAGCACATGTGAAAAAGACTTGGGTATACTAATTGATCACAGACTTAACATGAGTCAACAGTGTGATGCAGCAGCAAAAAAGGCAAATGCAATTCTAGGATGTATCAACAGAAGCATACAGTCTAGATCGCGTGAGGTCATGATTGCCCTCTACTCCTCTTTGGTCAGACCTCATCTGGAATACTGTGTCCAGTTTTGGGCACCACATTTTAAAAAAGACATCAACAAACTGGAGCAAGTTCAGAGAAGAGCCACCAGAATGGTGACCGGTCTGCAAACCATGTCCTATGAGGAACGGTTGCAGGATTTGGGAATGTTTAGCTTGCAAAAAAGAAGACTGAGAGGAGACTTAATAGCTGTCTACAAATATCTCAAGGGCTGTCACATTGTAGAAGGATCATCTTTATTCTCATTTGCACAAGGAAAGACTAGAAGCAATGGGATGAAACTGAATGGGAGGAGACACAGATTAGATATTAGAAAAAACTTTTTGACAGTTAGGGTGATCAATGAGTGGAACAGGCTGCCACAAGAGGTGGTGAGTTCTCCTTCAATGGAAGTCTTCAAACAGAGGCTGGATAGACATCTGTCTGGGATGATTTAGAGAATCCTGCTTTGAGCAGGGGGTTGGACCAGAAGGCCCAGGAGGTCCCTTCCAACTCTACCATTCTATGATTCTATGATTCTATAAGATATAGTAGAGGTACACTAATTGAGTGTGAAACACATAGTCATAAGAGTGAATGAGGACATTTGTCCTGCATGGACTGCAGATTCTGTGTAGGAAGTGCATGTTTCAAAAGAAGAACGAATGAGGGGGGCGTGGCTACCGCCTACAGAGCAAGACGTGCTAATCTGAGCGCTCTGTTCCCGGCCTCATAGCTGACTATTTTCAGCTTTACTAAGCACGACTAGTCGGTCCCTTGTGACGAAGGAGAGAACAAGGAGTACCCAGATGTCCAAAAGGAAAGGATCGGGCAACCAGCTGAAGCGCCTAACGGACTTCTATCCTGCTGGGCCTAGTGACGGAGGATCTAACATGGCGCCGGGACGCGGGAAACCTGCACCTAAGAAGACACCAACAGCTGCCATTACCCGTGGCCGCATTGCAGCCCTGCAACACAGCTCCCCAACGCTGAGACCACCACACTCACCGCCGGTAACACCCGACCACTCCGGCCAATCTCTACGTTCATCCCAACACCGATCGCGGGTGCAAAAGCTTACAGTCGCAACTGAGCAGGAGGAAGAGATGGCGACGCAAGACGCCTCAGACATAACGACTGACTCCTCTCCCTCCTCCAGCCCTCAGAAGCAAAAACCACGTACGGAGACTCCTGTGGATGAATCACAATCAGAACTTAATGCGGCATTCTCTGCTCCAGCTTCTAATCAACCTGCCTCAGAAGCGTATATAAAGGAGCTAATCGTAGCCTTGAGCGGTTCAATACAGGGTAAACTGGATAAACTACAAGCCGCAGTGGAAGCATCTGTGGACAATGTGTCATACAGGGTTAACACAGTAGAACACAAAATGGAGGAGGTAATAGGATCGCACAACGCCCTCATAGACTCCCACTATGCATTACATGACGAAGTGCAATATCTAAAATCCAAGATGGCAGATATCGAAGATAGACATCGCAGAAATAATATTAAAATAAGAGGAGTGCCAGAGTCGGTTCTCTCATCAGACCTTCAGGACTATGTGGTAGATTTGTTCCGCATTCTTATTCCAGAAGCCACCGACCGCGATCTTATTATCGATCGAATACATAGGCTTCCTAGAGCCAAATTTTTGCCGCCAAATGTGCCGAGGGATGTATTGCTCAGAGTACATTTTTTCCATATTAAAGAACGAATATTACTTGCAGCCAGGAAAATGAAGGAATTCCCTACGCCATACTTGGGATTACAGCTATATACTGATTTATCTCAAGCCACCTTGCAAGCACGAAGAAACCTCCAGCCCCTGACCTCCGCTCTCAGAGCAGCTTCTATACAGTACAAATGGGGTTTTCCACTGAAACTCTTGGTGCGCCATGACGATACCCTGCATATCATTCACTCACTGAAGGAAGGATGCGACTTGGCAAAAAGTTGGGGTGTGAAGATTGACCTACAACTACAGACTGCGATCCAGAAACCTTCTAAACCGACGCAAGATTGGCAAACCCAGAGCTCCCCACGCTGATCCGGTCGAGCTAAAAATCGACGCAGTTCTCTCTACAGCGGCTAGCTATTTGGGACCGTTCCGTCAATACGGGCTAGCCTACTAGTTTTTGAGGCCTCATTAGAAGGCCATTTGAACTCCTTCCCCTGGAGATTTTCGGTCGAGGAGCATATTTGAGTATCGATATGTACCTTCGATTGATCTTTTATGATCTAACTCAGTTACACTGCTTTTGTAATGCCTTTACTCGTTGTGTCCCCTTCCTTATGTTTCTATCCCTAGTATTACCCAAAAATCTACTTCACATCCCAAACCCTTCTTGCGCTGCCGAAATGGAATTACCCAGCATATCTCGCCTTGAGACCGCAATATCCAAATTTCATCTACTCCTAGGTTCGGCCTTGCGGTGCGGTAAGCAAATTTATGATATCTCAATATGTCGCTAAATTTGGTATCCCTCAACGTAAGGGGACTGAACTCCCCTTATAAGCGCTCTTATCTTTGGAGAGAGGCAGGTAGACTTAAAGCAGATATACTTTTTCTGCAGGAAACTCACTTTTCTCGTACTAAAATGCCCCTCTTTAGCAGCGTTAAATACACGCAGATTTTCCTAGCCTCTCAGGAGAAGAAAAAGGCAGGTGTTGCTATTTTGTTCTCCACTGACGTGTCATTTCAATGCGAGTCTTCCTACATTGACCCAGCAGGTCGTTTTATAATATTGGTGGGACTGCTACAGAACAAAATGGTCACTGTAGTTAATATATATGCACCGAATTTACGACAAATTCGTTTCCTAAACAGGGTAATGCGTAAAGTCCGAATAATGGCGAAGGGAGGTCTGCTTATGGGAGGGGACTTCAACATGATAGCTGATGGGTCGTTAGATTCTTCCAATCCTAGACCCCGGCATGTCCCATGTCTCCAACAATGGTTAAGATCACACTCCCTATACGATACATACAGATGCCTTAATTCTAGCTCTAGGGCTTACTCCTTCTACTCAGCTCGACATCGCACCTTTTCACGCATTGACATGTTTGTTGTGGATCGTTGGGCATTGCCAGATGCTAAGTCTGCTACGGTAGGGACGGCCGCGTGGTCGGACCATGCGCCGATAACGCTGGAGTGGTCTCCGCGAGCCAATGCATCAATGACGAGGCAATGGCGAAATAACCTGGCACTGTACACCGATTCCTCATATGCGACTCGCATACGACAGCATATAGCAGACTACTTTAGTGTTAATGCTACTCCTGACGTTACTCCCTCGATATTATGGTTAGCTCACAAGGCGGTCATGCGGGGACACCTCATCCAAATGGGAGCTCAGAGGAAAAAGGCACTAACGAGTCAGCTGGATAGTTTATTGCTGAAAGTCCAATTAGCTGAGAATGAAATCACTTCACAACCAACATTGAATAATCATCGAAGTCTGATGACCCATCGACATAATTTACAACTTCATCTGTTTAGCCAACACGATAAATACATACGCACCATGCGTGCAACCCACTACGGGTCAATTAATAAAACCTCTCGATACATGGCATCCAAACTAAAACAAAGGCGAATCCGTAGTACGGTGTTCTCACTAAAAAATTCCCAATGCCCTCACTCGTCAATCACACACCCTATGGAAATAGCGGAGTCGTTTCGTAAATATTACGAACAGTTATACAATCTCAAAGATTCCCCGGGAGTTATACAACCTACAGACCTAGCCATTAACTCTTTTTTATCTCAAATTGACCTCCCGAAACTATCCCCTTCATCGGCCTCTATGCTAAATGCCCAATCTCGGTGACTGAAACCTTGCAATCCATCAATATGTCTAAATTGGGCAAATCACCTGGCCCTGACGGGTACTCGAATGAATATCTCCGAACCTTCTCTGAATTACTTGCGCCGCATTTGACTAACATGCTAAACTCAGCTCGTGAATGCGCTTCTTTCCCGCCTGAGTTCTTAGAAGCGACAGTAACTGCGATTCCTAAACCTGGGAAATCCCATAACGAACCTGGAAACTTTAGACCCATATCACTACTGAATTCAGATACTAAGATATACGCTAAAATACTAGCCATCAGGCTATCTAACATTTTGCCACTGCTGATCCATACTGATCAGACAGGATTTGTGGCGGGACGCCAAACATCAGACGCAACACGACGTGTCCTCAACTTGCTTCAATTTGCTTCGAGAGGTCGGGCGCCTTCTTTGCTTCTCTCGTTGGATGCGGAGAAGGCGTTCGACAGAATTCATTGGGGATTTATGTTCCACACTTTGCGCAGATTTGGTTTCGAGAACGACTTTTTACACTACATTGAAGCTTTATATTCCTGCCCATCCGCTAGGGTGCTTATTAATGGCACTTTATCGCAACCATTCTACATAACGAACGGCACCCGTCAGGGTTGTCCCCTGTCTCCTCTCCTCTTTGTTCTCATCATGGAACCATTGGCGGAGAGAGTCAGATTGGATCAGACTATTAGAGGTATCCCAATTTCTGATAGACAACACAAAATAAGTCTGTATGCAGATGATATTGTCCTTCTATTAACCGACCCGTTAACCTCCCTACGATCAGCCTGTAACACCCTAGACGAATTTGGGCGGATATCTCACTACAAACTCAACTACACCAAATCACACCTCATGGGAATACACATTGATCCCCAACTTAAGGCTGCGATACTCGCTGAGTTCCCCTTCAAATGGCAGGATACTACGATAACGTACCTAGGTATTAAGCTTACCTTACCATTTCACAAGACAGTGTTACAAAATATGAATGGCCTAATACAGGATATTCAGGAGACTTTAGACACATTCTCAAAAACAGACATATCATGGATAGGTCGGATTGTAACCTATAAGATGATGATCTTACCTAAAATCCTATATATATATAGAACGCTTAATCTCCCGATACCAAAGAAATATATAACAAGGCTCTCATCACAAATGTTGGGGTTTATTTGGGCAGGGAAGAAACCCAGGGTGGCCTCCTCAGTCTTGAGAATGTCTTGTTACCATGGAGGGGCGGGCGTCCCCAATTTACACGCATATTACCACGCTACGATTATACGTCAAACTAGACACTGGTGGATGCAATCTACACACTCCTCTTGGCCGACCATAGAATTAGTCTTAAATCATTCAAGACCATTACACTTGCATTTGTTAGTTAACATTGTAGACAAAACTCTTCCTCCACCGGCTTCACATGTAGTGAAAGCGTCTCTACGTAGTTGGGACTTATTAACATCCAAGTTGAGATATGATACACAAGTCTCTGCGACAGCATTACCGATCGCACTTCTTCATCAGTGTATTCCAGACTTAGACACCCGGAGCTGGGGGGAACTTGGCCTGCAAACTTGGGGAGATGTAGCCACAATGCAATTTACAAGTCACATACCACATCTAACCGCATTCCATATTCGAAGGGCTAGATCCTATATCCTCTCTGGTGATAAGCTTGATACGCGGGTTCCTCTGACCCTCTGGAACCTTATCTTGGGTATTAACCCCAACCTCACTTTGCTACAACTAAGCACTTATATGCAATATTTAACGACTCCATTCACTTTACTAAACGAACCCATATCCTCAGTTGGGAAATTGACCTGGGAGGACTGTATTCTGAGACTCAGTGGGAACTTGCGTTTAAATGGGCTAAAAAAGCGTTGCTCTCCATGACGCTTCAAGAATCGCATATGAAGTGCATGTCACGCTGGTATTACACTCCTGAGAGGTTGGCCAGGTTGTTTCCCGGAACCTCTGATTGCTGTTGGAGGAACTGTGGAGAGACGGGCTCCTTATTCCACATATTTTGGAGCTGCCCCAGAGTTTTGTGCTTCTGGGGAGAGGTTTTCAACTTACTAGATTTGGTGACATCTTTGAGAATACAGCGTTCTCCTCACATAGCATTATGCCTGCTGGAGATTGACACGGTACCTCTAGAATTCCGCAGGTTTGTAGCACACACTCTAATGGTAGCTAAAGTATTGTTAGCCCAACGCTGGAAAACTGCTTCCATACCATCGATGCTTGAGCTGACCTCTCGACTTAAAGAACATCACGCACTGGAACGTTTATATGCTATCCGCAATAATTGCGTAACACTATGCAACCGCACTTGGGCCCCATGGTCCAAATATTGCAAAGACTCATTACATCCTGTCTCAACAGGTCACCCTTAAGTGATCTCTAAGTGATCTCTAAACGAAACGCAAGAAATGGTTCTTCTTACCGATATTACCTCCCCTTCCTTCCTATTACCAAATCCTTTCCTTATGTTTATTGTTTGTATTCCTAGTTAGTCCATATTTTGTCTTGTTATTCTTACTGTTTTACAACGTATGGTCTCCTGTAGGCCCAGTTATATGTTTTATTGTACATGCAATAACCAAAAAATTTTCAATAAAAAACTATTGAACGTAAAAGAAGAACGAATGAGAGGTGGGTGCCTGTTGGAGATTGGATTTTAATCAGATTATTTCCAGAACCCCAAAGCAAAAGATAAAAGGTGCAAAACGAAGGGGTGTTTACTGGGCTATCTTTCATGTAAACACACATATTCATATAGATGAGTCCTATTTAGGCTATACATTAAGTCTTATCCAGAATAAACGTGAATATATAACTCAAAGTCCAGACGGACAGGTCTTGCACATAAAACGTATGAGTAGTAGAAATAGAGGTTATTAAGGTGTGTACGTCAGTAGACTTGTTTTGATCTGTGTGATAAGTAGTAGCTTTAAAATCATTTTTTACAGTTAGGATCAGAAACACTTTGCAAAATGTCTGTTTTGATACATGGGTTTACCCTGTAATGTGCCAATGTTCATTATGATATATGTGTGAAAAGGAAAGCAAAATGGAAATTGAGTGTATAGAATATATACCACAAGTTGTTATAGAGAGGCAGGCATAACCTGCATTGAAATGATTTTTGTGAAGGCAGTTGCAAGTGACGATAGAAACAAGGAAATAGAGTGTTGTTAACTCTGTATACATATATCATAGAAGTTGAGCAACACCCAAGACAATTAAGTTTGGCACAATGTAAAACTGATTATGAGAATATAAATTTAAGTTCATAATTGTACGATATCTTTTTAATAATGTCTGTATTCATTTAGTTCTGAAATCTGTCCACGCTAGTCTGTTCACGGAAAGTAATCCTTATCAGTTGTGTACTTTGTACCTACAGCAAGTTTTTGAATCCAGGGCTTAATGATTAATGAAACCTAGGATTCGTGAGGTGGGGAGGAGATGAGGAAATAGGAAAATAGCAAGGAATTTCAGCTTTTGCTAAGAGTGAATTAATAAATTTTAAATGTGAATTAGTAATTTCAAATAATTCAAAACAATTTGTATAGCTCTTATGGCTTATGAAATAAGTTTATTACATGTTTTTGAAATGTTTCTTGAGTTTTGTTTTTCCGTAGTTGGCTCAAGCAGCACCGGTACAGGACGGATGATTCCACACTGTATATATATATTAGTCACGCAGCATGATGTAGACAACTCAGTACCACTCCCTTTTTTTTTGTGTGCCCACAAAAGAGGTGGAGTTGATGGTACTCATTGAAGCGCTTAAAGGGGCTACACACCACCAGACACACCTGTCAAGCATGAACATCTCATTAAACAATTCATGGAAGCCTTGCCACGCCCAAGGAAGGTCTCCAATAGCACAGGTAAGGATACAGATTCCAGATCCAGTGGATTCAGAGCAATGGAGAGCAGACCATGTAGCTGAGGAAGGAGCAAAGGAGGAAGGACAAACTGAGGCCTCTGAGACACCTCCACTGATCATGGTAAGAACTGAATGCAAATCAGCTAGATTTCAGTCTCTTGCAGGCTCTGACTCGGCCAATCACCGGGGAAGAGAGACGAGAGATCTGGTCGCAAGCTGGAGCACGGGGACCATGGAGATGTGGATGGTAAGGGCAGCGAAAATGCTTGCTGAGGTTCTCGTGCCGCATAGCGGTACAATAAGCTCATGGTCAAATGCACTTGTCCAAGGATGGCATGACTGGTTCGCTCCTGGTTTCATAAATGTTTACACAAGTCTGTCCCACATGTGCACAACACAGGTAGAATAGGGAACACCGCCAACACACACACACACACGTCTAAGCCCCTCTATTCATTCCAATGACTGCAGACTGATGTCATACACCTACCACACAGGTAGGAAGGTATGTGTTCGTGTGTGTTGACTCTTTACAGGTGGTCAGAAGCCTTCCGGATGCTAAGAGCCACTACAGCTGAGAAATCCTTTTTGCCCTTTCCTGCTGGAGAGGGGACTGACTTTCTACAGTTACTCAGTGAAATGGAATATGGGGGGCTTCATGGAAACATAGGCCACAGGAAGCCATGACTAGAGTTAGTGCTTCAGGAAGGCCCCTTTGGAAAGAATGACAGTTGCTGTGGCACGTCCACGGTGGACTTGTGATATAAAATCTGTAGTTTGGGGATCATCCTGTAACCCTGTTATAATTGTTGTACATTTATTCCAAATAATACCGCCCCAGATGGAAGCATCTTGTATCCAGCCTTCTCATCTCACTGGCAGTGGTGGCAGCCATACTTGTCGTCTGCGGTTGCTGTTGTATCCCATGCATCAGAGGACTACTCCAGAGACTGATAGATGCCTCCATTACGAAGACTATGTATATTGGACTGAGACCTTCAAATAATAATAATAGCTATTATGAACAAATGGTATAAGTAAAAAAAAAAAAAAAAAAGGATATGATCTCCCTCACATGCACTTCTAGGGTAGAAATCATATCTATTCTAAAAGGGGGGAGCTGATAGGGATCTGGTAGACCCTTCTATATTCTACACTCCAATACCCCTGCTAATGCTTTGTCTAAAGAGTTGACTAACACCCACTCTACAGTGTCTGCTTCTCTCCCAGAATCCACAGGTGACACGGTACACAACTTCTCGCCTGGTGACCTGGTGTATGTGAAAAAGTTTGTGAGAAAAGACTGCCTCCAACCCAGATTCGAGGGTCCTTACACCGTGATCCTGACCACTCCTACAGCACTGAAGCTTGAGGGCAAGAGCACCTGGATTCACGCCTCTCACTGCAAGAGAGACAAGACAAGTCTGTAAAGAATGAAAGCTACTTTCTATATCCTTTTGGCATGTGTACTGCCAACTTTCAGTTGGACAGCAACGACGTTCTGGGTAGACATGACTAACCCAGTACAGACGTGGTCATTCGATTTTTGTGATATATCCCCCAGGGATTGTGTAAAAGGAATAATGACAAAATTCCGGCAGGACCAAATTACTGATTATGGGGTATTCTATTTATGTGTAACCCGCCCTGGAATGAGAATTGTTATTACTGGTCTGATGTAGGTTGGAACACGGGTGCAGTGGACTGGGGATATAAGCCAAAGGAAGCCCAAGACAGGAAAGATAAGAATGGGAAGTCCCTACTCACTCGATTAACTCTAAGCACTGGACCGTTAGGCAGATACGAGTCCGCTTGTATGTGGCATAAGCGGTGTTTCCCCATATACTTAAATTTGGAAAATCCCCAGCCAGGAGACTTGGGAAAGTATGTTTTGGGTCTTCATGAAGGGGTCATCAACCCAACACTAGTGGTAATAGAATTCAAAGATATAAAAACAAGGCCTACTCAAGCCCCTGCCATCACAAATCCGCTCCGGGGTGGGGAAGTGTTGCAACAAGTACTCAATGAGGTAATTTCTATCCCAGAACTTAAATGGAAAGATGTCTTCTCCATAGAAACCCAAGTAAACCCCCGCAAAAATCTATGGCTAGAATGGGTCAGATATAATGTTAGAGCCCAAAATATATCAATAGGATGTGTTGCCTGTGCTGCTGCAAATACTCATCTATATGCTCATGCTTTCCCTGCTGACCACAATGCCAATCTGTCTATTGGGGTTATTGAAAGGAGTTAATGACACCTCCTGTCCTGATTATATTCCCCTTGTCAGTCTAAGAACCAAATTGCGAACCCCTCGGGATGTGATAGTAAATAAGGATAACTATACCTGTTATTCTCCTGACAACTCTACTGGTCCCTCTTTAGGGGTATTTGAAGACGGGTTCTGCCAGACCAATAAGATTATAGATGTTAACCTACTGACTAATCATTCCAGATACATGTATGATATTTATTGGTTCTGTGGGGATGGGAGACTGAGATCTCAGCTGCCAAGTGTATGGAGTGGTCAGTGTACATTGGTAAAGCTAGCCATGCAATTCAAAATCTTACCCTGGGACCCAGAAATAGCCCCTGAACTAACTAGGAAGAAGAGAAGTTTAGATCAGCTGCATACCAGCTATGCTGACGACCCCAAGGTCTATATAGATTCCATAGGTGTCCCTAGGGGGTCCCTGACGAGTACAAAGCCCAGAACCAGATTACTGCAGGTTTCCTCTCCCTCATTCCCACCATACAGATCAACAGAAATGTGGACTGGATAAACTATGTCTATTACACTGAGCAAAGGTTCATCAACTATAGTAGAGACGCTTTCCAAGGTATAGTTGAGGAACTGGGCCCCAACACAAGAATGACTCTTCAAAATAGACTGGCTATTGATATGATCCTAGCCGAAAGAGGTGGAGTCTGTGGGATGATAGGGGAAGAATGTTGTACTTATATCCCTCAGAATTCTGGAGTCAACGGTAAAACTATAGTGGCCCTTACAAAGATTAAAAAACCTGGCCCAGGAGGTAAAGGAAAATACAGGGGTAGATACCTCTTTCTTCTCAAGTTGGTTGGGAGGTCTTAAGGGATTCCTCCAGCAAGCCTGCTTAGTAATTGGAGGACTCCTGGTGCTGGGCTTAGTGGTCCTGTGTTGTGTAGTACCTCTATACAGAAAAGCTATCACCAGCGCGGCTCCCATGTCAGGTACTTTCTTACACCAGGAAACCATATCCCTGTTATATAATGATGCAAGTAAAGAGGACATGGAAAAATATATTCCCTCGGATAAGCCCGACAAGACCTCCTATGGAAAAGTTCAACTAAGAGATTTAGTTTAGGGACAGGTTGTGAGAACTCCATGTGTCTGCTAAAGTAGGGACTTGTTTGTCTGGGGGCGTCCTACCAGGGGACAGCTTCTAAGATAAATAAGTGAAGAAATCCACCTCCCCTCCCCCAACACATGGACAGTCTCAAAGGCCACCCCTGCAAGGGAAAGCTTAGTGTTTAGGGGGGATTGTCATGGTTAAAATATATTTTTGTACTTATATATAATGTTTTTTTGTACTTTTATATGTGATGCTTATGTGCTAGCTTCCATTTTGTATATTCAAACCATAAGCTTTCCTTGCTACGTGGCATTTAGTTAGAGACCCATCTCTGGAGTACGTAACTGGATCCTGAATTCCAAGAAGATTGCATCAGCCAAAAGTTACATCATTCGGGAGCTGAGCTGAGCTGAAGGAACAGTGGAACCAATCCAGATGTTAGGATACTATACATTTCCATATATGGCTATACTGTTTCTGTTTGGGTGCCCCTCACTCCACCCTCAGATATATACTATATAACTTTGTGCTTGTAATAAAAAGAGAGCTCTTGCTGAGAAAGCTACGTGCCAGAGCATGCTCTAAGACTGAACCAGCCTGATTGCCTGACTCTTTCTTATAACTGGTACCACATGCTCTTAATCTAATATGAAGTGATTGGAGGATGAGTGGTTTGTCGATACGACCCCGACAACATGACCTAGAACAGTGCCCTGCAGTAGCGTAGCTACCGGGGGGGGCAGAGGGTGCGGTTGCCCCGGGCCCGGCACTCTGAGGGGGCCCACCCGGAGCTACGCTACTGTAACTGTATCTACTTTAACTATATTGGCATGCACAGCACGCCGATACAGTTACATTCTACATTCTGCGGCAGAGCAGGGAGAATCGATCTCCCTGCAATGCCGCACGGCCGCTATGGGGCCCCTCAGCAGGAAGGGGTGGGAGCGGTTCCAGCAGTGGGCCCCCCACCTGTCATCGCAGGTTCAACTGTATTGGCTAGATGCTGATACGGCTGACCGCAGTGACGAGAGGGGGAGCGTTACGATCCCTCTCCCATCATCCGTCTGTCGGCGTCTGACATCACCGACGCCAACACTGACAGAGGGTCGTGATGACGTCACTACTCGGTGTCCGTGGTCCGGAGATGTGCAGATGCTCAGAGCAGCACAGGAACCAGGAGGAAGGAAGAGATGTATTTATTTTTTTTATGGGGTTGCATTATACTATACAGGCTGCCTATGGGGAATGCATTATACTATACATGCTCTTATGGGGGTGCAATATACCATACAGGTTGCCTATGGGGGTGCATTATACTATACAGGCTGCCTATGGGGTGCATTATACTATACAGGCTGCCTATGGGGATTCATTATACTATAGGGGCTGTCTATGGGGGAGTGCATTATACTATGCAGGCAGCCTATGGGGATGCATTATGCTGCAGAGTTTGCCTATGGTTGGGTACATTATACTCGAGAGTCTGCCTATGGGGAGTGCATTATACTATATGGAGGCCTATGTGGAGCGCATTATACTATATGGAGGCCTATGGGGAGTGCATTATACTATATTGAGGACTATATTGAGGATTGTCTGGTGCGTTATACTATATGGAGGCTATCAAGGGGGCCATCATACAGTGTGGAGATTAGTGTTAGAGCTATCAAACAGTTTGGGGGATACTAAGGGGTCAGTGTATATACAGTGAGGTGGCATTAGACTGTATAAGAAAGCATCATATTGTGTAGAAGGGAGCTTTAACCCCTTACTGCCAAAGGCAGTACCCCCACTTTGATGTGGGCTCCGGCAGTGATCCTACATCAAAGCCGGGACATGTCAGCTGTTTTGAACAGCTGACATGTGCCCACACTAGCCGTGGGCGGAATTGCGATCTGCCCGCGGCTATTAACTAGTTAAATGCCGCTGTCAAGCTCTGACAGCGGCATTTAACAAGTGCTTCCAGCCATCCGGCAGGAAATGCGCACGTGTCACCGCTGTGTCGGCATTACAACCAGAGGTCTCCTTGAGACCTCTACGGTTGTTGATGCCGGATTGCTGTGTGCGCCACCCTGTGGTTGGCGCTCATAGTAATACAGTAATTTGGCTCCATAGAGGCGATCTGAGCATCGCCTCTATGTAGCAAAGCAGATCAAGCTATGGCAGCTTCTAGCCTCCCATGGAGGCTATTGAAGCTTGCCAAAAGCTAAAGAAAAATAGTTTTAAAAATATAACAAAATAAAAAAAATATAAAAGTTCAAATCACCCCCCTTTCGCCCCATTCAAAATAAAACAATAAAAAAAAATCAAACATACACATATTTGGTATCGCCGCATTCAGAATCACCCAATCTATTAATAAAAAAAAGGATTAACCTGATCGCCAAACGGCATAACGAGAAAAAAAATCAAACCGCCAGAACTACGGTTTTTTGGTCACCACAACATTGCATTAAAATGCAATAACGGGTGATCAAAAGAACGTATCTGTACAAACGTGGTATCATTAAAAACAACAGCTTAGCCCACAAAAAATAAGCCCTCACCCAACCTTAGATCATGAAAAATGGAGACGCTACGGGTCTCGGAAAATGGCGCAATTTCTTTAGCAAAAGTTTTGATTTTTTTTCACCACTTACATAAAAAAGAACCTAGACATGTTTGGCGTCTATGAACTGGTAGTGACCTGGAGAATCATAACGGCAGGTCAGTTTTAGCTTTTAGTGAATCTAGCAAAAAAGCTAACCAAAAAACAAGTGTGGGATTGCCCTTTTTTGCAATTTCACTGCACATGCTAAAACCAATGGTGTCGTTCAAAAGTACAACGCGTTCTGCAAAAAAAAATAAACCCTGACATAGCCATAGTGATGGAAAAATAAAAAACTTATGGCTCTGGGAAGGAGGGGAACGAAAAAGAAAACGCAAAACTAATAAAAGCTCCGGTCATTAAGTGGTTAAAGGGGGGAGATTCGGGACATTATTAAATGTAAAGTGGGCACTTATTGTTATAAGGGAACTTGGGTTACTGTGACTGTCAAAGAGGCACACAGGGAATTAAGACTTTCTAGGGGACAAAACGTGGGCACTGTTTTCTAGGGCACTTGCACTCAGCATTACTATATTATAGAAGGTTGTTTTACCATCTAGAGGGCACACAGAACCACACAGCAGGTGCAGTAATGGGAGCACATACGGCAGCAGTGGCTCAGCATTGGTGTATGAGCAGGATGAGGAGTTTGTGCAGGTTGGGAATTTATTGAGGACAGTGCTGAAAATGTGAGAAGTGAAATGTATCTTTGCTGTAATCTCTGCAGTAGAGTCCTGGCTGGAGAAGTTGTCATATCAGTCTGGGCCAGATGGAAATGACAGGAAAAGTGAACGAATCCATCAGAAAGAACATCAGCCGTAAGTCACTATCTACACACGTGGTCAAAATTGTTGGTATCCCTCGATTAATGACAGAAAAACCCACAATGGTGACAGAAATAACTTGAATCTGACAAAAGTAATAATAAATCAAAAATCTATGAAAATGAACAAATGAAAGTCATTGCTTTTCAACCATGCTTCCACAGAATTGAAAAAAAAATAAAACTCATGAAATAGGCCTGTACAGAAATGATGGTACCCTTAACTTAATATTTTGTTGCACAACCTTTGAGGAAATCACTGCAATTAAACGATTCCTGTAACTGTCAATGAGACTTCTGCATCTCTTCTTGACAGGTATTTTGGCCCACTCCTCAAGAGCAAACTGCTTTCCAAGATAGCATGTTTCAGCTCTTTCCAAAGATGCTCAATAGGATTTAGGTCAGGGCTCATAGAAGGCCACTTCAGAAGAGTCCAATGTTTTCCTCTTAGCCATTCTTGGGTGTTTTTAGCTGTGTGTTTTGGGTCAAGACCCATAACCTGCAACTGAAACCATGCTTTCTGAAACTGGGCACCACATTTCTCTCTAGAATCCCTTGATAGTCTTGAAATTTCATTGTACCCTGCACAGATTCTAGACACCCTGTGCCAGATGCTGCAAAGCCTCCCAAGAACATAACAGAGCCTCCTCCATGTTTCACAGTAGGGACAGTGTTCTTTTCTTGATATGCTTCATTTTTCTTTCTGTCAACATAGAACTGATGTGCCTTGCCAAAAAGTTCAATTTTTGTCTCATCTGTCCATGGGGCATTCTCCCAGTAGCTTTGTAGCTTGTCAACATGTACTTTGGAGAATTCCAGTCTGGCATTTTTATGATTTTTTTTTCAACAATCGTGTCCTCCTTGGTCGTCTCCCATGAAGTCCACTTTGGCTCATACAATGACGGATGGTGCGATCTGACACCGATGTTCCTTGAGCTTGACGTTCACTTTTAATCTATTTAGAAGTTTTTCTGGGCTCTTTTGCTACCACTCGTGTTATCCATCTCTTTGATTTGTCATCAATTTTCCTCCTGCGGCCACGTCCAGGGAGGTTGGCTACAGTCCCATGGAGCTTAAATTTCTGAATAATATGTGCAACTGTAGTCAGAGGAACATCAAGCTGCTTGGAGATGGTCTTATAACTTTTACCTTTAACATTTTTTCTATCATTTTCTTTCTAATCTCCTGAGACAACTCTTTCCTTCGCTTCCTCTGGTCCATGTTGAGTGTGATACACACCATGTCATTAAACAGCACAGTTAAGCCCGGGTCTCACATAGCGATACACCAGCGATCCCGACAACGATCAGGATCGCTGGTGTATCGCTACATGATCGCTGCTGAGCTGCCAAACAAGCAGCTCAGGCAGCGATCAGCACAGCAACACTGCGAGTAACATCGCTTAGTTACCCGCAGTGTACGTTGGATACCAGCGCCCTGATGCAGGGAGCTGGTAACCAAGGTACACGTCGGGTTTCCAGGCGCTGCGCGGTGCCTGGAAACCCGCTGTGTACCTTGGTTACCAGCTCCCTGCATCAGGGCACTGGTATCCAAGGTACACAGCGGGTTTCCAGGCACAGCCCCGCGCCTGGAAACCCGCTGTGTACCTTGGTTACCAGCGGATCGCTGGTCTCCCGCCTGTCACACGCAGCAATGCGTGCCTGCCAGCGGGAGACCAGCGATCAAAAAAATGTCCAGGACATTCAGTGACAATCAGCAATACCCAGCAGGGGGCTGATCGTCGATGAATGTCACACACAGCGATATCGCTGGGGAGATCGCTGCTGCGTCACAAAACTAGTGACTCAGCAGCGATCTCGCTAGCGAGATCGCTGTGTGAGACGGGGGCTTTAGTATCTGTTGCCCTCTATACAGGCCCACATACTGATTTCAAGATTGTAGACACCTGTGATGCTAATTAGTGGACATACCTTTACTTAACACGTCCCTTTTATCACATTATTTTCAGGGGTACCATCATTTCTGTCCAGGCCTAATTCATGAGTTTTATTTTTTTTTTAAATTCTGTGGAAGCATGGTTGAAAAGCAACGTCTGACTTTCATTTGTTCATTTTCATAGATTTTTGGTTAGTACTTTTGTCAGATTCAAGTTATTTCTGTCACCATTGTGGGTTTTTCTGTTATTAAATGAGGGGTGCCAACAATTTTGACCATGTGTCTATAACTGTACTGTAATCTCTTATACACTGCTCAAATAAATAAAGGGAACACTCAAATAACACATCCTAGATCTAAATAAATGAAATATTCTCAATGAATACTTTGTTGTGTACAAAGTTGAATGTGCTGTCAATATAATCACACAAAAATCATCAATGGAAATCAAATTTTTGAACCAATGGAGGCCTGGATTTGGAGAGACCCCCAAAATGAAAGTGGAAATAAGTCAAAATGAAAATCAAAACAAGACAAAATTAAAGTGGAAACAAGTCAAAATGATGCTCAGTATTGTGTGTGGTCTCCACATTGCAGATGTTCTCCTGAGGGATCTCCTCCCAGACCTGGACTAAAGCATCCGTTAACTCCTGGACAGTCTGTGGTGCAACGTGATGTTGGTGGATGGAGCGAGACATGCTGTCCCAGATGTGCTCAATCGGATTCAGGTCTGGAGAACGGGCAGGCCAGTGTTAGGGGTCGAGTTCCCACTCCTGCACAAGGGGAATCTTGAGCTATCCCCGCTGCGGTCTCCCATCCGTCTCCGGCCGCAGTGGAACCTGCTCAGCAGAGACGTCGGTCCCAGCGTCTCGCTCAGTCTAGCGCTGTGCAGAGGATGACTGCTGCCTCTCCAGGTCCTGCCATTGTAGCCAGTGCAGGTCAGCGGCAAGCAGACTCAGTTGGAACTAATTCCTGTGTTTTCCTTTCTGAGCATGCCCAGGGTAAGATCTCTCAAAGGAGATCAGGAGTCACATGCTCAGCTACTGCAGCAGCTCCTATTGGTCCCCCAGGAAGGTCCTGAAACTACATGTGTTCTTGTACAGTTTCTCATTGGTCCTTTTCTGGTAGGTCCTGTAGTTGCTACTATAAAAGGGTGGCATGGCCGTGCCGCCATGCGCTAGTGTCAATTGCATTATTTGCTTTGCGCCAGTGTGATCTTGCACGCATGTGGTTAGGGCTCGGCTGAAATAAGCCCCTAGAATACTGGCACCTCCGGTGAGGAGATTGTATGCACGTGTTTAGGGCTTGGCTGAAATAAGCCCCTAGAATACCGGCTTCTCCGGTGAGGAGATTGTCTGATTGCGTTGCTGATTGCATTACCACGGACTGCTGTCCGCACAGCAGTTGTCTGTGCATCCCTGTGAAGTTAACAGGACACAGTCCATATCTCTGCGTCTCTACCTTAGCAACTCTGTGGTGTAACAGAGTTTGCTTATACAGCCATATAGTGCCACAGTATCTATATTTGCGACTCTGTGAAGTAACAGAGTTCGCCTATACCGCCATCTTGCTAGCAGCAGGCTCTGCCTGCACGGTGGACCCCGGTCTGCGAACGCACCCACTATTTATATTTATCTGGTGCGTTCCGCAGATCCTAACAGCCAGTCCATAGCTTCAATGCCTTCATTTTGCAGGAACTGCTGACACACTCCAGCCAAATGAGGTCTGGCATTGTCCTGCATTAGGTGGAACCCAGGGCCAACCGCACCAGCATATGGTCTCACAAGGGGTCTGAGGATCTCATCTCGGTACCCAATGGCAGTCAGGCTACCGCTGGCAAGCACATGGAGGGATATGTGGCCCTCCAAAGAAATGCCACCCCACACCATTACTGACCCACTTCCAAACCGGTCATGCTGAAGGATGTTGCAGGCAGTGAGCGTTCACGGTGCCAGCGGGATCTCACCGCAGCTCAGCCCAGCTGGGAACGTAGCCCAGTGACCGGAGGTAATCTCTATGACGTCACTCCCGGTTACTGACGCTACGTTCCCAGCAGCTCAATCACCAATGGTTCTCAGCCTGGACGGTCGCATCTTGGCACCGTCCAGGTAGAAAACGAATGTTTTTATGTTTAGCAGCTGTCACGCGCTAAAAGACGCTTTTTATTGCAAAAAATAGTGTCACCACATTTTGAGAACTATAATTTTTCCATATTTTGTCCCACAGAGTCATGTGAGGTTTGCTTTTTGCGGGACGAGTTGACGTTTTTATAGGCACCATTTTCAGGCACATGATATTTTTTGATCGCTTTCTATTCCGATTTTTGGGAGACAGAATGAGAAAAAACCTGCAATTCATGAATTTCTCTTTTGGGGGGTTATACCATTTCGTGTGTGCTAAAATTGATAAGACAGTTTTATACTTAGGGTCAGTACGATAACAGCGATACCTCATTTATACCTTTTTTTATGTTTTGGCGCTTTTATACAATAAAACTATTTTATAGAAAAAATAATTGTTTTTGCATCACTTTATTCTGAGAGCTATAACTTTTTTATTTTTCCGCTGATGGAGCTGTATGTCGGCTTCTTTTTGCGGGACAAGATGAAGTTTTCAGCGGTACCATGTTTACTTATATCCGTCTTTTTGATCGCACGTTATTCCACTTTTTGTTCGGTGGTATGATGGTAAAGCATTGTTTTTTGCCTTTTTTTATAGTGTTCACTAAAGGGGTTAACTAGTGGGACAGTTTTATAGGTCGGGTCACTGCGGACATGGCGATACCAAATATGTATACATTTATTGTTTTGTTTTTTTCGTTCAAATATTTATTTATGATAGAATATATATGGATTTTTTTATTATTTTTAAAAAAAATTAATATTTTTACGATTATTTAAATTTTTTTTTTTTACTTTTTCCTAAGTTTTTTACTTAGTCACACTATGGGACAATCATTTTTTGCAGGCTGATCGCTTCTATAGCATGCAGATGAAGCAGAGCGGCCGATCGCGATGACGTACTATACAGTCCATGGTCAAATTGTGCTAGGTACACATGGACGGTAAAGTACGTTGGATGTCAGAAAGGGGTTAAGCAGCTGTGTGTCCCCTAACACCCTCCGCCTGTGGGAGTACTGTTCTTTAAACCGCTGTGTATACTCTGCACCCTCTTCCTGTGGGAATACTGACCTTTAAGCTGCTGTGTGTACGCTGCCCCCTCCGCCTGTGGGAGTACTTTCATTTAAGCCACTGTGCATACTCTGCATTCTCTGCCTGTGAGAGTGCTGTTGTTTAAGCCGCTATGAGTACTCTGCAAACCTGTCTGTGAGATTACTGTGCTAAAAGCCGCTTTGTGTACTTTGCACCCTCCATCTGTGGTAGTAATGTCCTTTAAGCCACTGTGTGTACTATGCCCCTCCGCCTGTGGGAGTACTGTTCTTGAAGCCGCTGTGTATACTCTGCAAACCTCAAGGCACTCTGAGACAATCAATCTAAAACCACCTCTACTTCTTCTGGCCTCACTTTTCGTCGAACGGTGCTCGTGCCTACAAAATTACGCAGAATGTCCTGTCGCCTGTGTGCAGTAGAGGAAGATGTTTTATTTGCCATTTAACAGGCATTGCTCTGGAGTCGGTAAGCCAAACCTTTGACTCCTCAATTTTCCTGACTCCCGCCTAAACGACTCTGACTCCAGAGCACTGCTCCCTACAGAGCATGTACATAAAGTGCAGCACAGATTCATCTCAACTAAAAGATTACATCATTACATCAGGAATAGAACAGACATTTATAGAACATTTCATAACTTTCCCAAATTCTTCTTTAAAAATTTATAGCACACACTGCATTGAACTACTGTATCCAATTTATTAGGTATTTTAGGAGTCGGACTCGGTCCATTTTATACCGACCGACTCCACCAAAATCGACATTGACTCCATGACTCTGACTTCACAACCCCAGTAGCAGGCACAGATCTACCGCATCCTCTTTCTCCCTGCAGTAGCTACATCACCACCAGCAGCAACAAGCTCACATCCTCTGTTTATTGCTCTCCTCACTTGGACATTCACTTCATGGTTGTAAATTGTAAATGGGCTCTGATTAGGAGCACAAAACTGGCTGCAGGAAGTGGTTAAGTCAGAGTATTTTGGGTAATAACTACAAATGAGTAACAAGTGGAGAAACCTCTCTGGAGTAATTAGAGTATAGGGCTCGGTGGCTCTTGGCAATCTAAACTATCGTAAGGACCAATATTTTTTGTCAGATGGGTTTCTTGAAGAAAACATTTATTACTAGAGCTGAAGTATCTTAAATTTAGATCTTGGGAATTTACCAGAGGTAAAGGAGACTTTTTTTCAATACTACCAAGGAGTTACAGATTCAAATACAGTCGATGAAATAAGTATTAAAAACAACACCAATTTTCTAATTAAATACATTTCTAAAGATGCTATTGACTTGAAATTCTTACCAGATGTCGGTAAAAAACCCATCCAAAGCACTAGATGTCTATAAAATATTTTATTTTTACTCACTCATATATAGTTCCATTAATTCCAGAGCACTTTACAGACATCAGCGTAGGTGTCCCCATTTGGTTCACAATCTAATTTCCCTATCAGTATGTCTTTGGAGTGTCGAAGGAAACCGGAGTAAGCAGAGGAAATCCATGCAAACATGGAGAGAGCATACAAAGTCCTAGTAGATGTTGTCATTGGTGGGATTTGAACCCATGACCTCAGCGCTGCAAAGAATCAGTGCTAACCACTGAGCCACCGCACTGCCCACAAACTATGTGTAATAATGAGAAATGAAAAAGGGAAAATGTTTTTAAACTCGCTTACTGAAATTTAATTAATACTTGTACAAAAGCCTTTGTTGGTGATGGCAGCTTCAAGATGCCTCCTGTATGGAGAAACTGGTCGCATGCATTGCTCAGGTGTGATTTTAGCCCATTCTTCCACACAAACATTGTTCAAATGCTGAAGGTCCCGTGTGCTCCTATGAACTCTGAGCTTTACTTCCTTCTGATCTATTGGATTCAGGCCAGGAGGTTGGCTAGGCCATTCTAGTAGCTTTATTTTCTTTATCTGAAACAAATTGAGAGTTTCCTTGGCTGTGTGTTTGATATCATTGTCTTGCTCATTTCATCTTCATCATCCTGGTACATGGCAGCAGATTTTTATCAAGAATGTCTTGGTACATTTGTCCATTCATCCTTGCTTTAACTGTATGAAGTTTGCCAGTGCCATATGCGGAAAAACAGCGCCACACCATGAAGTTCCCACCTCCCAACCTCACTGTCGCTATGGTGTTTTTTGGGGTGATATGCAGTGCCTTTTGGCCTCCAAATAGAAGGTGTATATTATGGAATCCAAAGAGTTAAATTTTGGTCTCATCTGTCCAGACTATGTTCTCACTGTATTTCACATTCTTGTCTAAATGTTGTTGAGCAAACTTTAAATGAGCTTTAACATGCCTTTTTTTCAGCAATGGAGTCTTGCGTGGTGAGCATGCATACACTCCATGAAGGATGAATGCATTAATTATTGTTAATTATTATTAATTGTACCTGCTGATTCCAGGTCTTTCTGTACCTCTCCACAGGTAGTCCTTGGCACTTGGACAACTCTTCTGATTTTTCGTTTCACTGTTTTGTCTGAAATTTTAGTAGAAGCACCAGGCCGTGGCCGGTTTATGATGAAATTATGTTCCTTCTACTTCTGGATTATGGCCCCAACAGTGCTCACTGGAATTTTCAGTAGTTTAGAAATTCTTCTGTAACCGATGCCATCAGTAGGTTTTGCAATAATAAGGTTGCGGAGGTCTTGAGGCAGCTCAATGGTTTTATCAATCATGAGATCTTTCTTGTATGCACCTTGGTAATGAGACACCTTTTTATAGACCATCAGTTGAACCAGTGTCAGGATTGCTTTCCAATTACTGATAGATTTCCGCTGGCATCATGATTTACCATGGCTTTTTGCACCTCTCTTTCTTCATGTGTTAAATACTTTTTCCCTTATGTATTATCTCATTTTAAAGGGAACCTGTCAGAAGGATTGGGCACAATAACCTACAGACAGTGTCAGGTCGGCGCCTTTATACTGATTAAAATAATACCTTGGTTGATAAAATCCATCTTGTGTTTGTTGTTTCATCTTTATTTTTAGTTTTTAGTTAATGATATACCCTTGCCCCTGGGCGGGTCTGGAGGGGGTTCTTTATGTGATGCTCTGATTAGGTATTCATAATGCAGACTGCTGACAGGTCATTGATACCTCACTGACCAGCCCCCTAGTTTGCATAATGAATACCTATAACTGCTACTGCACAGGCGCGGCGGGCGCCATTTTCAAATTGATTTTTTTTTTAATTTTTACTTGCTTAATAACATCAAGAACAGTTATTACTAGGACACTAAACATGCGATTATGCCGCAGCGCAGGGGCCACGGCTGGCACCTGCCTGCAGAAAGTTATTTTTATCTTTCAGTATGTTAGGTATTCATTATGCAAACTAGGGGGCAGGTCACTGAGGGATTAGTGACCTGTCAGAAGCCATCAGTATGAATACCTAAGCAGAGCACCACATGAAGACTTCCCCCATCCAGGCCCACTTCGGAGCATGAGCATATCATTGATTAAAAACTGAAAATAAAGATTAAACAACAACCACAAGATGGATTTCATCAACCAAGGTATCATTGTAATCAGTATAACGGCGCCGACCTGACACTGTCTGTAGGTTACTGTGCACAATCCTGATGAAAGGTTCCATTTAAGACAATTTATTTTATGGACATCTATGGTTTGATTTATTTGCCTGTGTGCGTTGGAAGGGTTGTTACAGATATCTGGTGAAAATTTCACGTCAATACTACTTTTAGAAATGTATTTAGTTAGAAAATTGGAAATGTGTTCAATATGTTTTCCACTCGCTGTAAGTGAGACAGGCGAATCCAACCCCAATCAGATATACAGTATCATACATAACAAACTTGAAAAAAAGGAGACAAAGGACAAAAAAAGGTATTACATGCCCAATAAGTATATGTGTTCAGGGGGGGAACTTCAATACTAAACCAGAGTTGCACTCATTTATGGTGGACCATTGGAACACCTACAGTACAGACCAAAAGTTTGGACACACCTTCTCATTTAAAGATTTTTCTGTATTTTCAGGACTATGAAAATTGTACATTCACACTGAAGGCATCAAAATTATGAATTAACACATGTGGAATTATATACTTAACAAAAAAGTGTGAAACAACTGAAAATATGTCTTATATTCTAGGTTCTTCAAAGTAGCCACCTTTTGCTTTGATGACTGCTATGCACACTCTTGGCATTCTCTTGATGAGCTTCAAGAGATAGTCACCGGAAATGGTTTTCACTTCACAGGTGTGCCCTTTCAGGTTTAATAAGTGGGATTTCTGGCCTTATTACACAGCTGATAGTCCTACTGAATAGACTGTTAGAATTTGTATTATGGCAAGAAAAAAGCAGCTAAGTAAAGAAAAACGAGTGGCCATCATTACTTTAAGAAATGAAGATCAGTCAGTCCGAAAAATTGGGAAAACTTTGAAAGTGTCCCCAAGTGCAGTTGCAAAAACCATCAAGCTCTACAAAGAAACTGACTCACATGAGAACAACTGTTAAAAGGAGACTTGGTGCAGCAGGCCTTCATGGTAAAATAGCCGCAAGGAAACCACTGCTAAGGACAGGCAACAAGCAAAAGAGACTTGTTTGGGCTAAAGAACACAAGGAATGGACATTAGACCAGTGGAAATCTGTGCTTTGGTCTGATGAGTCCAAATTTGAGATCTTTGGTTCCAACCACCGTGTCTTTGTGCGACGCAGAAAAGGTGAACGGATGGACTCTACATGCCTGGTTTCCACCGTGAAGCATGGAGGAGGAGGTGTGATGGTGTCGGGGTGCTTTGCTGGTGACACTGTTGGGGATTTATTCAAAAAAGAAAGGCATATTGAACCAGCATGGCTACCACAGCATCTTGCAGCGGCATGCAATTCCATCCGGTTTGCGTTTAGTTGGACCATCATTTATTTTTCAACAGGAAAATGACCCCAAAAACACCTCCAGGCTGTGTAAGGGCTATTTGACCAAGAGGGAGAGTGATGGGGTGCTACGCCAGATGACCTGGCCTCCACAGTCACCAGACCTGAACCCAATCAAGATGGTTTGGGGTGAGCTGGACCGCAGATAGAAGGCAAAAGGGCCAACAAGTGCTAAGCATCTCTGGGAACTCCTTCAAGATTGTTGGAATACCATTTCCGGTGACTACCTCTTGAAGCTCATCAAGAGAATGCCAAGAGTGTGCAAAGCAGTCATCAAAGAAAAAGGTGGCTACTTTGAAGATCCTAGAATATAAGACATAATTTCAGTTGTTTCACACTTTTTTGTTAAGTATATAATTCTACATGTGTTAATTCATAGTTTTGATGCCTTCATTGTGAATTTACAATTTTCATAGTCAAGAAAATACAGAAAAATCTTTAAATGAGGTGTGTCCAAACTTTTGGTCTGTACTGTATGTGTTCTGAAAAGGAAAGTTGAGAAATTATTAGCGTCCTCCATTTCAGGAGCGATTGTGAAGTGATCCGAATTCCTTAAGATCGAGGATCGAAAACATAATTTATGAAGTGGAATGATGACATGAAACCAGGGCTTGAGCCATGTCAATGTATCTCCTGCAGGCAAGAATAAATGTATATTACAGCCATCAAGCACGCACAGCTTAGAGATATATCATGGCACAGGTATAATTTTTTTTTAATAGTTTATCACAATTCTATTTGAAGTTAGTCGGTTTTAATAGAAAGTGTAAACTCGAAACAAAGGGAAAGTTTTTATACAGAAATTCACTCTTGGCTTCACTGCACATTTAATGTTGTCGATCATAAAAGTGAAGTTTGTCCAGAAAGACTGGACCTGGTCTTGTAGGGACCATATGAGACATTCAGCAGCACAGAAGGGGGAGAAGGTAGATTCAACAATAAGATATCAGGGTTCTAGGAAGCAACAGCATCATTACCCTCCGCTTTCTCTTACAGGCCCATCATAATATTTCTCTTCTAGCAGTTTTCTAACTTGTCAGCACATTATACGTACGCTGTCATTTGACTTTGTAGTTCACAGATATGGACATATAACGGTCAGCATCTTCTAATCCCAGGGGGTAGGTGTATGTCCCAGGTTTTAAGTTCTGTAGAAAAGGGCTTTCAATGTGCAAAGTAATCTAAACAATTTTTTTTTTTGGGGGGGATGTTGTGATCTAGACACAAGTCAAGGAAGTGATCACATGATTGTGATAAGGCTGGACTACACAACCGATAAAGCAGCCACAGCCGGTGACTGAGAAGTATCTGTGACTTCTCTGCATTCAGTGGTTACTACTCACCTGGGTAGTCATATGTAGGAATCTCCTCTTTGCTCCACTCATCACCCACACATATGTCTCTGTAGTATTAATATGGGTCAGATCTTCATCCTGAAACAAATATTGTAAAAGTCACAGACAGATGGAGAAGTCACATCTATGATCAGCTCTAATCCTGTCATCTCCACCACTCTCATTACACAAGTATAAAACATATAATACTGGTGGATAAAACAAGACTGAGCACAAGATCTTCACAGCCGTCTACACATCATAGGGGAGATCTCATGACACTTTCTCTCTATCTACCTGATGACAATGAAGAACATTGGGATCTTCTTGTTTACAGTCCTGTGGAAGTAGAGGACGGGGACATCTCTCAGATGTTGTCCTCTTACTGGATAGAACTGGAGGAAACACATACAGGGACTGAACTCATTCTTTACATACAGATAATTATAGGCCGTGTGTATTTAGTCCTGTCTATTACCTGGTGATGTGAGGGGCTGGGGAACCTCCATCATGACGTCCTTGTACAGATCTTTGTGTCCTTCTAAATACTCCCACTCCTCCATGGAGAAATAGACAGCGATATTCTGACATCTTATAGGAACCTGACACATACAATGATACAGTCATCCCCCGATCCCTTCATAACGTTATTATATAATATCCCAGCATTCCCAGTGGTGTCACCTCTCCAGTCAGCAGCTCAATCATCATATAGATGAGTTCTAAGATCTTCTGGTCATTGATGTCTTCATGCATTTGGTGGTGAGGTGGAGGACCCGGAATTGGGCTAACGTATCTTCTCCATTCCTCAGACACAGGGTCCTGACCGCGCTCGCAAGAGGTCTTCTTCACTACTGTGTAATCCTGGTTATGTAGAGACATATTAATAGATCTCACTACAGACATTTCCAGAGTACTCACCTTTCAGTTCTGTCCATCTGTTATTCCCATAGATAAGAATGATGTAATGTGAAGTCATCAAAATTTCTCACCTCTCCAGTAAGCCAGAAGAGGATCTCTAGGGTGAGGTGTAATAGCCTCTCCTCCTTTTTGTTACTGTCCATGTCCATTCTTGATGGGTGAATCAGAAAAGTTCTCTAAATAAAGAAGATCTCCACTGAAAAGATCCAAAATTGTAGGAACCTGAATGTGAAGAAGATGAGCCGATATAACATCATAGAGAATCCCATGTATCCATGTTTTAATACAATTACTGAAGATAATGAGGGGAAACATAAGGAGATAGAATATTTAGATGTTCTATTCTCATGTGACATACAGACTGGAACACAAGTTGAATTGCTAACTAAGTCATCTCCTCTATGCTCATGAACTGGCTTCAATGGCCATTGCTTTGAAAACTAATTTATATCACAAGATTGTTGAGACTGACCAAAAAATACATAGACTGGTGGAGGACTCAAGTAGTGGTTGCACAGGAGTCATAGAGAATCATTAATGTGCTACTGCCGTATATACTCGTGTATAAGCCGAGTTTTTCACCACTTTTTTTGTGCGGAAAACGTACCCTGTTGTGAATGTGTTAGAAATGAATTCTGAGCAGAGGCTCCCTCTGGTGGTTACAAACAGTGCTGAACCATTCAATGAAGATTGCCAATCTTCACAATCAGGAGTTACAGACTGGTCTTATATAAGCGAGGTTCCCTCCCATCAGGGTTGCCGGTGATCAATTGTTCTTGTCTAAACTGTGGTTCCTGGTTCTCTTGGAAGTTTGCTGACTCTTGCCTGCATCTTCTGCTATCAGATAAGATTTTTCTGTTTTTATTTTTGTGCTTGCTTTTTGTATTGTCCCCTGCACTTCTGTGGAGGTCAGCCAGGTCCCCTCACGGGGCTTGTGCTCCTCTCAGTTTATCTGAGCCTCTGTTATTTGTTCATTTGCCTTTTCCAGTTTTTTTCAGTTGCTGCGGCTTAGTTTTGTGACACCAGAGAACTAATTTAGGTGGTAGAGGTCGTGTGATCTCAGGTGTTTTTGCAATTAGTAGTGTTGGTATTTTGTAGGGTTTTTTGGGATGCCAGTAAGTGTCCTTCCTATCCTTTTCTGTCCAAGTAGATTGGGCCCCAACGTTTGCTCATACTATTTTCTGTCTGTTTCTGTATTTCCTCTTGTCTAACCGCCATTATATGTTTGGGGGCTTCCTATGTTCTTTGGGGATCTGCTCCGGGGCAGATAGCTTTCCTCTTTCTATCTTTAGGTGTAGTTAACCTCTCAGGCTGTGACGAGGCGTCTAGGACCAACTTAGGAACGCTCCACGGCTGCCTTCAGTTGTGGTGGTTAGTCAGGGTACTGCAATCTAGTAGATTCCAACCTCTCTGGTGTATTGCCGTTTTTTGCCTGCTCTCCTCAGTTTCCAAATCATACCAGTATCACCGGCCTAACTGAAAATTATATGGTACTCACAGAAGGGAAGGATAGTGTGGAAAAAAAAAAAAAAAGTTGTCAGAGTTGTCAGAGATTTTTTTTTTTTTTTTTCTCAATGGAGTTTGCACAGTTGTCTGGCCGTGTGGATCAGCTTGCCACTGAAGTTCAGAGTATTGCTACCTATCTTGCAGGGTTGCCTGCTGTGGAACCTAGGATCCCCATGCCAGATTTGTTTTTGGGGGATCGAGCTAAATTTCTGAATTTCAAAAATAACTGCAAGTTGTTTTTTGCCTTAAAAACCTAAGTCCTCAGGGAACGCAGCACAGCAGGTTCAAATTGTCATCTCTCTCCTGCGCGGCGATCCTCAGGATTGGGCTTTTTCCCTGACACCTGGGGATCCTGTTTTGAGTGATGTTGATGCATTTTTTCAGGCTTTGGGGTTATTGTACGATGAGCCTAATGTCACTGATCAAGCTGAAAAAGCCTTGTTGGCATTAAATCAGGGGCCTTATGACGCTGAGTTATACTGTCAGAGATTCCGTAGGTGGGCAGTCCTGACCAAATGGAATGACGACGCTTTGGCAGCCCTTTTTCGGAAGGGTCTGTCAGAGAATGTAAAAGATGTTATGGTGGGTTTCCCTGCTCCCTCTGGTCTCAATGATTCTATGTCATTAGCGATTCAAATTGACAGACGTTTGCGTGAGCGTAGAGGTATGCGTGGAATAGTGTTGCCTTGTGAACCTGCTTCTGAAACCATGCAGTGTGATAGAGTGGCTTCTGGGGCACAGCGTCATGAGTTTAGAAAACGCAATGGGTTATGTTTCTACTGTGGTGACGCCTCTCATGCTATTTCAGTCTGCCCTAAGCGGGGAAGACGTTTTGCACGCTCAGTTGTCTTGGGTAGTGTTCAGACTAAATTTCTGTTGACTGTTACCCTGATTTGCTCCCTGTCCACATTTTCTGCTCAGGCTTTTGTTGATTCGGGAGCAGCTATTAACCTGATGGATTTTGATTTTGCTAAGCGTTGTGGGTTTCCCTTGATACCCCTACGGAAGTCTATTCCCCTACTGGGGATTGATTCTACCCCCTTGGCTGAGAATAAACCCCAGTTCTCTACTCAGGTGATAATGAGGGTTGAACCTGATCATCAGGAGAGTTGCAAATTTTTGGTGCTGTATAATCTGCATGACATTATTGTACTAGGTTTCCCTTGGTTACAGTCTCATAATCCTGTTTTGGATTGGAAATCTGTGTCTGTAACCAGTTGGGGCTGCCAATGTGTTAATGCCAACACTCCTGTTTTTTCTGCCTCTCCCCAGGCTCAGGATGTTCCTGACTTTTTGACTGATTTTTCTGATGTGTTTAGCGAAAGTAAATCTGCATCCTTGCCCCCCATAGGAGCTATGACTGCGCTATTGAATTAGTGCCTGGTAGTAAATTCCCTAAAGGTCGCCTTTTTAACTTGTCTGTACCTGAACATGACGCTATGCGGTCTTATATCAAGGAGTCATTGGAGAAGGGTCATATCAGACCATCCTCTTCACCCTTGGGTGCCGGTTTTTTCTTTGTGGCCAAAAAGGATGGTTCATTAAGACTGTGTATTGATTATCGTCTCTTGAACAATATCACTGTGAAATATCAATATCCGTTACCCTTGATTTCTGACCTGTTTTCCAGGGTGAAAAGTGCTACTTGGTTTACCAAGCTTGACCTCAGGGGGGCGTATAACCTTATTCGCATTAAGCACGGGGATGAATGGAAGACGGCATTTAATACCCCAGAGGGGCATTTTGAGTACCTAGTGATGCCCTTTGGGCTCACTAATGCTCCTTCCGTCTTCCAGTCCTTCATGAATGACATTTTCAGGGATTTTGTGGATAAATTTCTGATTGTTTATTTGGATGATATCTTGATTTTTTCCAATGACTGGGACTCTCATGTGAAACATGTTCGGACTGTGTTCCAGATTTTGAGAGAGAATGCTCTGTATGTGAAGGGATCAAAGTGTCTTTTTGGCGTTCAGAGGATCTCATTTCTGGGATTCATTTTGTCCCCATCTGTTATTGAAATGGACCCGGTCAAGGTTCAGGCCATCTGTGATTGGGTCCAACCTACTTCATTAAAGGCTCTTCAGAGATTCTTGGGTTTTGCCAATTTTTATCGTAAATTTATTGGTAATTTCTCTGTTATTGTTAAACCATTGACTGATTTGACCAAAAAGGGTTCTGATGTGGTGAATTGGCCTCCTGAGGCAGTCTCTGCGTTTCAGGAACTTAAGCAGAGATTCACTTCTGCTCCTGTTCTACGGCAGCCTGATGTTTCCCTGCCAGGTGGAGGTTGATGCCTCTGAAATTGGGGCAGGTGCCGTTTTGTCCCAAAGAGATCCAGAGACCTCTAAAAGTAACCCTTGTGCCTTTTTCTCTCGAAAATTTTCTCCAACTGAACGTAATTATGACGTGGGTAATCGGGAGTTATTGGCCATGAAGTGGGCTTTTGAAGAGTGGAGACATTGGCTGGAGGGAGCCAAACATCAGGTGGTGGTCCTCGGCATAGGACTGATGGTCCTCGGTTTGAAGTGGGGGACTTGGTCTGGTTGTCCTCAAGAAATATCCCTATGAGAGTTGCATCTCCTAAGTTTAAGCCTAGGTTCATTGGACCTTATAAGATCATGGAGAATCTTAATCCTGTTTCCTTTCGTTTACTTCTTCCTGGGACATTTAAGATCCATAACGTGTTCCACAAGTCCTTATTGAAGAGGTTTGTCGAGCCAGTGGTTCCTATGGCTGCGCCTCCTGACCCTGTTTTGGTTGAGGGCAATCTGGAGTATGTGGTTGAGAAAATATTGGATTCTCGTTTTTCTAGACGGAAACTCCAGTATTTGGTTAAGTGGAGAGGTTATGGTCAGGAGGACAATTCTTGGGTGTTTGCTTCGGACATCCATGCTAGGAGACTGATCCGTGCGTATCACAGAGCTCATCCTGACCGACCTGGTTGCCCAAATGAGGGTTCGGTGACCCCTCCTCAAGGGGGGGTACTGTTGTGAATGTGTTAGAAATGAATTCTGAGCAGAGGCTCCCTCTGGTGGTTACAAACAGTGCTGAACCATTCAATGAAGATTGTGAAGATTGGCAATCAGGAGTTACAGACTGGTCTTATATAAGGGAGGTTCCCTCCCATCAGGGTTGCCGGTGATCAATTGTTCTTGTCTAAACTGTGGTTCCTGGTTCTCTTGGAAGTTTGCTGACTCTTGCCTGCATCTTCTGCTATCAGATAAGATTTTTCTGTTTTTATTTTTGTGCTTGCTTTTTGCATTGTCCCCTGCACTTCTGTGGAGGTCAGTCAGGTCCCCTCCAGGGGCTTGTGCTCCTCTCAGTTTATCTGAGCCTCTGTTATTTGTTCATTTGCCTTTTCCAGTTTTTTCAGTTGCTGCGGCTTAGTTTTGTGACACCAGAGAACTAATTTAGGTGGTAGAGGTCGTGTGATCTCAGGTGTTTTTGCAATTAGTAGTGTTGGTATTTTGTAGGGTTTTTTGGGATTGCAGTAAGTGTCCTTCCTATCCTTTTCTGTCCAGGTAGATTGGGCCCCAACGTTTGCTCATACTATTTTCTGTCTGTGTCTGTATTTCCTCTTGTCTAACCGCCATTATATGTTTGGGGGCTTCCTATGTTCTTTGGGGATCTGCTCCGGGGCAGATAGCTTTCCTCTTTCTATCTTTAGGTGTAGTTAACCTCTCAGGCTGTGACGAGGCGTCTAGGACCAACTTAGGAACGCTCCACGGCTGCCTTTAGTTGTGGTGGTTAGTCAGGGTACTGCAATCCAGTAGATTCCAACCTCTCTGGTGTATTGCCGTTTTTTGCCTGCTCTCCTCAGTTTCCAAATCATAACAGTACCCCTTGGCTTATAATTACGAGTCATAGTCCCAGAAGACGACGGGGAGGGGGAAGTGGCTGAGCAGCGGGTCACAGGAGGCAGGAGCCGGCTGCTGCGGCTAAAGCCTGTGAGTGCTGCTAAAGAGAAATGAATATTCACTGTGCTGGCAGTGAATATTAATTTCTCTTATAGCGTGCACAGTGTCAGCCACAACTGCCAGTTTCCAGCAGCTGCCGGGCTATCACAGGTGCGCACTACTTAGGAATTATAAATATTCACCTCTCTCCACTCCCATGGCCATGGAGTGGAGTGAATATTCATTCCCTTAATGAGTGGGGACACGTGATCGCTCAGCCGTAGGAGCTGCTGGCACCGGAGCAAGATGCTGCGAGGTCGCGCAGGGAAGGTAAGTAGGATGTTTTTTAATGCTTTTCTCATGGGGGCCATGCATACAAGGATAGGGATGAGGAACCATGCATACAAGGATAGGGATGAGGAGCCATGCATACCAGGACAGGGATCAGGAGCCATGCATATTAGGATCAGGATGAGGAGCCATGCAGACAAGGATGGGAATGAGGAGCTATGCAGACAAGGATGGGAAAGAGGAGCCATGCAGACAAGGATGGGGATGAAGAGCTATGCAGACAAGTATGGGGATGAGGAGACATGCAAACAAGGATGGGGATGAGGAGCCACGTAGACAAGTATGGGGATAAGGAGCCATGCATACAAGGATGGGGATGAGGAACCATGTATACTAGGATAGGGATAAGGGGACAATGCATATGTAATGTGCTCCACGCAGGGAGTGGGTAATTGTAGGGTAACCGTAAGGAATGGGGCAGAACTGGGAGGAAGGCAGGGTAGGTGAGGGACGAAGGAGAGTTCGGTAATAAAGAGGTAAATCTTATCGGACTGTAGATTTCTGTTGTGTGCAAGTTCAGGGTTCCAATGGTGGCACCAGCAACAGCGGCGCGGGTCATCTCGACGGAGTCTCTGACAGGTGAGAATCCCAGCAGCATGTGACGTCTCGGCGAAGTCTCTGAGAGGCAAAAAGATTTCCCATGCTGAAACGTGTCTAGCATGGTACTGAGTCCAGTGTGAGGGACCACCGGAGTGAGACGTTGCTCCGCGGTGTATACAGGCCCTCGGCTACGGGGCTCTGGCTTAGTCACCTGCTCCTCACTGCACTATGCGCACGTTACAGTCTCTCTCTTTCTAAAGTTAAGTCACCTCTTGGCGTGACAGGTGGCGGTACGCTGTCAGTCTATTGTCCACCTCCAGTGGACCTGTATGCAAGAGGTCTGTCAGGTATGCGGTCACTCTTGGGCAGAGCATATGTGGTTCTCACTATCGTGCTGGGTACGGCACCTGGCTTACTTCCGCACGGCTCCGCTCTGCTGGCACGGCTCTGTAAGGTTCTGTACGGTTCTGCTGGCACGGCTCTGCTGGCACAGCTCTGTACAGCTCTGCACGGCTAATTTCCCCAGCACTACAGCTCCTGTCCTGGACAGCAGCAGCACGGCCTGGCACAGGCCCAGCACTTTCCCTTCTCTTCCTTCTCTGTCTGCGTGCTCTTTTCAGGCTCGCCCCGCTCCCTCCTGTCAGCAGGAAGCTCTGTCTTTCTCCTTCTTTCCCCCTGCAGCAGGGGAAGGTCCACCTCTCTCAGGCTTCCCCCCCGGGAACAGGGGATGCAGCCTCTTCAGTTCCAGACCCGGCATACAGGTACCCGTGGTCCGGTCTATCTCCTTACACATTCTCGGCTTATATTCTAGTCAATAAGTTTTCCAGTTTTTCATGGCAAAATTAGGTGCCTCGGCTTTTACTCGGGTCGGCTTGTACACTAGCATATACGCTATTGTACACAGAAAAGTTATAAATATTTGTACTGTGTTAGCCAGTAGATAGAAGTCCTCAGTGGTTGATATCTTTTAATGGCTAACTGAAAAGATGGTAACAAATTGCAAGCTTTCAAAGCTACCCAGGTCTCTTCATCAGGCATAGAATAACACAGTCACATATTTATGCATGACAGGGCACAGAAATAATGCAATAGATAAGACAAATGACGTGAAGCAGAACTATCATTATGGGAGAGGGATAAACAGTTGTGATTGTAAATACTGGAACAGTTCATAAGATTAGGAGTGAAAGTTTTATTTTCCTGTGATTGAGGTTTGGTCCATGGTCCTGATGCCCCCAAATGGTCTGAAAAGCACATTCCTTAGTTGATGTAGAAAGACATAAATCCATGCAATGACATTTGTTTTTTTCGCTTGAAAAAAGACGCTGGTACAGCGTTGAAATGCATTGTCAATAGAAAGGATTTTCTTTATCATCTTCTCTGAAGCATTGATTCATTCCAGCAGTGCAGCCAACATACTACTACATAATTTATTTGGGGTCTCCCGACAGATGATATCAGGGAAAGAAGGATCTGACATCCTGAATTTCAGAGGATAATCCGTTTGTTCTTCCTGTAGATAATCCTCAGCTAGAGGAGTCTGGAGGCGACTCTCTCATACAGACCACAGGAAAGCTGGAATATTTGTGTGTATGGGGGAGTCGGGGGAGATAGAAGTCTGCCAAATGACCTTTCAGCCAACACTTATCACACTGACAGGCAGTGATGATACACGGCACTACAGTAGTATAGTGCATCACTGGAGCCATCAGGGGCTTGTGTGTTGTATGACCACACTAATCAGAGGTGTTTAAAAAAGTTTTAAGAGGAAAATAAACATCACAGTTTAAGCAAAAGAGAAAGAGAACATTCTCCATTCTTGATGAAGACATTGAGAAGACATCTTCTATATATCTGAAGTAAATGAAAAGAGCCTCCATTATTTTTTGAGACAGAGAGAGAAGATAGCCTCCTCCATTATATCTGGGATACACAGAGAGGAGTCCTGTGTTCCCCATCGACACGTCAAAATACAGTGCCATGACTGCTGGGGCCTAACAATGGAGTCCTAGAATGTCATTATAATTATAAGGCAAAAACAAACAAGATAAAATACAGCTACATTCACTACAAAGATAAAAAGTTTTATTTCTGGAATAATCTGTCCCTAGAATGTCTCCATTACATGTACAGCTCATACCGCAGATAACAGTCCCTCATACATCTATAGCACGGCCCGAATCCACAATTTCAGATTTGGGAAAATGATCAAAAGGTTGGTGCTCTGTCCTAGGGTCATCTGTATCAGCCCCTTTCTCACCATGGAAACAACAAAAACTCTCACTGTTGCCCTGATCCACTCCCGCCTGGACAACAGTAATGCTCTATTAAATGGCCTCCCTTCACTCGACTTTCCCCTCTCCAGTCCATCCTTAATGCATCAGCCAGAGTCGTCCATCTGGCTTATCAGTTCTCGGACGCATCCGCTCTGTGCCAGTTAGTGCACTGGCTGCCCATTCATTATAGGATCAAATTTAAACTGCTTGTTCTCACCTACAAAGTTCTCCACGGTGCAGCACCCCCTACATCTCCTCCCTCATATCTGCTTATCGACCTAAGCGCTTGCTACGCTCCACAAGCGACTTTCGACTAACCTCTGCACTAATCCGTACCTCCCACTCCCGAGTTCAAGACTTCTCATGAGTTGCACCAATTCTCCGGAAAGCACTACCCCCAAAAATCAGGACTACGCACAACTTACACAGTTTTAGGCGCTCCCTAAAAACACATCTGTTTAGAGCGGCCTATCATGTTCTATCAAACTCCACTGCACTCAAAAGCACCACACATACTGGCTGGTGATCAGCTCATACAGCCTTTATCTACCCCCCATTCCCTATGTGTCCCGCAGTGAGATGAGCCGCCACGCCCCCCATGCACCCCTTCCTGCCCTCCCTGTCTCTACAGCTTAGCCTCACAGCAGAGCAATGACGCTGCTATGCTGTAGTCTTCTGTGCCCACAGGACCTGTGATGAGGTCACAGGAGGGGAGGAGTCAGGGGTCACATGATCAGTGTCCTCGTTGTGTGCAGGACTCTGCTGTGATGTTGTCATGGTGTTGGATGAGGGTAGGTGTGTGTGGGGGTCGGGACTCGGGTTTACAGTGTGGATGTAGCAGTGCTGTAGTGTGTACAAGTTGGATGTAACAGAGTCGTGTGTGTACGAGGTGTACGGAGCGGAGCCGTGTGTGTACGAGGTGTGCGGAGCCGTGTACGGAGCGGAGACGTGTGTGTACGGACCGGAGCCGTGTGTGTACGAGGTGTACGGAGCGGAGCCATGTGTACGAGGTGTACGGAGCGGAGCCGTGTGTGTACGAGGTGTACGGAGCGGAGCCGTGTGTGTACGAGGTGTATGTACGGAGCAGAGCCGTGTGTACGAGGTGTACGGAGCGGAGCTGTGTGTGTATGAGGTGTACAGAGTGGAGCCGTTTGTGTACAAGGTGGTTGTAGCAGTGATGTAGTGTACGAGGTGTACAGAGCAGAGCCGTGTGTGTACGAGGTGGATGTAGCAGTGCTGTAGTGTGTACGAGGTGTACGGAGCAGAGCCGTGTGTGTAGGAGTTGGATGTAGCGGAGCCGTGCGCGTACGATTTGGATGGAGCGGAGCCGCGTGTGTACGAGGTGCACGGAGCTAAGGCTACTTTCACACTTGCGTTTTTTTGCGCAGCGCATCGTGCGCACATGAAACGCATTAAAAAAACGCATGCAAACGCTTATAAACGCTGCGATATTTAGTCGCATCAGCATGCGCATTACGACCAAAAAACGCAGCGTTTGTATGCGATTTCAAGCGTTTTTTCGGCGCACGGGTTGTCTACGTGTCACATTTCTATCATCTCTGTCTCTATCATCTCTGTCTCTATCATCTCTGTCTCTATCATCTCTGTCTCTATCATCTCTGTCTCTATCATCTGTATCAACTCTGTCTCTATCATCTGTCTCTATCATCTCTGTCTCTATCATCTGTATCAACTCTGTCTCTATTATCTGTCTCTATCATCTCGGTCTCTGTCATCTCGGTCTCTGTCATCTCGGTCTCTGTCATCTCGGTCTCTGTCATCTCGGTCTCTGTCATCTCGGTCTCTGTCATCTCGGTCTCTGTCATCTCGGTCTCTGTCATCTCGGTCTCTATCATCTCGGTCTCTATCATCTCGGTCTCTATCATCTCGGTCTCTATCATCTCGGTCTCTATCATCTCGGTCTCTATCATCTCGGTCTCTATCATCTCGGTCTCTATCACCTTTTTATCTACACTCCTCACAATGTTGCTTGTGTAGGGGGTTGTTTAAACAAGTGTTTAGACATTATTTACTCCAAAATCGCGTGCCCGCAAAAGCGCTGACGAGCGCAAAGCCATGCGCACGCCAGCGCACCCATAGACTGCCATGTTATTTTTTGCGCATAGCATGCGCACACGTGCGCACGCGTTGTTTTTTTTTTAAAGCGGTTGGGCGGAAAAAAAAATGCAACATATAGCGTCTAGCGCGTATGGCCGCACACCTGGAAAATGCGCAGCGCACGCCAAACGCAGATGAACGCGTGCAAGCGCTAGACCCTGTGCCCGCCATGTTATAGATAGGGGAACATTGCGCATGCGTCCGATAGCGCACGATGCGCTGCGCAAAAAAACGCAAGTGTGACAGTAGCCTAAGCCGCACATGTACGAGGTGCACAGAGCGGAGCCGCGCGTGTACGAGGTCACGGAGCGGAGCCGCGCGTGTACGAGGTGCACGGAGCGGAGCCGCGTGTGTACGAGGTGGATGTAGCAGTGCTGTTGTCACGCTGTATAGCAGATATATATATATATGTGATGACAGTAATCTATATCAAAAGGGCAACATACAATATAACATGCGCATAGATATATGATAACATAGAATTACCTGACAGAAAGTCCAGTGGGTCAATACGGAATCCGTTATACGCTGTCTCCGGCTAGAGGGTGACCGGGGTCTATGCTGACCCTAAACTGGGGTCCTAACTAATCCCTCTACCTGGAGGTACTGTTAAAGGTACAGAGGTCCAGGCCACCAGCGTAAACCCTGTCTCCTATCAATCCCTGCCAACTGTAATCTAGTCCTAAGAAGGACCCTAATTACCACCAAAGGGAATGAACAGGTAACGGTTAATGAACAGAAAGACATACAAGAAAGACAAGAAATAAAGTAAATAAAGTCTTACATACAACACTCACACACAGTAGGAACACCTAAGGTCTCAGAGATAAACTATAAGCTATAAGAGTAAAAACAACTAAGGAGCTCTTAGCTTAAGTATTCTCAGAACCGATCCAGTCTGCTAGACTACATGAATGCTTTCACCGGCATCTAACAAGCAGACTGGCAGGTATATGAAGGAATCTAATTAGAACATAATCAAAAGCAGCCGGGCGAGGCTGGACCTAGTCTTAGCAAAGAGCTAGGTAAAATTAACTCCCTCATTACCAAACACAAAGAAACAGCAACTCAGCTGTGAGAAGTCAGAGTGTGTAATCGCGACGATCCTTGTGGCGATACACCCATGACAGTACCCCCCCCTCTACGAGGGGACTCCGGACCCTCAGGGCCAGGTCTGCCCGGGTGAGTTGTGTGAAAGGTCCGAACCAATCGATCTGCGTTAACATCAGACGCAGGGACCCACGTCCTCTCCACAGGACCATACCCCCTCCAATGAACCAAGTACTGAAGGGATCGGCGACTGAGACGTGAGTCAATGATTTTCGACCCATGAAATTCCACGTTATCATTGACCACCACTGAAGGCGGAGGTAGAGGTGACGGTATGACTGGTGCCACATACTTTTTAAGTAATGACTTGTGAAACACATTATGAATTTTAAACGTAGGAGGGAGGTCCAGACGAAATGCCACAGGATTAATTATGGAACTGATCCTGTACGGCCCGATGAATCTGGGACCCAACCTCCAGGAGGAAACTTTAAGTTTTATATTCCTGGTAGACAACCAAACTAGATCGTTCACCTTCAGATCTAGACCAGAAACTCTCCCCCTATCAGCCATCCGTTTGTAACGGTTCCCCGTAACCTTCAGTCTTAACCGATCTGGAACTATCAGTCTCCCTGGAAGTCCCACCGGGGCGTCCCCCTGAGCCCCCAATACCTCCCCTCAAGCTCAGAGCATACAGCTGACACTACAACTCCCTCCTGAGGAATAGGAACCGGATCATCCGTCTTCCCGGCCCCTGGGAAAGTACGAGATAAGGCATCAGGAAGCAACTTTATTGAGCAGTCATATGCGCGATGAGGAGGTAACTCTTTACACCCCTCCTCTGAGAACATCTCCCAAAGTCCTCCAGAAAAGGAGACAAAGTCCTAGGCACAACCGCACCGATGACCGTGCTCATGCAGTTATTCCTGCAAAATTCACCCCACTGGCTTATCTTTCCGGATTGCCAATCAATCACTGGGTTATGTTTAGCCAACCAAGGAAGTCCCAACACAACAGGAGTAGGTAGACCCTCCAACACATAACAAGACAATTGCTCTTTATGTCTTGCCCCTACTCGAAGATCTATGTTATGAACAGCTTGTACCAAGCTACCTTGACCGAGAGGTCTAGAATCAATAGAGACTATAGGGACCGGTTTGGCCAATACACTCAGTTGCATACCATGCACCTGGGCAAACCGAGCGTCCACCAGATTAGCCCCGGACCCACTATCAAGAAAAACAGAAATCCTCTCAGTTCTAGTACCAATCACCACCTCCGCAGGCACGAGAAACTGAGAGGGATTTGGGGACGAAATACACACTCCCAGGTTAACTCCTTTGCTCAAAGAGGCCCGGGATGGACACCCCCCAACAAAATGTCCCTCTCTCCCGCAAAAGAAACACCTTCTAGTTTGCGGTGCACCGCCAATTCCCTCCTACAAAAAGATGTCCCTCCCAACTGCATGGGTTCCTCAGAACAGACCAGGGGAACCTCAGTATAAGGGACTTTAGTAGTAGGTGGAGTCATCACGGGAGGCGGAGTTACCTCGCGTCTTCCCCGAATTCGTCTATCCATGCGAATAGCGAGGGCCATAGCAGCCTCCAATGATGGAGGAGAATCATACTGAGCCAACACATCTTTTAATTTGTCAGACAACCCTTGACAAAACTGGCTTCTAAGAGCTGGGTCATTCCACTGAGTATCTGTTGCCCATCTACGGAACTCAGAAGAATATTCCTCCGCTGGACGATTTCCTTGCCGTATTTTACGTAACTTTGTTTCAGCAAGGGAAACTCGATCCGGATCATCATATACCAGACCCAGGGCAGTAAAAAATCGATCCACTGACTGGAGATCTGGGGAGCCTGGAGGAATAGAGAACGCCCAAGATTGAGGGTCCCCTTGTAAGAGCGAGATAACAATTCCCACCCTCTGCTCTTCACTCCCAGATGACCGAGGCCGCAGCCGAAAGTACAATTTACATGCCTCCCGGAAAGTAAAAAATTTGTCCCGCCCACCAGTGAACCTGTCCGGGAGAGCAACCTTAGGTTCAGATCTGGTTTGCTCCGGGGGGAACAAAACCTTGGACTTAATGTCTGCAAACTCCATGGACAACCCCTGCAACTGCCGGGCCAGCTGGGCTACTGGATCCATGACAGCTGGAGAGAATCTTTAGTAGGGCCGGTGAAAATGTCACGCTGTATAGCAGATATATATATATGTGATGACAGTAATCTATATCAAAAGGGCAACATACAATATAACATGCGCATAGATATATGATAACATAGAATTACCTGACAGAAAGTCCAGTGGGTCAATACGGAATCCGTTATACGCTGTCTCCGGCTAGAGGGTGACCGGGGTCTATGCTGACCCTAAACTGGGGTCCTAACTAATCCCTCTACCTGGAGGTACTGTTAAAGGTACAGAGGTCCAGGCCACCAGCGTAAACCCTGTCTCCTATCAATCCCTGCCAACTGTAATCTAGTCCTAAGAAGGACCCTAATTACCACCAAAGGGAATGAACAGGTAACGGTTAATGAACAGAAAGACATACAAGAAAGACAAGAAATAAAGTAAATAAAGTCTTACATACAACACTCACACACAGTAGGAACACCTAAGGTCTCAGAGATAAACTATAAGCTATAAGAGTAAAAACAACTAAGGAGCTCTTAGCTTAAGTATTCTCAGAACCGATCCAGTCTGCTAGACTACATGAATGCTTTCACCGGCATCTAACAAGCAGACTGGCAGGTATATGAAGGAATCTAATTAGAACATAATCAAAAGCAGCCGGGCGAGGCTGGACCTAGTCTTAGCAAAGAGCTAGGTAAAATTAACTCCCTCATTACCAAACACAAAGAAACAGCAACTCAGCTGTGAGAAGTCAGAGTGTGTAATCGCGACGATCCTTGTGGCGATACACCCATGACAGCTGTAGTGTGTACGAGGTGCACGGAGCGGAGCCACACGAGTACGAGGTGGGTGTAGCAGTGCTGTAGTGTGTACGAGGTTTACGGAGCTGAGCCGCGCCGCGCGTGTACGAGGTTTACGGAGCGGAACTGTGTGAACGAGGTGGATGTAGCAGTGCTGTGTGTGTATGAAACGGAGCCCTGTGTGTGTGAAGTGTACGGAGCTGAGCCGTTCAGCTCCGTACACACAGGGCTCCGTGCTTGAGCCGTGTGTGTACAGAGCGGAGCAGAGCCGTGTGTGTATGGAGTGGAGCCTTGTGTGTATGTAGCGGAGCCGCTTGTGTACGAGATGTACGGAGCAGAACTGCGTGTGTGCGAGGTGTATGCTGCAAAGCCGCATGTGTACAAAGTTTACGGAGTGGAGTCGTATGTGTACAAGGTGTACAAAGCATGGCTGCATGTGTACAAGGTGTACAGAGTGAAGCTTGTGTATACTGAGTGGAGCCTTGTGTATGCGAGGTGGACGGAGCTGAGCCGTGTGTGTACGAGGCATACAAAGCGGAACCGTGTGTGTATGAGGTGTGCAGAGCCGTGCGTGTACAAGGTGTATGGTGGGGAATATATCTAGTATAATGCAGGAGGTATATCAACCATCAAAAATAATATTTATTAAACCTCATAGAATAATCTTTATTGATTTAAAAACCTATTTAAAGGTAAATACCCCAAAAAAATGAAAAAACAAAAACACACCAAGCAAAAAGTGTACACAAACCAATAAAATATATATAAGGGGTGGACTAAACAAACCCTAATGTAAATCCTAGGCTGATAACTACCTTGCTGCGGAGGTTGGCACCCTAGGGGGAACGATGGTTTTGGCGCCCCCGCTCAACGTAGTCTGTCCCTAGGTGCCCTATTAAATACTAGTGCCACTAAGGGTACCTCTACCCAGATGCTAAAAGGACCCTGAAGATAAACAATGATGATTGCTGGCACTAATAGGACCCTAATCCCTTAAATTAAAAACATGAAATGAGGGGCAAACAATGGGACATTATATGACAGTTACCGATGATACCCAATCGGTTGATAAAGGACCGTCAGCAATAAACACCGTTTTTTTAGGGGTTTGTGTACACTTTTTGCTTGGTGTGTTTTTGTTTTTTCATTTTTTGGGGGTATTTACCTTTAAATAGGTTTTTAAATCAATAAAGATTATTCTATGAGGTTTAATAAATATTATTTGTGTATGGTGGGGAGCATTTATACCTCCCAACTGTCCTGAATTCCCGATTTTGGGAGTCTGCCCCGCTGTCCCGGCCAGGAGCTTTTCCCGTGGACACAGGAGTACATGCCGGAGCCCCGAGGAGCACTTTAAAATTCGCACGTGATGTTCCACCAGAAGTGACGTGCTGGAAGATGACCGGAAATGAGGTAATTTCGGGAGGAGATTGTGACGGAACCATGGAGGCACTTCAGGGAATGCTTCAGATCCATCACCGTGTCCTCGCCTTGGAATCGGGGATGTCGGCCATGTGAGCAGATCATGATATGTCCAGCATCGGGAGGCTCAGGTGGGCACTACAATGGGAGCCGGCTGCTATAGTATCTTTATAGAATCTTTATTTCTTTCTCTCTCTGTTTCTTTCTCTCTCTCTGTTCTTTTTTCCGCATCTTTCTTTCTCTGTTCTTTTTCTTTCTTTCTCCTCTTTTTTCTATCTCTGTTCTTTCTTTCCTTTCTTTCTCTCTGTTCTTTTTTTCTTATCTCTCTGTTCTTTCTTTCCCCTCTTTCTTTTTCTCTCTCTTTCTTTCCCCTCTTTCTTCTTCTCTTTCTTTTTTTCTTTCTCTCTCTTTCTGTTCTTTCTTTCTTTCCCCTTTCTTTCTCTCTCTTCTTTCTTTCCTCTTTTTTTCCTTTCTTTCTTTCTTTTTTCTCTCTGTTCTTTCTTCCCCTCTTTCTTTCTCTCTTTCTCTTTTTTCTCTGTCTTCTTTCTTTACTCCTCTTTCTTTCTTCCCCTTTCTTTTTTCTCTTTCTTTCTTTCTCTCTCTCTTTCTTTCCCCTTTTCTTTCTCTTCTTTCTTTCTTTCTTTCATCTTTCTTTCTCTCTGTTATTTTCTTTCTTTCTCTCTTCTTTCTATCTCTGTTCTTTCTTTCTCTTTTTTTCCCTTTCTTTCTTTCTTTCTTTCTCTCTTTCTTTCTCTCTTTCTTCTCTCTCTCTGTTCTTTCTTTCCCATCTTTCTTGTTTCCTCTTTGTTCTTTCTTTCCCTCTTTCTTTCTCTGCTCTGTTTTTCTTCCCCTTTCTTTCTTTCTCTGTTCTTTTTTCTTTCCCCTTTCTTTCTTCTCTCTGTTCTTTCCCTCTTTCTTTCCTGTTCTTTTTTCTTTCTCTCTCTTTCTTTCTCTTTCTCTTTCTTTCTTTCTTTCTCTCCTCTTTCTTTCTTTTCTTTTTCTTTTTTCTTCTTTTTCTTTCCCTTCTTTTCCTTTCTTTCTTCTCCTTTCTTCCCTTTCTTTCTTTCTTCTTCTTTTCCTCTTTCTTCTCTTTTTTTCTTTCTCCCTCTTTCTTTCTTTCTTTCTCTTCTTTTTCTCTTCCTTTCTTTCTTTCTCTCTCTTCTTTCTTTCTCTCTGTTCTTTCTTTACCCTTTCTTTCTTTTTCTCTCTGTTCTTTCTTTCCCCCTCTTCTCTCTCCCTCTCTGTTCTTTCTTTCTCTCTTTCTTTCTTTCTTCCCCTTTTCTTTTTCTCTTTCTTTCTTTCTTTCTCTCTCTTCTTTTTCTTACCCTCTTTCTTTTCTCCTTCCCTCTGTTCTTTCTTTCCCCTCTTTCTTTTCTCCTGTTCTTTTTCTTTCCCTTTCTTTCTCTCTGTTCTTTCTTTCCCATCTTTCTTTCTCTCTGTTCTTTTCTTCTTCTTCTCTCTGTTCTTTCTTTCCCCTCTTTCTTTCTTTCTCTGTTCTTTTTTTCTTTCTCTCTCTGTTTTCTTTCTCTTTCTTTCTCTCTTTCTTTCTTTCCCCTTTCTTTCTTTTTCTCTCTGTTCTTTCTTTCCCCTCTTTCTCTCTCCCTCTGTTCTTTCTTTCTCTCTCTGTTCTGTCTTTCCTCTTTCTTTCTCTGTTCTTTCTTTCCCTCTCTTCTTTCTCTCTCCCTCTGTTCTTTCTTTCCCCTCTTTCTTTCTCTCTCTCCCTCTCTGTTTTTTCTTTCCCCTCTTTCTTTTTTCTCTCTGTTCTTTTTTTCTGTCCCCTCTTTCTCTGTTCTTTTTCCGCTTTCTTTCTTTCTCTCTCTGTTCTTTCTTTCCCGTCTTTCTTTCTCCTCTGTTCTTTCTTTCCCCTCTTTCTTTCTCCTTCCCTCTGTTCTTTCTTTCCCCTCTTTCTTTCTCTCTCTTTCTTTTTCTTTCCCCTTTCTTTCTCTCTGTTCTTTCTTTCCCATCTTTCTTTCTCTCTGTTCTTTTTCTTTCTTTCTCTCTGTTCTTTCTTTCCGTTCTTTCTTTCCCCTCTTTCTTTCCCCTTCTTTTTTCTCTGTCTTCTTTCTTACCCTCTTTCTTTCTTTCCCTTTCTTTTCTCTTTCTTTCTTTCTCTCTCTCTTTCTTTCTTTCCCCTCTTTCTTTCTCTCTGTTCTTTCTTCCCATCTTTCTTTCTCTCTGTTCTTTTTCTTTCTTTCTCTTCTGTTCTTTCTATCTCTCTGTTCTTTCTTTCTCTTTTTTTCCCTTTCTTTCTTTCTGTTCTTTCTCTCTGTTCTTTCTTTCCCATCTTTCTCTCTGTTCTTTCTTTCTCTTTGTTCTTTCTTTCCCTTCTTCTCTCTCTCCCTCTGTTGTTTCTTTACCCTTTCTTTTTTTCTCTGTTCTTTTTTTCTTTCCCCTCTTTCTTTCTTTCTCTCTGTTCTTTCCCCTCTTTCTTTCTCTGTTCTTTTTTTCTTTCTCTCTCTGTTCTTTCTCTTTCTTTCTCTCTGTTCTTTCTTTCCCCTCTTTCTTTCTTTTTCTCTCTGTTCTTTCTTTCCCCTCTCTCTCCCTCTCTGTTCTTTCTTTCTCCTCTTTCCCCTTTCTTTTTCTCTTCTCTTTCTTTCTCTCTCTTCTTTCTTTACCCTCTTTCTTTCTCTTTCTCTCTGTTCTTTCTTTCCCCTCTTTCTCTGTTCTTTCTTTCCCATCTTTCTTTCTCTCTCTGTTCTTTTTCTTTCTTTCTCCTCTGTTCTTTCTATCTCTCTGTTCTTTCTCTTTTTTTCCCTTCTTTCTTTCTGTTCTTTCCTCTCTGTTCTTTCTTTCTCTTTCTTCCTCTCTCGTCTTTCTTCTTTCCCATCTTTCTCTCTGTTCTTTCTTTCTCTTTGTTCTTTCTTTCCCTTCTTTCTCTCTCTCCCTCTGTTGTTTCTTTACCCTTTCTTTTTTTCTCTCTGTTCTTTTTTTCTGTCCCCTCTTTCTTTCTCTCTGTTTCTTTTCTCTATCTCTCTGTTCTTTCTTTCCCCTCTTTCTTTCTCTGTTCTTTTTTTCTTTCTCTCTCTGTTCTTTCTCTTTCTTTCTCTCTGTTCTTTCTTTCCCCTCTTTCTTTCTTTTCTCTCTGTTCTTTCTTTCTCCGTTCTTTCTTTCCCCTCTTTCTCTCTCCCTCTGTTCTTTCTTTCTCTCTCTGTTCTGTCTTTCCTCTTTCTTTCTCTGTTCTTTCTTTCCCCTCTTTCTTTCTCTCTCCCTCTCTGTTCTTTCTTTCCCCTCTTTCTTTCTCTCTCCCTCTCTGTTTTTTCTTTCCCCTCTTTCTTTTTTTCTCTGTTCTTTTTTTCTGTCCCCTCTTTCTCTGTTCTTTCCCGTCTTTCTTTCTTTCTCTCTCTGTTCTTTCTTTCCAGTCTTTCTTTCTCTCTCTGTTCTTTCTTTCCCCTCTTTCTTTCTCCTTCCCTCTGTTCTTTCTTTCCCTCTTTCTTTCTCCGTCTCTGTTCTTTCTTTCCCCTTTCTTTGTTTTTCTTTCTCTCTCTACTTTCTCTCTGTTCTTTCTTGCTTCCCCTCTTTCTTTCTCTCTCTCCTTTCTCTGTTTTCTTTTTTCTCTCTCTGTTCTTTCTTTTACTCAGTACCAGTGTGCCCACAGTTCCAGTCACTGTGCCCTCAGTATCAGTCAGTGTGATCACCAGTGCAAAATGGGTGTGTTGGGGCGTGGACATGGGTGTGACTAGTTGGGAAATGGGTGTGGTCGGGGCGTGGCCTAAAATATGCCCAAAAGTTGGGAGGTATGTTATAACGTATGTGTGGGGATGATGGTACCGGGGGAACATTATACTGTGTGGGGACCAGAAAGGGGCCCTGTACTATGAGAACAATCCGCTTCCTCCCTTCCTGTCTTCCATAGTTGGGTCGTATGTATCTATTACAGGAAACAGAACAAAACGTTGATTCTTATAAAGTGGCAACAAAAACCCCAAAAGAGTCTCCGTGCTGAAGGGGTTAATGCCCCCCCCAGTAATGGGGAATCTCCAGCACCTACCTCCACCTTCAGAGCTGCACTCCACATATATGGCTGCTCTGTGCACAGGACCTGTGATGAGGTCACAGGAGGGGAGGAGTCAGGGGTCACATGATATCCGGAGTGCAGACACTACATGGAGGCTTCTCCTCAGTCAGTGACATTTCCGCCATTATTGCCCCTCACTAGGGTTGAGCATTCCGATACCAAAACCCCATTCTGATACCTGAAATCCAATGTAAGTCTATGGGAACAAAATATCGGAAGTTTTAACTTCCGATATTTTGTTCCCATAGACTTACATTGGATTTCAGGTATCGGAATGGGGTTTTGGTATCGGAATGCTCAACCCTACCCCTCACTACTGGCACAATTCCCCGCGCCGCCTTTTCTACACAGTGTTATGTGTGGAATGTAACGTGTGAGACAAATAGACCCCACACATGAGGGAATTATCACCAGTGACCGGACGTCTACTATATGGTGACATATGATTGTGCCGTGGACTCCATACCAGGAGCTAAAATGCCGAAGTCTCATGTGTTTACCCCCTTTACCGCTGGAGGTGGTTTGCACGTTAATGACCAGGCCAATTTTTACAATTCTAACCACTGTCTCTTTATCAGGTAGTAACTCTGGAACGCTTCAACGGATCCCGGTGATTCTGAGAATGTTTTCTCACATATTGTACTTCGTGTTAGTGGCAAAATTTCTTCGGTATCGTTTATTTGTGAAAAAAAAAGACATTTAGTGAAAATTTCGGAGAAATTGGACCAGAAAAGTTGTCCAATTTATCTTGAGTACACTGATACCTCATATGTGGGGGGGGGACCACTGTTCCAATTTTCACACACACTACCAGGACAGGGGTGCATTCAGGGAGTTCAATCCAGATGTCCTTGCCTTCATAAACTCTAAACCCGTAGACGTACCCTGAGGTACTCTCACACAGCTTATAGAGTTTAATTCCGTACCTGGCCCTCTTACTGGGCAGGTACTGATGGAATTTGAGCCTCCCCTTGAAGTGAATCAAGGACTCATCCATGCAGATGTCCCTTTGGGGCACGTACACTTCAGCAAACTTTTTGTTGAAGTGTTCGAAGACTGGCCGAACTTTGAACAGACAGTCAAAGTTGGGATCATCTCATGGGGGACACTAATGGCCTTCAAACGTGTCCGGGCCATGACCATTCGGAACACTGGAGTGTTATATAAAACATCAACACTCCAATATTGCAGAAGTTCTGGCTTCTTCAGGGCCCGGCCACAAAACTGCATCATTTCAACTGCATCTACAGGAGACCAGTTAGAAAATGATGAATCGGGGTTTTGTGCCAAAAATTGATGAGCATACAAATTAGTTTGCTCCACCATGAGCTTAACAAAATCCTCAGAGAAAAAGACTTTGAAAAAGTCCAGTTCTGTGAGGCCGGTGGTGTCAAACTTGATTCCTCATTCTGCCACAAAATCAGGAATCAGTTGCTCATAATTTTCGGGGGCCGAGGTCAATACGGGGTGAGGAATGGGGGGCGCTGGTACATCTTCTGTGCTGGGACGTCTGCGTGGTGGTTCAGCAAGACCTGAGGAGGAAGTGAAGAGGACGAATCTGAAAAATAAAGATATGTGTGATCCTCTCCCTCGCTATCAGTGTCGGAGTCAAGGAAATCATGCCTCCTCCACTGAATATAGTTGTTGGGACGAACGGGATGACATTTTTTTTTAATGAATATGGTGATTGTGTCAGTACTTTAACTGTGTGTGTGTGTGTGTGTGTGTGTGTGTGTGTGTGAGATAGTGCTCGGTGTAAACTTATTTGTCTGAAAAGTAAAAGCTAAAAGAAAAAAGCAGCAACCAGGGAGAAAAAATGTCAGTGAAAAGAAAAGTGTAAAATAGCAGGCACAAGCTCTGATGAGTGAACTGCGTCACTAATCAAAGCTCGGCGGCTGCAGGATGTGTGCATGGAGATGGTGAAGAAGAAATATGTCTAAAACAACAGACATTGATGTAATCGTTGATCACGACAATCAGCGGGTGCAGGCCATGCCTGGCATTGCTAGGCACCAGCCTAGGATCTGTGCTCTTACAGCTCCTATCCTAGGCAGATCACAGACAGGGCACAGCGCGGTCACACCATGGCTGTGCCCTGCGATTAGTGCGATCGATGTACTCGTCGACTGCGCCAATCAGAGTCTGTTCAGGAGATGCCTGTCATAGCCAGGCACCAGCATAGGATCGGTGCTCGATCCTAGGCTGGGACATCAGTGTTTCAGGTGTGGCGCCCCTGAGGTTCAGTCACCACAGAGGTGTTGCATCTCACCCAGAGGTGTGACACCTGACTCTCAGGTAAGGCGGGAGCACCCCTAGGACTCCACACCTGCATCCAACACACCATGCCAGCTGAGCATACGGACCGACCCTTAGGGAGGATGGTCTGACTCAGCCTGGTTAGCAAAGGGTGTCTAGATGGGTGGGTGGAGCCAGCTGCAGCACTTAGGCTGCGTGGTAGATTAGAGAGCAGCCAGTCACTGACTGAGGCTTCGCTTGAGTACATCTCAGGAAGCAACTGCTATAGTTAGAGAACAGGTCCGAAAAGGCACGGAGGTTGGACTATCCATCCGTGGCCCCCATCCTGCAGAAGGAAGGACCAAGGCCATCAGGGATCGGCCCCTAGGTTAGTGGGAAAGCTTCAAGCACTGCTAGTAAGCCGATTGCGGTGATCACTTTATGGGTCATTGCCACCACCACCAGCATCTCTACAGAAAGGCGGAACTTCGGGGTCAAGTACGCACAGACATAGGATTGATCTGTTGACTGAAAGGGCTCACAGCTTCTGGAACTGAGATTGACTGGTGAGGTGCTAGGAAGAAAGGAGTAGTAAAGCACAGAGAGTGAAGGCCAGAAAGGTACATACTGAGAGGGAGTCCTGGGAAGTGCGACCAATCTACCTGGGGGTTGCTGGACCACTCACCCGGAGGACACAGTACCAGGCGTGCATCTGTCTTTTGGCCAAAGACCGTGAGTAAAAACCCTGAACTGCACTTGGACTGTCTCCTAGAATTATTTCAGCGTCGCACATTCCTCTCTGCTACATCCACAAGCACCATTCCTAAAATATACATCATCTATCTATCATGGAAGGACACAGCCTCACCTGTAGGAGGCTTACCATCTAGCTGCACAACACCATCCCTTCCAGAGGACCTGCACAGCAGCGCTGGTCACCCTGACCAAGTACTACAGGTGGCGTCACAAATCACTATACGAACACTAATCCCCTGTAAATATCCCCTTTTTGGTGAGCGCCCAGGGACATCCCCTCTAGAAGTCGACGGGCTCGGTGCCGAGTATCCTACGGTCCTGGCGGGCGGCTCACAGGAAATCGTGGTTGCGGGAGGGCGGCGACACCCCCCCAGGATGACGGCACCATCTACCCAGAGGTGAGATGGCCCTGGAATTTTAATGCTATTACTGCGACTTCGGTCGCAGTGTCACATTAAATAAATGATGCAATATTCCGTCCATGGTCAAATAGGCCCAGGTCACACAGACAGAGTATTACATCCGATAGCAGAAAGGGGTTAAATGGAAGTATACTCGGGACTACAGAACAGGAGAAGGACTTGGGTATTCTGGTTACAAGTAATCCAATGTCAAGCAGCAGCTGAAAAGCAAACAAGATTTTATGATGTATAAAAAGAGAGATGAGATTCTGTGATCCCAATGTATTGTTACGCTTCTATAAATTACTTGTAAGGCCACATTAGTTTATGGGATTCACTTTTGTGCTACACATTTTAAATTGGATATTCAGAAATTATTTCAAAGGTGGGCACCAGTGATTACAAGGGATGGGAAAAGCAAAAGCTCCAATGACGGCCAGAGCAATTAATAGACAAAATTCACCAAATCAAATTAATATAAAGCAAAGGTGAACATAAAACATAACCTTTAATAAATTCATAAAATACAAATAGTGTGAGTCACCCAATCTAAAAAACAATAGAAGATGCTAACAATTGTGTCAATAGTGTTTAAGCTCTCCTATAGTTATGAGAACTGAGAACAGCATCTTCATTTAGGATAAAGAAAACCACTCATAGTAATCAGGTGGTAATTATCGTACCCGGGCACAACCATTTGGAGAGAATATATCATAAATCAACCTCCACAATTCATATAAGGTCACACCGGGAACACATATATAACACACGATAATTCTTAATGTAAAGTTGATGAGAGAAAAAGAAAAGGAACAATCTCATCATTCGTATGAGAAGGGAACAGGAGCCTTTTTCAGGAACCACATGTATTGCACTGGATCTCTGATGCATCCAACGGGAGGACAATTCCCTGTCACTCCCTAAGGGGCTATCAATAGACTAACCCCCAAGCTCCTGCCCTAATAAGGGCAGTCCACAACTAGCCCTATAACATAATACGCCCTGCACTTTCCCTAAAAAGGTGTCCCGACACGTTTCCTTCAAGCGGTTTCATCAGGGGACTAGCTTGTATTAAAGTGCTGTAGTGCTATACTAGAGAGACATAAGGCCCTTCTGCTCTCAATGCTGTCTGCAGAGAGTGAAGTGGCCAAAAGGGGGGTTTAAATAAACTATAATAGATTACATCATTTCCTAAGGAATTGTCCAATAAAACGCTATGTTTACCTTAAATGGATACATGATCCAACCGCCTCCGTTAAGTCGAATGTATGCCACATGGTGAAGTCGCTACTTCCATTCATTGGAACGCACGCCGAGAGATTCAACAGTCAGTGGAACGCAACAGGAAGTAACATAACGTCACATTCTCAAGTCACAGACCGTTCAAACGTGACCGCCTACTTCCGGCCTCTATAGTGTATAACGCCGAACGCCGCGCAGCCAGGCAACAGGCAAAGGGTGTGTTCCCAGTGCAGCGTCATCTCAAGAGGGCAGGTACACACTTTTCACACCAAATGATCTGAGGAAGCGAGCGAGAGGCAAGGCAAGGGGTGGGTCCCCAACGCTACGTCATCTCGTGAGGGCGGATTCAGTCGGCTCGCACAGAATTGTCTAAGACAGCGAGAGGACGCCCAACGTCATAGGGGGTGTGTCCCAATGTGCTTTTAATACAAACAGAAAAGCAATTAGGAATAGCGATCCTGGAGGAAGACATACAAAAATAAATAAATAAGCGCACAAAAAAAGGTGGACAATATATGCGTCGCAGCCATGATACATTAGATGTAGATATATCGGAGATAACTATGTAAAGAGTCCACTAAAGGCGCTAGATATTAATCTATGGTGAACAAAGGGCAAAACTTAAAACATACTATGCAAACACAAAATTACAAAAATGCCCATATTCAAACTAAGATGTAAGTAGCGTTGATTAATACATAACAATAATTGGACTAGGAAGGATCATGAAGAATATATGTAACTCCTAAGGAAGGGTGACTAAATACGTTTTGTGATGAGAGGTTAGAAAAGTTGGACTTTTTTAGCTTATAAATGACGTCTCAGAGGAGATTTCATTCATGGTACACCAGTACCATGACTTATTAGGTAGTTCCAAAGATCATACTAAGGACCAGGGGGCACTAAGTGTGGAAGAAAGGTAATTCTGGCAGCCCAGAATCACAAAAAACGGATCAGCAACTCATTTGAATAAAGCCAATGGGTTCTCCGGTTTCCTCCCACATTCCAAAGACATACTGATAGGGAATCTAGATTGTGAGCCCCATCGGGGACAGTGACGATAATGTGTGTAAACTGTAAAGCGCTGCGGAATATGTTAGCGCTATATAAAGATTATTATTATTATATTGCACTTTGCCCCACAAGTATGTCATTCCCTACTAATATCATGGGTGGGAAAAACAACCGTAGCATGTACAAAAAATATGTATGAAAAAGTATTATCCCTGAAAATAGGACTATTAGCTATTGTTTTATGCTGAGGTTGCAAGCCCCATACTGGGTGAAAGAGAATGGGGGAGAGAAAAAGGATTGCATCATCATAAGCACATGAGTACTGAGTGCTGGCAGTCTAAACACTGCTGAGTGCAGCCCAAGTGCTGAGGAGAAAACTCTCCTGTAACACAGTGTTCTCAATGAATAACGTGCAGAAAGTGCTTGAGAGAGGGAGGGGGGAGAGCGGTGAATGGGAGACAAAGGTCATTGAGACATACCCATCATGCTGCCGTCTAATGAGGTGCCGTGCCGAGTACCCCAACGCACGTTTCGCGGGAAATGCGCTTCTTCGGGGGGCGTGGCTAACAGTGGGAACCCAGCCTGTCTAAATACCCAGATGACGCTGGTCACGTGCTGCAGCTCCACCATTGAGAATGCAGGTGAGTATAAGGAGCACAAATGTGCCGTTGCTAGAGAGTGAGAGTCTGCCATATTGTGGACCAAAGCGCAACAGCGTAACGCGGGGTGGGCCGGCGCCTGGCCGTCTCCCGGGCGACGCTGGAGAAGCCTGGAGCACAAATAGGAGTAATCACTGACACTACCTGGGGGCGGCGGCGCCCAACCGTCTCCCAGGGAGCGTGAGTGGACAGAACATATATAAAAAAAAGAGGCAATATCTCACTGCAGCAGTTATGAATAACCAGAGGGGGAGAGCAGCACTGATTGCATAAGAGTGACCAAAGCATGTATATGTTACTGTAAAAGTCAGAGGGCCGGTAAAACCTAGGATTTACCGGTCAATCTGGACATTTACCGAGGCTGTCGGTAAAAGCTCAAAATGAAAAGTAAAATTGGACTTTTACCGGTGAAGTCTTGTCCAGATTGACCGGTAAATCCTAGGTTTTTACCGGCCTTCTGACTTTTACAGTAACATATACACCTGAACTACCCACTTTTATTTATTATGTAATGTTGGTACACCTGTGCAAGATTTGTGTCCTAATATTGTATGTACTGCTGTTTGTATTGCTGCTGTAATACTGTAATTTCCCCCCGGGATCAATAAAGTATCGTATTGTATAATGTGAATGGAGCATTGTGGATGAGGTGAATGGAGCAGAGCCGTGTGTGCACAAGGTGTATGTATTGAAGCCGTGTGTCTACGAGGTGTACGGAGCCATGTGCGGAGCGAAGCCGTGTGCAGAGCGAAGCCGTGTGTCTACGAGGTGTACGGAGCCGTGTGCAGAGCGAAGCCGTGTGTCTACGAGGTGTACGGAGCCGTGTGCAGAGCGGAGCCGTGTGCAGAGCGAAGCCGTGTGTCTACGAGGTGTACGGAGCCGTGTGCAGAGCGAAGCCGTGTGTCTACGAGGTGTACGGAGCCGTGTGCAGAGCGGAGCCGTGTGTCTACGAGGTGTACGGAGCCGTGTGCAGAGCGGAGCCGTGTGCAAAGCGAAGCCGTGTGTCTACGAGGTGTACGGAGCCGTGTGCAGAGCGGAGCCGTGTGCAGAGCGAAGCCGTGTGTCTACGAGGTGTACGGAGCCGTGTGCAGAGCGGAGCCGTGTGCAGAGCGAAGCCGTGTGTCTACGAGGTGTACGGAGCCGTGTGCAGAGCGAAGCCGTGTGCAGAGCGAAGCCGTGTGTCTACGAGGTGTACGGAGCCGTGTGCAGAGCGGAGCCGTGTGCAGAGCGAAGCCGTGTGTCTACGAGGTGTACGGAGCCGTGTGCAGAGCGGAGCCGTGTGCAGAGCGAAGCCGTGTGTCTACGAGGTGTACGGAGCCGTGTGCAGAGCGGAGCCGTGTGCAGAGCGAAGCCATGTGTCTACGAGGTGTACGGAGCCGTGTGCAGAGCGGAGCCGTGTGCAGAGCGAAGCCGTGTGTCTACGAGGTGTACGGAGCCGTGTGCAGAGCGGAGCCGTGTGCAGAGCGAAGCCGTGTGTCTACGAGGTGTACGGAGCCGTGTGCAGAGCGAAGCCGTGTGTCTACGAGGTGTACGGAGCCGTGTGCAGAGCGAAGCCGTGTGTGTAAAGAGTAATGGGGAATCTCCAGCACCTACCTCCACCTGCAGAGCCGCACTCCACATATATGGCTGCTCTGTGCACAGGACCTGTGATGAGGTCACAGGAGGAGAGGAGTCAGAGGTCACATGATCAGGGGCCTCAGTGTATGCAGGACTCTGCTGTGCTGGTTGTCATGGTGCTGGATGAGGGGAGGTTTCTGTGTGGGGTCAGGAGGGGTTTACAGTGTGGTTGGAGCGGAGGTGTGTGTGTGTGTAAGGCCTCTTTCACACATCCGGTGTGCGCCTGACGGCGCCCCGGCATTTAGCCGCAGCGCTGCATCACAAAACCTGATGCGCCGCTTGCGTTTTTTTTGGCATTGACTTGCATTAGCGCCGGATGGCGCTGCATGTCAGTGCGTTGTATGCGGTTTTGTCCGGATGCGGCGGAATTGAACATTCCGGCGGCCGGACAAAACGCAGCATGTAACGTTTTTTGTTTTTGCCGGATGGTTTCTGTTGTCTCCGGGCATCAAAAACCATCCGGCAAAAAAACGCAGGCGGCGCAAGCGGCGCATCAGGTTTTCTGATGCGGCGCTGCGGCTAAATGCCGGGGGCGCCGTCAGGCGCACACCGGATGTGTGAAAGAGGCCTAAGCAGGTGCTGAGATGCAGTACCCAGGGATTGCAGAGCAGTATGGTATAACAATATTATTTACTAGCTGTAGTACCCGGCTTCGCCCGGGTTAATGTACTTAACTGTGCCCTCATCAGGATAGCAACATAGAAGGACAAAGCTGTGGCTGCTACTATATATATATCCTCCCACATACAGGTGATGTGACTTACATCAGTCATTACACCAACATTGGCCAAGCATAGTAACTGAAATCCTATTACCTCACACAAGCTTTCTTATACTGACAATGTCCTCTGTTGCCTATAGTAACCAAACAGAGCTCATATTAATGACCTATGGCAAAATAGAAGCTGAGCTGTGATTGGTTGCTATAGGCAGCCTGATAATTCTCCAGCCAACAGAAAACATTCCCCTCTGGCAGTATATATTACCTCACACATACAAATAATATACAGCTCATGTGACTGACATCTGTCTTATTTCCCTATATGGCAAATTTATAACAAATTGGTCTTGTAGTTTGGCTGGTTATTAATCAGATATTTATTTTTAAAAGATAAAAATACCAGACGTGTGTGTGTTTTTAATGCGCGCAATTTTGAACACGTGGGGTTAAAATGTCGACTCAAAACACAGCCTATGATGCTCCCGGGGTCGAGACGTGCGGGTGTGCAAAATTTCATGCCCGTAAATGCAGATTCCTATGCTGGACATACACACAAGCATTCAGCTTTCTCCCCATTATGTAGATAGGGCCAAAATTGTTTGGCGATTTGGAACGTGCGGGGGTTAAAATTTCCATTCAACACATAGCCTATGATGCTCCTGGGGTTGAGATGTGCGGGCATGCAAAATTTCATGCCCGTAAGTACAACGGTGCAGATTCCTATCCCGGGCCAAAATTATTTGCCGATTTGGAATGCGCGGGGTTAAAATTTCGACTCAAAACCTAGCCTATCACGCTCCCGGGGTCGAGACGTGCGGGTGTGCAAAATTTCATGCCCGTAAATGCAGATTCCTATGCCGGACATACACACAAGCATTCAGCTTTCTCCCCATTATGTAGATAGGGCCAAAATTGTTTGGCGATTTGGAACGCGCGGGGTTAAAATTTCGATTCAAAACATAGCCTAGGACGCTTTCGGGGTCGAGACGTGCGGTCGTGCAAAATTTCATGCCCGTAAGTGCGACGGTGCGGATTCCAATCCCGGACAAACATACCCACATACATACACACATACATACATTCAGCTTTATATATTAGATTTTTAATAAAGGGTTAAAGTAATCTCACAGGGAGTTAATAGGCAGTGGCAAAACAGGGAATAAATGAAATAAGCAGGAGTGCGACAGTCTAAGTTTCAAACAACACTTATGGCAGCTCCTGCTGATGTCCTTAGTCCGCAGTCTGATGGGGGTAGTAGTACCAGCGACGGCCGGCGTAGTGTTCTCCGATGGGGCCCAAGGTTAGCGATCCATCTTCTGGCGGCAGCAGGCAGTCTCCGGTACTACCCGCAGAGACCCTAGTCCATAAGCCCACGCAATCAAAGCGAGAAAAGCTGCAGGAGTCTCTGTACTAAACACGGGTTCAGGGCCGGCGTCAGCACCCGGCACACCCGGGCCAGTGCCGGGGCCCTGAGCAGGCGGGGGGGCCCACTCGCAGTCTGGCACCCCCATGCGGAGAGCGGTGTCAGCGCCGCCACTGGGTCCCCCCCCCGCCTGCTCAGGGCCCCGGCAGCAGCTGGCAACAATACTTACCTCTCCCGTGCCTCCGCTGCCGCAGCTCCGGGCTCCAGGGGGCGCCGGCGCTTCCTCTCACAGCCGGCCGCTGAATGACGTCATCATTCAGCGGCCGGCTGTGGCACAGAGCGCGGGGACGCTGAACAGGTAAGACGTCTCTGTGTGTGTGTCTCTGTGTGTGTATGTAGTGCGGTGCTTTGTGTGTGTATGTATGTGTGTGTGTGTATGTATGTATGTGAGAGAGTGCTTGTGTGCTGTCTGTGTGTGAGGATGGGCAGGCATTGCTGATAATGGGAGGCATTGATGATGGGGAGAAGATGATGATGGGCAGGCATTGCTGATAATGGGGAGGCATTGATGATGGGGAGAAGATGATGATGGGCAGGCATTGCTGATAATGGGGAGGCATTGATGATGATGGGGAGAAGATGATGATAATGGGCAGGCATTGATGATGGGGAGAAGATGATGATGGGCAGACATTGATGATGATGGGGAGGAGATGATGATGGGCAGGCATTGCTGATAATGGGGAGGCATTGATGATGGGGAGAAGATGATGATAATGGGCAGGCATTGATGATAATGGGCAGGCATTGATGATGGGGAGAAGATGATGATGATGGGCAGGCATTGATGATGATGGGGAGGCAATCATGATGATAATGGGGAGTCTTTCCACAGCGCCCTTTCCTGAGCTGTAACAGTGCAGAACGCAGTACAGCGCAGAGGAGAGCTCCATATTTTGTATGGAGCATTATATGGGGACCAGTATCCTGTATGGAGCATTATATGGGGACCAGTATCCTGTATGGAGCATTATATGGGGACCAGTATCCTGTATGGAGCATTATATTGGGTCCAGTATTCTGTATGGAGCATTATTTTGGGTCCAGTATTCTGTATGGAGCATTATATGGGGGGTGACATCCTGCATGGGGTATTATATGGGTTATGAGGGAGACTGTGGTGCCCATAATATTGTATGGAGGACTGTACTGTCCGGTCTGTACTGTGCGCTGTGAGGATTTGGCGGTTTTTGAGCTATTGTACAATTTACAATAGATATCACTCATGTAATGGAAGAAGTGAAGTATTTGGCATTGTACTATACCCATATTTCTCTGCCGTATCTGTGCATCATGAATCGTGGTCTGTGTTAAAGGGGCCCACTGAGGCTCTTTCGCCCGGGGCCCATAAAAACCTGGAGCCGGCCCTGCACGGGTTGATGTGAGCCAGCCAGTAAAGGGGACCGCACTTCAGTGTCCTGTAACCGGTCCACGCTTCTCTGCACGCGCGCGCGGTCTTTTGCTTAGCCAAGCGCGCGGCGCTTCCCGCACTCACTGTTCCGCTGCAGCACCCAAGAGATCTCGGCTGCAGTATGTCGCGACGCTGCTGCTCAGGGCACAGAGCACGCTGCTCACTGTCCTGCACTCTCCCTGACAACCGGAAACTGCTGCTTCGCACGCTTTCTGCTCTGAGTTTCCTGTGAACACGCTCTCTCTTCCCGGGTCATGGGGTTAGTCCCCTATTACTTTCCCCTGGCAACATGAGAGGCAGTCTCGACAGTTCCAGACAGCGTCGGACTGGAGCACCTTAGGCCCACCAGAGAAAATCATTTTTGGGGCCCACTATGTAGCTACATAGAAATAAATACAAGACCACCAATTGTGCGGTAAAACACGCTAATATCAGGGTATAATATAAGGTAGTACAAATCTTAATTATGTAGCAGTAGTTGGGGTAGCCTCACTCATAGAATATAAAGCAGCCCCTCAAATAGTATAATGCAGCCCATTCATAGAATATAATGCAGCCATCTCATAGAATATAGCCCCCTCATAGAATATAATGTAGCCCTCCATAGAATATAATGCAGCCCCCTTATAGAATATAATGCAGCCCCCTCATAGAATATAATGCAGCCCCTTCATAGAATATAATGCAGCCATCTCATAGAATATAGCCCCCTAATAGAATGTAATGTAGCCCTCCATAGAATATAATGCTGCCCCTCTCATAGGGTATAATGCTGCCCCCCTCGTAGGGTATAGTGCACCCCCTCATAGGGTATAATGCTGCCCCCTTCAGGGTATAATGCTGCTCCCACCTCATAGGGTATAATGCTGCCCCCCCCTCAGGGTATAATGCTGCCCCCACCTCATAGGGTATAATGCTAGATAGATAGATAGATAGATAGATAGATAGATAGATAGATAGATAGATAGATAGATAGATAGATAGATAGATAGATAGATAGATAGATAGATAGATAGATGTAGATAGATATAGAGAGAGATAGATAAAGAGATAGATAAGATATAGATAGATAGATTGATATAGAGATAGATAGATACAGAGAAAGATAGATAGATATGGGATAAATAGATCTATGGATAGATGGATAGATAGATAGATAGATAGATAGATAGATAGATAGATAGATAGATAGATAGATAGATAGATAGATAGATAGATAGAAAATGGATAAATAGATAAATATAGAGATAGATAGACAGATGGATAGATAGATGAACAGAAGATAGATAATGGATAAAAAGATAGATATAGCGATAGATAGATAGATAGATAGTTATAGAGATAGATAGTTATAGAAAGATAGATGGACAGAAGATAGATAATGGATAAATAGATAGATATAGCTAGATAGATAGATAGATAGATAGATAGATAGATAGATAGATAGATAATGGATAAATAGATAGATATAGAAATAGACGGATTGATAGATAGATGGACAGAAGATAGATAATGTATAAATAGTGTAAGCTTTTCAGGGGATATAGCTCTGGGATCGCCGTCCGGGTAGACGGAGTGGCACGGAAACAGCTCATTCACAGACAGCAGTTCTGGTAAAAACTGGCCGCAACCAGCTTTATTAAAGTCCACAGCAAACAGAACATAATCAAAACCAAATCATAAACATAAGCCCTGGGCTTGTCCAGCCACTTACTACACTTAGATAGATTTCCCTCTCTATCCGGGTCCAGACTCTAACAGCCTGTCCCCAAAACAACACATATGTTCAGTAGTTACCAGCATGGAGTTTCACAGAGTCTCCTCCTTGTGTCTGAAGGCATATCCAACGTCCAGACTTGAGAGAGCTCCCCTCCTATTCAGCAGCTATCCGCATGGATTCTCACAGAGACTACTCCTGTGTCCGGGG
>JARQOD010000003.1:21234429-21301929 GCA_033576555.1 Oophaga sylvatica
GGCGTCCAGGAACTCCGAAGTGACGACCTCTCAGACGGCTGGTCACGGAGGCAGTCCTTGGTGGCGACGGCCCTCTCCATCAGGCTGACCAGACGATTGGCGTCCTGGTGGTCTCCTTGTCCGACCTCTGGCTGTACCTCAGGAGGACATGCTTGGGTGTAGCGGTCCACTATCACCTTTTCAACTCCATAATCAGGTTTGCTGACTGCAGACTCCCAACTGCATCTCCAGTCATGAACTCCCCTGGCACGGGCTGTCACCGTAACACCCAGCCGGGTAAGAATCTCCGCTTTCAGCTTGGCATAGTCTTGGCTGTCCTGCTCGCTCAGGTCAGCATAGGCCCTTTGGGGTTCTCCAATCAGATAGGGTGCGACCATCATGGCCCATTCAGATAGGGGCAGATTCTCCTTCTCTGCCAGTCCCTCAAACCTAGTGAGATATACCTCCACATCGTCACGAGGTGTCATCTTTTTCAGGGACCGTCTTACCGCCTTCTTTACAGCGGACAATGCAGGTGACTTTGCAACATTACTTTGGGACGATGCGCTGCAAGTCTTTTGTAGTGCTGCAACCTGCTCAAAAAACAACCGGTTATTCTCCTGCTGCTGCAGGAATTGCTGCTGGGCCTGCTGCATGCGCTGCTGGTGCTGCAGGCGCTGCCGCTCCATGCTCTGCTGCATGCTCCGCTGGGCCTGGACCAGGTACTCAACGAGCTCCTCCATACTGCCGGACTTATCTGTCTCAACCACGGCAGTCTTATGTTGCACATTAACTTGCGCCATTTGTTCAAACAGCGCCTCCATGCTGTCATCCATGCTGTCAGACTTCTCTGTCTCAACAACGGCAGTCTTCACTCAAGACATACACACTCCACAGTCTTTTCCACAGAAAATTCAGCCTTGCTGTGCAGACACTTTTTTTTTTTTTTCTTTGCAAAGTCTATTAGGGCTACTGTCTCTTTAAGACTGCTCCAATCAGACGTTTTTTGCTGACACACTTTTTTTTTCTCTGCTGCTGCTTCAACAGACTTCTCTCCTTTATTGCTGTCTCTAAGCCACTGTGCTGCCCGCATTCTCCACCAATTGTAAGCTTTTCAGGGGATATAGCTCTGGGATCGCCGTCCGGGTAGACGGAGTGGCACGGAAACAGCTCATTCACAGACAGCAGTTCTGGTAAAAACTGACCGCAACCAGCTTTATTAAAGTCCACAGCAAACAGAACATAATCAAAACCAAATCATAAACATAAGCCCTGGGCTTGTCCAGCCACTTACTACACTTAGATAGATTTCCCTCTCTATCCGGGTCCAGACTCTAACAGCCTGTCCCCAAAACAACACATATGTTCAGTAGTTACCAGCATGGAGTTTCACAGAGTCTCCTCCTTGTGTCTGAAGGCATATCCAACGTCCAGACTTGAGAGAGCTCCCCTCCTATTCAGCAGCTATCCGCATGGATACTCCTGTGTCCGGGGTACATCGAGCACCCAGACTGAGACAGCTGATACTCCTGGAGACTCCTTCTTGTGCCTGGACTCCTTGTCCAGACTAAGCGAGCTCTCTGACTGTGTTCGCAGACACCTACTTCTGGTCTCCTAATTAACAGCTGAGTGGTTTCAGGCTTGAGCTGCAAGTGTGTACTGAATGTAAGGTGTAGTGACCTTTCTCTACCACTAGGTTTACAAAGCCATACATTTCCCTTATACCAGTCAGCAAAGTATCTAGGTGAAATGTACACACCATTCAACACACATACTCTCACTGTCTCACAATAGATAGAGATAGATAGATAGATAGATAGATAGATAGATAGATAGATAGATAGATAGATAGATAGATAGATAGATAGAGAGATAGATAGTTATAGAAAGATAGATAAATATAGAGATAGATAGATAGATAGATAGATATGGGACAGTAAGATAGATAGATATAGAGATAGATAGAGATACAGAGATAGATAGATAATAGCTAGATATGGGATAGATAATAGATAGATATGGGATAGATAATAGATAGATAGATAGATAGATAGATAGATAGATAGATAGATAGATAGATAGATAGATAGATATAGAGATAGATAGATAGATATAGATATATAATATATAGATAGATAATAGAAAGACAGATAATAGATAGATATGGTATAGAGATAGATATAGATAGATAGATAGATAGATAGATAGATAGATAGATAGATAGATAGATAGATGTTGGACAGAAAGATAGATAGATATAGAGATAGATAGATAGATAGATAATAGATAGATATGGGATAGATAATAGATAGATATGGGATAGATAATAGATAGATATAGAGATAGATAGATAATAGATATATAGATAATAGATAGATAATAGATTTATAGATAGATAGATAGATAGATAGATAGATAGATAGATAGATAGATAGATATAGATATGTGATATATAATAGATAGATATAGAGATAGATAGATAGATATATATGGGATAGATAATAGATAGATATAGAGATAGATAGATAGATAGATAGATAGATAGATAGATAGATAGATAGATAATAGATAGATAACAGAAAGACAGATAATAGATAGATATGGGATAGATAATAGATAGATAGATAGATAGATAGATAGATAGATAGATAGATAGATAGATAGATAGAGATAGATAGATAGATAGATAGATAGATAGATAGATAGATAGATAGATAGATATGGGATAGATAATAGATAGATATAGAGATAGATAATATATAGATAGATAATAGATAGATAATAGAAAGACAGATAATAGATATGGGATAGATAATAGATAGATAGATAGATAGATAGATAGATAGATAGATAGATAGATAGATAGATAGATAGATAGATAGATAGATATAGAGATAGATATATAGATATAGAGATAGATATCGGATAGATAATAGATAGATAGATATAGAGATAGATATATAGATATAGAGATAGATATGGGATATATAATAGATATAGAGATAGATAGATAGATATAGATAGATCAATAATAGATAGATAGATAATTATAGATATGGGATAGATAATAGAGATAGATAGATAATAGACATATGGGATAGATAATAGATATATAGATAGATAGATGATATAGATAGATAGATAGATAGATAGATAGATAGATAGATAGATAGATAGATAGATAGATAGATAGATAGATAGATAGAGATAGAGAAGATAGATATATAAAAAAAAAACAATACTCACCTCTCCTCCTCGCTCCCACGCTGATTCCGGCGGCGGCTGTGCTTCAGTGTCAGGAGCTGCCGTCTGCCAGACACACAGCGGGTGCGCAATGAAGTGACGTCATCGTGCACCGGCTGTGAGTCAGAAGCATAGGGGACTGATGGGAGACAGAGCGTCATCTGACGCTCTCTCTTCCATTACAATTGAGGGCGGCGCTGGCCTTGACTTACTGCCGCATAACGGCTGCCTGGGCTGGGGGCCCCTGGGGTATCGGGGGGCCCCTGGGAGAGCGGGGGGCCCTTGTCCCCCAGCACTGGTAGTGGGCACTGGGCAATGTTAGCATTAGCAGCTAAAGTGAAATGATATTCACTTCTTTCCACGCCCATGGGGACGTGGGAAGCAGTGAATATTCATTTCTCTTTAGCAGCGGGGACAGGGGCTGCTGCCTCCAGTCACCCACTGCTGCTCAGCTGGTACGGGCCCCTATAGTAACTGTGTGGTGTGCCCCTATTAGCGACATGCCACTGGCTGGGGGCCCCTGGAGCAGCGGGGGCCCTAGACAACTGGCCCTGTATGCCAGCAGGTGCCAGGGCCCACCGGAGAATCCTCCGGTTCTCCAGTGGGCCAGTCCGACCCTGGTTCCAGACCCGGCTCAGTGCAGGTACTCGCAGCCCGGTATTCCTCCTTACACGTGTACGAGGTGTACGGAGCGGAGCCGCGTGTGTACAAGGTGTACGAGCGGAGTCGTGTGTGTACAAGGTGTACGGAGCGGAGCCACATGTGTAAGGCTAATTTCACATTTGCGTCGTTTTGCGCATCGAGCACAACTAAAAACGCGTGCAAAATCGTATACAAGCGCTTGCAAGGGCATGTTTTTTTTAACGCATCAATGTGCGCATAACGACAAAAAAAGGTAGCGTTTGCATGCGTTTATCTAGCGTTTTGCATGCGTTTGCGTTTTTTAGGTGCATGAGTGTCACATTTCACAGGAGGAAATTCCTTGAAAGAGACTCCACCAATGGGACACCAGTGGGCGAGTGTCATGGGACTTCTTTATATAGACCCTGTTCAGCTGAATTCTTCAGATTTTGCTGCTGTTTCCTGTGTCACCATAGATCTGCGTTGGGAGAGTTTTCGCATAAACTTGGATATGGACATCGCAATGTTTCTGGCTTTTGCTTTGCTTGCCAGCAACAAAGGGAGAGAGAGAGAGCGAAGACGGCAGCAGCGGCGTTTTTGGAGACATCCCATTATTGAAGTCTGGGAGAGCCGTGGAGCGTACCACACCTTCTTCAGCGAGCTCCAGGCAAACCCGGCAAAATTTTCGGACTATACACGGATGTCCCAAGAAAGTTTCAGTGATTTGCTTGCTCGTGTTGAAGGAGCCATCCGGAGACAGGACACACAGCTCCGTCGTGCGATTCCTCCTGAGGAACGGCTCCTCGTCACATTACGGTACGTAATATTAAACAAATGCATGTATTGTTTTTGTTCTGCCAATTACTAAAAGCCTGCAGAATTATAGTTCTGCCATGTACAGATTGATTTTTCATGTCAGTGTTTTGCCAAAGCCTAGACAATCACAATTTTCCTTCATCTGTTTTGCAGATTCCTGGTTTCTGGCAAGACCCTCTCTTCACTCCACTTCCAGTACCGGCTTGGAATCTCCACCTTGTCGGGAATAGTTGCGGACACCTGCCGGGCTTTGTGGGACTTTCTCTGTCCTGAATTTATGCCCCTGCCCACCGCGGAAAAGTGGATCGAAATATCGGATCAATTCCTGACAGTCTGCAATTTCCCCAACTGTTTGGGAGCGGTGGATGGGAAACACATCAGGATAACAAAACCCCCAAGAAGTGGCTCTGAGTACTTTTCTACGGTACTCTTGGCCATTGTGGATGCAGACTGCAGGTTTTTTGCGGTGGACATTGGGGCATTTGGCCGGGGCAATGACTCTCAGACCTTTAAGAACTCGGACATGGGCTGTAGGTTGTATGGCAACCATTTTAATTTCCCCTGCCTCGGCCTCTTCCCCACACCGAAGGTCCGCCACTGCCATTTGTCATGGTTGGTGATGAGGCCTTTCAAATGTGTACAAACCTGTTGAAACCGTACTCTAGCCTGGACTTGGACCACACATAAAAAATCTTTAATTACAGACTGACCAGGGCCAGAAGAACTGTCGAGTATGCCTTTGGGATTCTTGTGTCCAGATGGCGCATTCTCGGCACAGCCATCAATCTTAAACTAGAAACTGTGGATGAGGTGGTGAAAGCCTGCATGGTTCTTCACAATTTTGTGATGGCTAAAGAGCACCCTACCTTTGAACTAGATGAACCACCCGTCAACCCATTGCCTGAATTCACTCAGCACCCTCTCAGGTCATCAGTTGAAGTTGGCCAAATGAGGGACCAATTTGCGGCCTACTTTCTATCTGATGTGGGATGTGTGGAATGGCAAGAGCAAATGGTGTAATAAAATAGTTTTCTTGTGTTTATGTTAATAAACAACCTGTTTTGATACCTGTACCGAGTGCACTCTGTTTTTATACACTCAAATACAATAATCACCTGCCCAGGTGTCCCAGTGAAGGATCCTGTGTTTTGTGCATCCTGACTTTAATCAGACTCCTACCAGGTGAATATACAGAGAAAAGTTGTATGACCTTCATCATCTATCCAGTCTGTGTTCAAACAGAATGCAGCGACGGTGGAGATACAACAAATATTTAACACCTGGACTAATGTTACAAATATGGATTTTGGGATGCAATAGCATCCTTCACTCTTTATGACACCTGACCATAAGAGTATAGATATTCTTTGTAGTATCTCCACTGTGGCTTCAGTATGCACGCACACTGGAGAGATGATAAAGTATATACAACTTCTACAATCCCCTGGCCTGGTGTCATGCTGATGTGAGGATGCCAAACAAAAGCATCCTGACTTCAGAATTTAATGACATCTGGGCAGGTGAATACACATATGAGTAAAACCGCCAGCATCTCTCCAGTCTGCGTGCAATAGATGATGCAGACTGAAGCGACACTGCAGATGACAACTCATAGGTATAGTCACCTGGCCAGGTGTGATAAATAGTTATGATACCAGGCGAGGGGATTGTAGCTATGACGTGTATTTTCTCCATCATCTCTTCAGTTTATTCAAAACACACTGAATAGAGGATGTGTTTAATTACAAGGTATATCTACAATCCCTTGGCCTTGTGTCACAAAGAGTGAAAAGTTGATGGGCAAAACACACCATCCTCAATTCACTCTTTATGATACCTGGCAACATCCTCTATTCAGTTAACTAATATTTGTAGACTATATTTGTTTTTGACAACACATAGCTCCAGGACTGACACAAGAAGCATGTGTCGGTACTGGAGCTATGTTGTGGCAAAATCACAAAGTGTACAGCGCAGTGTGTGTACGGCCCAGTGTGTGTAGGCAGCGAAAGACACAATTAAACCAAACAGTTGGGAAAAAAAATAGATTAATTTCACAAGACTGACTCACAAAAAAAAATTAACGGGGCCGACGTTTGGGGGAAGATGGGGGAACTTGGGGGTGTGGAGGGACGAGGATTGACTTTGGGTGGGCGACGAAAGTGGTGGGGGAAGGCAGCAGGTCAGACACAGTGGGAGGTGAGGGGGAGGGAGGACAAAAGTCTTTAACTTTTTGTGGACTCTTCGTCCAATCTTTTTGCTTTTTTTGGAGCTCCTTACGCTTGGGGACCGCCTTTGGCTTGGAGACCTCCTTTGGCTTGGGGACCTCCTTTGGCTTGGGGACCACCGTGTGCTGGGGGACCTCCATGGGCTGCTGGACCTGCTGCCAGAGTCCGTGGCCCTGAATAGCGAATGAGGGTCCCCAGCTGCTGCTCGGCGGTGGTGGCATCCCTGGAGGTGGAGGGGGTCCAAGCAGGGGTGGAGGTCAAAGCAGGGGTGGAGGAAGTCCAAACAGGAGCAGCGCTTGGCATGGTGGTGGCGGGGGATTGTCCAGCTGCTGTCATGTGTGCATCGCCACGAAGATCGTCGCGGTTGCACATTCTGACTTCTCACAGCTGAGTTGCTGTTTCTTTGTGTTTGGCAGTTAGGGAGTTAATTCTGTCTGTGCTCAGTTCTGGGACTGGGTGCGGTTTCTTCCGGCTGCAATTAATTATTTGTTGATTGGTTTCCTTTAAATCTCTGGTTGTCTGTGTTGGGAGTTGCCAGTGAAATTCTTCATGCAGACCACAGATAGGATTGTATCTGTATAGACTTAAGTTAAAGAGCTCCTTAGTTGTTTTAAGCTCACCTTGCTTAGTGTTTAATATCCCAGATCATTTATGTTCCTTCTGTGTTTGAGTGTGTATGCAAGTCTGTGTTTTCTCCAGTCTGTCTTATATGTCTAATCTGTGTATTTAGCAGAGATCAGCCCATATCCCTTTGGTGGTAATCAGAATCCTTCTTAGGACTGATTACAGGGTTCAGGGACTGATAGGAGACAGGGTTAGGCTGGAGACTTGGACCTCTGAACCATTATCAGTACCTCCAAGGTGAGGGATTAGTTAGGACCCCAGTTTAGGGTCAGGTTAGACCCCCGGTCCTCCTCTTTCCTGTGACAGTGTATCAACTCCTCAAGATTAACCCTGAGTTCAACGGATATCGTGTCAGGTAAATCTATTCTATATTTACATGCTGATGTTGCTAATCTATATGTTGTATAGAGTGTTGTTCTTTTAAGAATAGTTTACTGACATCGTACACATATCATAAGACCGCGTGACATTTTCACTGGCCCATAAAATTATTCCCAGTTGCCATGGATCCAGTAGCCCAGCTGGCTCTGCAGTTGCAGGGATTATCCATGGAGCTGACGGACATTAAGTCCAAAGTTTTGTCTCCCTCGGAGCAAACCAGATTTGAACCTAAAGTAGCTCTCCCGGACAGGTTCACTGGTGGGCGAGACAAATTTTTTACCTTCAGGGAAGCATGTAAATTGTATTTTCGGCTTCGGCCTCGATCATCAGGGAGTGAAGAGCAGAGAGTGGGAATTGTTATCTCGCTCCTACAAGGGGACCCTCAATCCTGGGCCTTCTCCCTTCCTCCGGGATCCCCGGCTCTACAGTCAGTAGATCGATTTTTTTACTGCCCTGGGTTTGGTATATGATGACCCAGATCGGGTCTCTCTTGCTGAGACAAAATTACGTAAGATACAGCAGGGAGATCGTCCGGCGGAGGAATTTGCTTCTGAGTTCCGTAGATGGGCCACAGATACTCAGTGGAATGACCCAGCTCTTAGGAGCCAGTTTTGTCATGGGCTTTCTGACAAATTAAAGGACGTTTTGGCTCAGTATGATTCTCCTCCATCACTGGAGGCTGCTATGGCCCTAGCTATCCGTACTGATAGACGGCTCCGGGAGAGGTGCGAGGTAACTCCGCCCCCTGTTGTTACTCCACCTACTACTAAAGTCCCTTATGTTGAGGTTCCCCTTGTCTGTTCGGAGGAGCCTATGCAGTTGGGAGGGACATCATTTCGTAGGAGGGGATTGGCGGTACGCCGCAGGACTAGAAGGTGTTTCTTCTGCGGGAAAGAGGGACATTTTGTTGGGGATGTCCATCCCGTGCCTTGTTGAGCAAAAAGTCGCCGGAAAACTGTTAATCCCAGGTTGTGTGGTGGACGACAACCTGGGAGTATGTATTTCGTCCGCTAGTTCTTCTCAGTTCCTTGTACCAGTGGAGGTGGTGGTTGGTACGAGAGTGGAGAGATTTTCTGTTCTTCTTGATAGTGGGTCCGGGGCTAATCTGGTTGACGCTCAGTTTGCTCAGGCTCAAGGTATGCATCTGAGTGTATTGGTCAAACCGATCCCTATATTCTCCATTGACGCCAGGCCTCTCGGCCAAGGTAGCTTTGTTCATGAGGTTCATAACATTGACCTTCGGGTAGGGGCAATACATAGGGAACTATTATCTTGTTATGTGTTGGAGGGTCTACCTACTCCTATTGTGTTGGGACTTCCTTGGTTGGTTAAACATAACCCTGTGATTAATTGGCAGTCCAGAGATATAAGCCAATGGGGGGAGTTTTGCAAAAGTAACTGCATGAACACAGTCATCAGTGCGGTCGTGCCTAGTACTTTGCCTCCTTTTTTGGAGGACTTTGGGGATGTGTTCTCTGAGGAGGGGTGTCAGGAGTTGCCTCCTCATCGCGTGTATGACTGCTCTATTAATTTACTTCCTGATGCTAAGTTACCTAAAGCTAGGTTATATAACCTTTCTGGTCCTGAGAGGCAGGCTATGAAAGATTATATTTCGGAAAGTCTGGCCAAAGGGCATATTAGACCTTCATCTTCCCCAGTGGCCGCGGGGTTCTTCTTTGTGAAGAAAAAAGATGGAGGCCTACGCCCTTGCTTGGATTTCCGCGAACTTAATCGGATTACTGTTCGAGATCCGTATCCACTCCCTCTGATTCCTGATCTCTTCAATCAAATTGTTGGCGCCAAATGGTTCTCTAAATTGGATCTCAGGGGGCGTATAATCTGATTAGGATAAAAGAGGGGATGAGTGGAAAACGGCGTTTAACACGCCGGAGGGACATTATGAGAACCTTGTCATGCCTTTTGGTCTGACTACTGCACCAGCAGTATTCCAACATTTTGTTAATGACATTTTTCGTCATCTGGTGGGGCTGTTTGTGGTCGTATATTTGGATGACATTTTAATTTACTCACCAGATCTTGTGTCTCACCAGGAGCATGTGAGACAGGTGTTGCAGATCTTGCGAGACAATAAACTATACGCCAAACTGGAAAAGTGTGTATTCGCCGTACAGGAACTTCAGTTTTTGGGTTTCTTGGTGTCAGCCTCCGGTTTCCGTATGGACCCTGAAAAGGTGAGAGCAGTGCTTGAATGGGATCAGCCAGAGGATCTTAAGGCTCTGCAGCGTTTTCTGGGGTTTGCTAACTACTACCGGAAATTTATTTGTAATTTCTCATCTGTTGTCAAACCTCTCACTGACATGACAAGAAAAGGGACGGATTTTTCTAAATGGTCGGACAAAGCTTGCCAAGCTTTTTCCTCTTTGAAAAAATGTTTTGCTTCGGCACCCGTTCTCATCCAACCAGATGCTTCACAGCCGTTCGTTGTGGAGGTGGACGCGTCTGACGTAGGGGTGGGTGCAATATTGTCCCAGGGTCCGTCCCCTGGTAAATGGCATCCGTGCGCTTTCTTTTCTAAAAAATTGTCGTCCGCCGAAAGGAATTATGATATCGGCAATAGGGAACTTTTGGCCATTAAGTTGGCTTTTGAAGAATGGCGTCACTTTTTGGAGGGGGCAGTCCACCCGGTCACCGTCATTACTGATCACAAGAACCTGCTGTATTTGGAATCTGCTAAGCGTCTGAATTCCAGACAAGCTCGATGGTCGTTGTTTTTTACCAGGTTTAATTTTGTTGTCACTTATCGCCCTGGATCTAAGAATGTTAAGGCGGATGCCTTGTCTCGCAGTTTCCCAGGGGCCGGGAAAATGGATGACCCGATTCCTATCCTTCAGGAGGGGGTGGTAGTGTCGCGTGTATGTTCTGAGCTTGAGGAGGAGGTGTTAGAGGCTCAGGGGACGCCCCTGCAGGACCTCCAGGGAGACTGTTTGTCCCAAATCAGTTGAGACAAAAGGTTATTGAGGCACATCATAATTCTGCTTTAGCAGGACATCCAGGGAGTAAGGCTACTTTAGATCTCCTTTCTCGCCGGTTTTGGTGGCCTAACGTTAATAAAGATGTTTTAACTTTTGTCGCGTCCTGTGGGGTTTGTGCTCGCTCTAAGACCCCTCATACCCGTCCGTCTGGGACCCTCTTACCCTTGAAACTTCCGGAGCGTCCATGGACTCATTTGTCTATGGACTTCATCACGGACCTTCCTCAGTCGTCAGGGAAGACTGTCATACTGGTGGTTGTTGACAGGTTCAGTAAGATGGCACATTTCATTGCTCTTCCTGCCCTCCCTAATGCTAAAACTCTGGCGCAGGTGTTCATTGGGGAGATTGTGAGACTTCATGGGTTGCCTTCTGATGTGGTGTCAGATAGGGGGTCTCAGTTTGTGTCCAAGTTTTGGAGGGCATTTTGTTTACGTCGGGGGATGCAATTGTCATTTTCCTCGGCTTTTCATCCGCAGACCAATGGTCAGACAGAGCGTCTGAATCAAAGCCTAGAGACTTATCTTCGGTGTTTTGTCTCAGAGAACCAGGAGGACTGGTCTTCTTTCTTGCCTCTGGCAGAGTTCGCTCTTAACAACAGGCGGAGCGAGTCCACTGGTAAGTCCCCGTTTTTTGGGGCATATGGTTTTCATCCCCAGTTTTGTACATTCAATGGGGGGGGCCCTTCTGGGGTTCCTGAGGAGGAGCGTTTCTCGTCGTCACTTGCTTCAGTGTGGAGAGGTGTATTGAATAATCTGAGTGCTATGGGGAACCGTTATAAACGTATGGCTGATAGGAGGAGAGTTTCTGGTCCAGATCTTAATGTGAACGATCTGGTATGGTTGTCTACCAGGAATATAAAACTTAAAGTTCCCTCCTGGAAGCTGGGCCCCAGATTCATCGGGCCGTACAGGATCAGTTCCATAATTAATCCTGTGGCATTTCGTCTGGACCTCCCTCCTACGTTTAAAATTCATAATGTGTTCCACAAGTCATTACTTAAGAGGTACGTGGCACCAGTCATACCATCACCTCTACCTCCTCCTCCAGTGGTGGTCAATGGTAACTTGGAGTTTCAAGTGTCAAAGATCATTGACTCACGTCTGAATCGCCGGTCCCTTCAGTACTTGGTGCATTGGAAGGGGTATGGTCCAGAGGAGAGGACGTGGGTTCCTGCGTCTGACATTAACGCAGATCGTTTGGTGCGGACCTTCCACAGAACTCACCCGGGCAAACCTGGCCCTGAGGGTCCGGAGGCCCCTCGTAGAAGGGGGGGTACTGTCATGTGTGCATCGCCACGAAGATCGTCGCGGTTGCACATTCTGACTTCTCACAGCTGAGTTGCTGTTTCTTTGTGTTTGGCAGTTAGGGAGTTAATTCTGTCTGTGCTCAGTTCTGGGACTGGGTGCGGTTTCTTCCGGCTGCAATTAATTATTTGTTGATTGGTTTCCTTTAAATCTCTGGTTGTCTGTGTTGGGAGTTGCCAGTGAAATTCTTCATGCAGACCACAGATAGGATTGTATCTGTATAGACTTAAGTTAAAGAGCTCCTTAGTTGTTTTAAGCTCACCTTGCTTAGTGTTTAATATCCCAGATCATTTATGTTCCTTCTGTGTTTGAGTGTGTATGCAAGTCTGTGTTTTCTCCAGTCTGTCTTATATGTCTAATCTGTGTATTTAGCAGAGATCAGCCCATATCCCTTTGGTGGTAATCAGAATCCTTCTTAGGACTGATTACAGGGTTCAGGGACTGATAGGAGACAGGGTTAGGCTGGAGACTTGGACCTCTGAACCATTATCAGTACCTCCAAGGTGAGGGATTAGTTAGGACCCCAGTTTAGGGTCAGGTTAGACCCCCGGTCCTCCTCTTTCCTGTGACAGTGTATCAAGTCCTCAAGATTAACCCTGAGTTCAACGGATATCGTGTCAGGTAAATCTATTCTATATTTACATGCTGATGTTGCTAATCTATATGTTGTATAGAGTGTTGTTCTTTTAAGAATAGTTTACTGACATCGTACACATATCATAAGACCGCGTGACAGCTGCACTGTGACTTTGTGTGGTGTAGTGTGGTCCAGCATGGCTTGGAATGCTGGTGGCCGTACAGTGGTATGCAGCAGAAGACGGTAGTGAGGTGAAGCGAATCAGTGGTGGCACGGGTGGGAAAGGCACCACTTGCTGGTGCTGCACATACCGACTCTGCTGCATAGCCTGCGTGTAAGCAGTGTTGCAGGCCTGCATCACAGTCAGCTGGAGATCAGGACTAAGGTGTTCCGCCATACCCCATTCAATTTTGTTAAAAAAAATGGTGCGCTGGTCTGTTGAGGTCGGCTTCAAGATGGTCTAGGCAACGCTCAGCAAACTGGAAGCGGTGTCGCATGAGTTCAAAGCCGCTATCCATTCTGTCGCCCAACGCCTTGAGGCCATCTCGAAGAACCATGCTCAAGTGAATGAACTCGGGCATGAGATTCCTGTCAGAGGCCTTCTGCCGCGGGCGGGAAGTGCCCGCAAAACCAGTGGCAGAGACATGTGACAGGGGAACACTTGATTGACCAGCTTCCTGTTCTCCAGCTGGCTGTGATGTCGACCCACAAGGTGCTTCCTGGTTGGTGGATGGCTGGGACGGGTCCGAGGCAGCTCTCTGAAGGACCGCTCCAGGACCAGGTTGCATGGTGCTGCTCCAGGTGCTGTGAAAAAAAGCAAAAAAGAAAAAAATTACGATCATGCATTTACAATAGTAAAAGCGTCAACTCACAGAGTAAACACAATACAATACAACAACAAAATATTTACGCTCTGGTGGCAAGGACCAGTTTTAAGAATGCCAAAGCCCGATGGTAGTGGTACTTTCGGGTGGTCTTTGCCGCAGCACCACTGGCAACCCGGTTCTCCTGTCTCAGGTCCCTGTTGAAGCGGTTCTTCATCGAGCGCCTACGGGTTCTGACCTGTTCACTGTGGAAAACCAAAAATAAAATTTAGACAATGCACTGTAGGCCGGGATCACGCAACTGTGTGTGATGCTAGAAACTCACAGGAGTTACTAGCATCACACACAGTTGTGTGATCCCGGCCAAGGTCACTGCCGCATCATACAGCATTGAAATACTTACGAAATTCCTTGCAGACCCGGGGAGAGGCGTTGTCCCAGCCATCCATCAGTGCTGCGGCTACCTCATTCCAGAGCCGCCGAATCACCACGTTGTCACAGTGCAGTGGATCACGGCTGTCCAACAACGGGACTCGCTCCTGGACCAACCCTATCAGGACGTCATTGTCCAGGGCGAGTTCCTCATCCCGTTTTGGAGCCTAGAAAAGAAAGCAAAACATTAATCTTGGTAAGATTTGGAAATTAAAAAGATAGAAAACAAGACAGAATAGAAGAAAGATTGAGAATAGAAGCAAGATTGAATAGTTGAATAGGAAAAACAGGCAATAAAAAAGTCACGGGAAAAAAATAAAGATTACAATCTGTCAGTCTATACTTACAGGCCATCTCCCCGCCTGCACACAGACTGGCTGTTCCCGTTCTTCCTCCGCTGCCGTGGACGATGTGGACTGAAAAAGAAAAAATAATAATTTGCCACGTGTCCATGCAACAGCAAATACTTACCAATCAGTATGGAAGGAAGGTACTCACTTCACCCTCTGCTTGTGCCAGTTCACCAGGGGCCGGCACATATTCTTCACCTGAAGACATGCTGCAATAAAAAAAGAGACATTAGTACATAAATTGAGAAAAAAGGACAGGCAGACATTAGGTTTTTATACTCACATTATCCCAGTTGGTAAGCTCCTTGTGTAGGTGTCTGCAGCACACTGTAGAGTAGTGGACTGAAGTGCCAACACCTTCTTTAATATACACTACCCCCAAACAATGTTTCTTTGTGTAGGGGGTGGTTTAAACCAGTGTCTAGACATGTGTAATCTTTGACAATGCATGCATCCTAAAACGTTGGCGTGCGCACACCAGCGATCCCATTGACTTTAATGTGTTGTTTTGGTGCATTCCGTGCGCACAGCAAACGCATGTGTCTTTTTACCAACTTTGCGCGGACCGAAAAATGCGACATGTTGCATCGTGCGCGACCTGGTGCTCACCTCAAAAAAACGCATGCGCACAAAAGCGCTGGTGATCGCATGCAAACGCTAAACCATGCACCCGTCATGGTAAACATAGGGGCTCATGGCGCATGCGATCGGATGAGCACGATGCGCTGCGCTAAAAAACGCTAATGTGAAACCAGCCTTACGTGTGAGATCAGTGAGAGATTTAACAATCTGTTAAAAACATCTAATACATTTTCTGTAGTAATTGGCAAACCCTAAAAAAACATTTTAAACGCTTAAAGGTCACGAGGTTGAACCCATTCAATTCTGGCCTGCACCTGCGCACTATCCTTCAGCAGAATCAATGAACCCCAGGACTGATATTGCTTGAACAGTAAGGCCGGGGTTACACATGCGAGAAAGTCGCACAATTCTCGCGCGAGTCTCTCGCATGAACACCCGGAACTGCTGCCGGCACTTAGACCGGAGCGTGCGGCTGTGTGCAATTCTGCATGTGTGATCCCGGCCTAAAGGTACATTTCTCCTTTTTAGCAAATAAAGAATTCTCTCTAAGCTTTTGTAAAACAAAATGCACATGTTCATGGTGTGAATCCAGATAGGACGAAAAATTAGAATGTCATCAAGGTATACCACAATAAACCTACTAAAACAATCAGAAAATATATCGTACAAAAAAAATTTAAATACTGCTTGCGAATTAGTTAACCCAAAAAGCATGACAAGATTTTCCAATAGGCCTTCAGATGTAAAAAAAAACACCGTCTTCCACTCGTTACCCTCCCAGATGCGTATGTCACAAGGGTGTCACATTTCTTTGGGAGACCTGGAGTTAGAAAGTGACACTGTAATAGAAATTTTGTTAGGATAAATCTATCCCCGTGTGTGCTGCATCCGTTCCCAATTAGGCTAAGTATTTGAGCGCTCAAGATGACACTGCACATCTAGGTAAAAGAATAACATTCCATCACTACTGATGCTTTATTATAGTAACATGTTTTTATAGTTGCATATAGAAAGGGGAGATTAGTTAAGGATCATATGGTCAAGTTTCTCTAATATTGGTTATCTAAATTTATGGAATATTGTGGTTAAGGCATAGCAACAGACTGATTAAGCAACTAACATATAACTGTCGCCTTTCCTGCAGTTAGGCCAAAGTTGAGACATATGGTGTTCAGTTCCTCTTCATCTCTGGAAAGTCCAAAAGATGTTGTCTGGTCTGTGGCGGCCATTTTAAGTAAAAGATTATAATGTATATATTATCTATTAGTATATATGCAAGTGAAATCTATATGTTTTATATATTTCCATCACAATCACCCCTTATATATCATTTGCCCTAAAAATACTAACCTTCTGTCCCAATGTGCTATGAACTCTTTAGTGCTGCTGGTTAGAAGATGTATGCCTAATGCATACACCCCCTTATTGCAGACTCTCACATTGGGAAGTCAGAAGATCTATCCGTAACAGAGGTTCATGGAATGGCAATCATGGTCTCGTATTCGGCAGCATGCGTAGTCAGAGGCGTGTATTCCTGGTGAGGCAGGAAATCTATCTGGTCAGGCAGGGCATCTACAGCAGTGAGTGACATCAGAGTTGTTGTGTCATGAACTGATTTTTCCATCATCCTGCGCACACAAGGGTTAACACAGCAGCCAACGATCATCACAAGAATAAAAACCATCAATATGGCTACTCCAATTGTCCTCCCACCCACAGAATCTGTACCACAAAAAGGATATACAGAATCATCACTCTGGTTTAGGTTTATCTTCTGGTAGGGGAGCTTGCTTGCAGTGCGATGCGTGGATCCAAGTGGGTCTTCCCTCCAGTTTCACAGAGGTTGATGTCGTCAGTGTTCTCCTTGCAAACTTCTTCACCAACACCCAGTCTCCTGGCTTCCAGGAGTGAATACCGGATACTGAATCTGGATCTGGCAATGAAGAGAAAAGTCGAGAATGGACATCAGCGAGTTTTTTGGTTGGTTCAATCGCATAAGCAGACAAGGTGTCATATTGCATAGTCAGCTGTTGAGGGAAGAATACCCCTAACCTGGGACTGGACCCAAATAAAATTTTATATGATGACAGCTTTTCTGGGCCTCTGGGAGTGTGCCTTAAACTAAACAGTGCAATTGGGAGTGTCTCACGCCATGGTCTGTTTGTCTCTTGGGCAACTTTCAACATCCTGTTCTTAAGTGTCCCATTTAGTCTTTCTACTTTCCCGCTACTTTGGGGATGGTAGGGAGTGTATAGGCCTAAGGCTAGGTTCACACTGCGTTAAACCAGCCCGTTCAACGCATAGCGTTGACGGGCTGGTAACGTTATAGCATAACGTGATCGCGTTATGCTTTACCTGCTAGCGCAGATGAATCATCAGATGATTCATCTGTCCTAGCGGTGACGGAGCCCAGACGCTGCAGTCCGCGTCCGAGGCTCCATCACTGAATGACGGCACGTCGCGAACGCATGCCTTTTTACAGCATGTGTCGCGATGCGCCGAACAATGGGGTTCAATGGCAGCGTTAACGGACTGCGTTACACCGCGTTATACCGCAATCAACGCAATGTGAACCCAGCCTAAGTCAGACCCTACTGCTCACCAGATCTCTCGTGTCAGGTTTGCTGTGAGTGCGGGTCCCTGATCACTTTCTATCACTTCTGGAACCCCGTATCTACACACTATTTCTGAAATCCTCCCAAAGAAAAATTGTGCAAAAAGCAACTATGATAATATTGAAAAATTCTTTATTGAAAGATTAAATATGATAGTTACAGGAATATCAGAAAAAAGCACAAGATGTGTCAAATAAATAAAACACAAAGTGCAACAGTGCCATATAAAGAATACATATGCATATATAGCAAAATATTAAAAAATATCTATATAAAGTGCAAAAATGCAAGATTAAAAATAAAAATAAACTATGTGTAATAATTACATATGAAACTAGTGCAAAAGGAAAAACCCAAAATGGGTGGTGCAAAATATATATATAAAAAAGTATATGAAAATATATATAAAAATTATTTTTAAACGTGAAAATATATGCATATATGTATATATAAATATATAAATAACTGTGCCAAATAACTAACAGAATAAATATAAAGTTCTAAAGCTGTAATCCAATGACACAAAAACAATGTGCACAAAGTGCAATCAGTGCAAAAAACCTAGTGCAAAATATACTGATATTCAATAAAATGCAGAATTTTGCAATCTATATAATGAAATAAAAGTGTCACAGTGCTAGAAAATGGATATAGAAAGCATGTACTAAAATATGCCACTAATAGCAGCCTTATGCAGAGAATAGTCATATATGGAGCGCGGCAGCTAAAACAACAAGATAAGGTGCTGCAGTGCTGAAAATAAATATATCTGGCAGGGGTGTACTAGATCAGGAAGGAAGCTCCACATACCCACAATGTGCTCTCTCCCTACGCGCATTTCGGCGCTTGTGCCTTCTTCCGGGGGGACGTGAATTAGTGGCATATTTTATTGGGATACTGGGTCTTATGAGGGTATGGGGTACCTGGCTTGAGTGACAACTGTAGGGGGGAACTTGAGGTTTTCTCATGGTCTGGGGTCCTTTGGACCATAGGCTCTCGGGTGCTACATCCAGTACCTCCTGAGGTAGGCTTGCATCGGTTATTTGAGGTTCTTGTAGGGCCGCCAGCATGATTGATTCTTTTTGAGTCAGAGGTGAAGAAAGTGTCACGGTCACATCTTTTTTTTTTATTATTATTATTTATATCTATAGCACCATTGATTCCATGGTGCTGTACATGAGAAGGGGTTACATACAAATTACAGATATCACTTACAGTAAACAAACTAACAATGACAGACTGATACAGAGGGGAGAGGACCCTGCCCTTTCGGGCTTACATTCTACAGGATGGTGGGGAAGTAGACAGCAGGTTGGTGGGTTGCAGCAGTTCCGGTGTTGGTTGAGGCGATATCTCCAGTAGTGGTGAGGAGATAGCAGGATCATTGCAGGCTGTAAGCTTTCCTGAAGAGATGGGTTTTCAGGTTCCGTCTGAAGGATCCGAATGTGGTTGATAGTCGGACGCATTGGGGCAGAGAATTCCAGAGGATGGGGGATATTCGGGAGAAGTCTTGGAGGCGGTTGGGTGAGGAGTGAATAAGTGTGGAGGAGAGAAAGAGGTCTTAGGAGGATCTGAGATTACGTGAGGGAAGGTATTAGAGATTAGTTCAGAGACATATGGGGGAGACAGGTTATAGATGGCCTTGTAGGTCAGTATTAGTAGTTTGAAATGGATATGCTGAGGGAATGGGACCCAGTGAAGAGATTTGCAGAGGGGAGAAGCGGAGGAGTAGCGAGGAGAAAGATGATTTAGTCGGGCAGCAGAATTAAGGATGGACTGGAGAGGTGTGAGGGTGTTAGCAGGGAGGCCAGAGAAAAGGATGTTGCAGTAGTCGAGGCGGGAAATGATAAGGGCATGCACAATCATTTTAGTAGATTGAGGGTTGAGGAAAGGACGGATTCTGGAAATATTTTTGAGCTGAAGGCGACAGAAGGTAGAAAGAGCTTGGATGTGCGGTTTGAAGGACAGGGCAAAGTCAAGGGTAACTCCGAGGCAGCGGACTTCCGGTACGGGGGAAAGCGTGATGTCATTAATTGTGATAGATAGGTCAAGTAAGGAAGATCTGTGAAATGGGGGAAAGATGATGAGTTCAGATTTGTCCACATTGAGTTTGAGGAAGCGGGAGAAGAAGGACGATATGACTGATAGACACTAAGGGATTCTGGACAGCAGAGGTGACGTCTGGGCCAGAGAGGTAGATCTGAGTGTCATCAGCATAAAGGTGGTACTGGAATCCGTGGGACTTTGCCCCAGGCCAAGTGTACAGTCATGGCCAAAAGTTTTGAGAATGACACAAATATTAATTTTTACATAGTCTACTGCTTCACTTTTTCTAATGGCAATTTGCATATACTCCAGAATGTTATAAAGAGTGATCAGCTTAACAGCAATTACTTGCAAAGTCAATATTTGGCTAGAAAATGAACTTTATCCCCAAAACACATTTCAACATCATTGCAGCCCTGCCTTAAAAGGACCAGCTAACCTCTTTTCAGTGATTGCTCCATTAACACAGTGTGGGTGTTGATGAGGACATGGCTGGAGATCAATCTGTCATGATTAAGTAAGAATGACACCACTGGACACTTTAAAAGGAGGCTGGTGCTTGGCATCATTGTTTCTCTTCTGTTAACCATGGTTATCTCTAAAGAAACACGTGCAGTCATCATTGCAATGCACAAAAATGGCCTAACAGGGAAGAGTATCGCAGCTAGAAAGATTGCACCTCAGTCAACAATCTATCGCATCATCAAGAACTTCAAGGAGAGAGGTTCCATTGTTGCCAAAAAGGCTCCAGGGCGCCCAAGAAAGACCAGCAAGCGCCAGGACCGTCTCTTAAAAGTGTTTCAGCTGCGGGATCGGGCTACTAGCAGTGCAGAGCTTGTTCAGGAATGGCAGCAGGCAGGTGTGAGTGCATCTGCACGCACTGTGAGGCGGAGACTCTTGGAGCAAGACCTGGTCTCAAGGAGGGCAGCAAAGAAGCCACTTCTCTCCAGAAAAAAACATCATGGACAGACTGATATTCTGCAAAAGGTACAGGCAGTGGACTGCTGAGGACTGGGGTAAAGTTATTTTCTCTGATGAATCCCCTTTTCGATTGTTTAGGACATCAGGAAAACGCCTCATTCGGAGAAGACAAGGTGAGCGTTACCACCAGTCTTGTCTCATGCCAACTGTTAAGCATCCTGAAACCATTCATGTGTGGGGTTGCTTCTCAGCCAAGGAATCGGCTCTCTCACAGTCTTGCCTAAAAACACAGCCATGAATAAAGAATGGTACCAGAATGTCCTCCAAGAGCAACTTCTCCCAACCCTCCAAGAGCAGTTTGGCGATCAACAATGCCTCTTCCAGCATGATGGAGCACCTTGCCATAAAGCAAAGGTGATAACTAAATGGCTCAGGGAACAAAACATAGAGATTTTGGGTCCATGGCCTGGAAACTCACCAGATCTTAATCCCATTGAGAACTTGTGGTCAATCATCAAGAGACGGGTGGACAAACAAAAACCTAAAAATTCTGACAAAATGAAAGCATTGATTGTGCAAGAATGGACTGCTATCAGTCAGGATTTGGTCCAGAAGTTGATTGAGAGCATGCCAGGGAGAATTGCAGAGGTCCTGAAGAAGAAGGGTCAACACTGCAAATATTGACTTGCTGCATTAACTCATTCTAACTGTCAATATAAGCTTTTGTTACTCATATGTTTGCAATTATTATATTTCTGTCTGTGATAAAAACATCTGTCAAACACACATAAAAACCAGAGGGCAGCAGATCATGTGAAAATATAATATTTGTGTCATTCTCAAAACTTTTGGCCATGACTGTATAGATTGACAAGAGTAGGGGTCCTAGAACAGAGCCTTGGGGGACTCCAACAGAGAGAGGGTGGGACGAGGAGGTAGTGGGGGACGCTGAATGTGTGGTTGGAAAGGTATGAGGAGATCCAGGATAGGGCAAGGTCCTTGATGCCAAAGGAGGAGAGAATCTGTAGTAGAAGGCAGTGGTCAACTGTGTCAAAAGAAGAGGACAGGTCTAGATGCAGGAGTATAGAGTATTGTCTGTTCGCTTTGGCTGTAAGTAGGTCGTTAGTAATTTTGGTCAGGGCTGTCTCAGTGGAGTGATGGGGGAGGAAACCAGATTGTAGAGTGTCAAAGAGCAAGTTAGATGAGAGGTGGTTGGAAAGTTCAGCGTGGACGTGCAGCTCCAGGAGTTTGGAAGCGAATGGGAGCAGCGATATTGGGCGATAGCTCGATATAGCGGTTGGGTGAAGGGTTGGCTTTTTAAGGATAGGCGTCATTGTGGCATGTTTGAAAGCAGAAGGGAAGATACCGGAAGTTAGTGATAGGTTGAAGAGGTGGGTTAGGGATGGGATAATAGTGGTGGTGAGGTTGAGGTGGGTTGGGATGGGGTCAAGTGCACAGGTTGTGAGGTGCAATTTGGAGAGGAGACAATTAAGCTCCCCTTCGGTAATGTTGGAGAGGGAGGTTATGGGGTTTGAGCATTGGTCTGGTATACAAAGGGGTTGTGGTGGTTGAACAATGAAGACTTGCCTTGTTTGGTCAATCTTATTTTTGAAGTGTGTGGCAAAGTCCTCAGCAGAGATGAGGGAGGTAGGAGGGGGCAGTGGTGGGTGGAGGAGGGAGTTAAAAGTTTTGAATAACTGTTTGGGGTTGTAGGATAGGGAAGATACGAGGGTTGTGAAGTAGGCCTGTTTAGCAGAGGTGAGGGCAGATTTGAAAGAGAGTGTTGCTTGTTTGAATGCAGTGAAGTCGTCTTGCGAATTTGTTTTCTTCCAACGCCGCTCTGCAATCCTGGACACTTTCCGGAGCTTTTTAGTGGTGTTATTGTGCCACGGTTGTCTGTTGGCACGTCGCACTCTGCCATGAACGAGAGGGGCGACCGTGTCAATAGCTGATGCGAGAGTGGCACTGTAGAAAGCAGTGGCACTGTCTGTGTCGTGGAGTGAGGATATGGCTGCCAGTGGTAGAATAGAGTCAGAGAGTGTGTGGGTGTTTAGGTGTGCAAGGTTTCTGCGGGGGTGCGCGTGTTGCTGGAAATGGGTGACAGGAGAGGAGGACAGGGATGAGAAAGTGAGTAGATGGTGGTCGGATAGAGGGAGAGGGGAGGTGAAGACCAGGTCTAATGTATGTCCATCAGTGTGGGTGGCTGAGGAGGACCACTGAGTAAGTCCAAAGGATGAAGTAATTGACAGGAGTTTGGAGGCTGCTGACTGAAGGGTATCATTGGTGATGTTGAAGTCGCCCATGATGATAGTGGGTATATCGGTGGAAAGAAAGTGAAGAAGCCAGGTAGAGAATTGGTCGATGAAGGCAGTGGTCGGGCCTGGAGGTCGGTATATGACGGCCACTTGGAGGTTGGAGAGAGAGTAGATGGGGAGTTGACTTCAAAAGAGGGGAGGATTAGGGAGGGAAGAGGTGGATTGGGTTAAAGGTGCAGTTAAAGGAAAGGAGAATACCTACTCCTCCACTGTTTGTTGCCAGGGCGAGGAGTGTGCGTGAATTGGAGGCCGCTGTAACACAGCACAGCTGGGGAGGGGGTGCCAGAGGGTGTCAGCCATGTTTCTGTGAGGGCGAGGAAGGCAAGATTGCGAGAAAGAGGTCATGAATCACATGAAGCTTATTGAAGATGGAGCGGGCATTCCAGAGTGCTCTAGAGAGAGGGAGCAGTGGGGTGGGTGTCAATGGCACAGGTTTTACGTTGGAAAGATTGCGGTAGTTCTTATTAGATAGGGAGTGGTAGGAAGAGTTAGTAATGGTGGGTATGAGCTGTGGGGGTCCAGGATTGGGAGATATGTCACCAGCAGTGAGAAGCAGAGAAAGGGAGAGCAAGTGGGAGAAGGAGAGTGGTCGGCTTGTTTTGTTTTATTAGGATCGATTTGATGTTGAGGAGCAGGTCAGCAGAGGAGGTCAGGTGGGGAGGAAAGAGGGAAGGGAAGATAATTATTTGGTTAGAGGGTGCTGGGGTTTGGGGATAGCGAAGGAGAGTGAGGATTAATGGAGCAAACACTGTGAAGGCATATGTAAACATAGTGAAGGAATAGGATGGGTAAATAGAAAAGCCAGGTACAAGTAATTAGAAGTGCTTACTCAGCAGACATACCCAAAAGAGACATAGTGTGGGGTCCTGACTCCTGCCATGACTAACTGCCATTGAAATAACTGCAGCTTCATGATACTTTTGCTGCAGTGGTACGTCTGCTGCAGGGAGACGACGCGTGCCAGACCCCACACGCGTGCCCCCTTAGACTGCTACTGAATATATAGGACTGAGTAGAGGATCAGGTGAGAGGGATTGTGGGAGCTGGTTTGGTATAAATTAGCAGCTGCCCAGCACACCAGGGGATCATAGACAATCAAAGGCACAGGGCCTGGCTACATCCATATGCTGGTAACACTTTGAACCTGATAGCATCTCTACTGGCCCCAGCATGGCTATACAGCAGTAAGTATTGAGTACAATGCAACAAATGAATTTAGCAAACATTCAGCAGGCACTGTTATATACCATTAAAGGGTATACACTATGGTTACCTTCACCTTCTGCAGTAGGTCCTTTCCCAGCAGGTTGAGTAGACATGTCCTTTACACCACAAACTGGGACAGAATAGTGTCCTGGTTGAGTCCACACCCTCAGCGGCTTTGTAAGTGGGGAATGTCTGACCTGGCCATCAATTTCCATGCAAGACACAGAGGATTCTGACAGACTGGTGGGGTCGGGGAGTTCCACATGTCTCATCACACTTCTGGCTGCAACAATGTCCACAAGAAAAGATATGGCAACCCCATCCACCCTTAGGGCAATTTGGGGTATTAGTCCCACTGGTGGGGTTTTGTATGTTAGGAGCATGGTGTCTTGTGGACCTGGCTTGCCCCTGTCCTATGGAAGGAGCTCCTCACTGCTTTCTGTGTTTCCTCCCTGGCCTGTCCCTCTGGGCAAGCTTCTAGGCTGCACAAGTTCTCTGCACTGGTTTCGGAAATGGCCAAGCTTGCCACAGTTGTAGCAATTGACATTTCTTCTGTCCTTCTGGGGTGGTTGTTTACCTAGGTCAGTGGCTGCCATAAGAAGGTCTGTCTTCTGCACTCCTGGTTGGGACTCAAACCCCTTTGCTACTATGCAAGACATCCATTGCTATTGACCTGTACTCGGGTCTGGCCACTATCAGTGGTTTCCTGATTGGTGCCCTTAGTCCATGCACAAAGGCCTGTGCCAACATTTGTCTGTGTATTTTATCATGAATGGTGAAGCTCAAGTCTTGGAATACCTGTAGCATACTGCCATACAACTTCTCCACAGACTCTGTTTTGTCTTGTCTCATGACCTGTAAGCTGAGAGATTGCCCCATTCTTTAAGTTGCTCAATTAGCTTTGGTCCTCACTCCCAAGCGTGCACATCTAATCCTGCTGGAAGTTTAAAGTGTACCTTCATGATTGGCCAGAATGCATCACCTGCTTTTATTTCCATTACAGCCCAGAGATCATTCCAGGTTGCAGCATATGTTCGCTGGTTCTGCTGCATTCTAGAGAAAAATGGCATAGGATGCATTTCCAGGTCTGGCAGATTATTTAGAATACTAGTTACCTGACTTGGGGTGAAGTGCACATAGTGCAAGGCCGGTACCTTTATCTCCTCTTCCCTACTGGGTGCCCTGGCGATGCGGTGGATTATAATTCCATGTTGGTGTACATGTCTGCAGCTCTGACCGGTACTGAGGTTGTACATTATCAGAAGATGGTGATGTCTCCCCCCTTCTGCACCCCGGGCTGCCTGTTGTGTCTGGGGGCTACTTGCAGCACTGTGGGCAGGGAGATTTTCACCTCTTCTCCTGATATCATAACTGGCAATGGCTGTGCTGTGCTTGGGACATAAAAGGTACCATGTGCGGTAAGCACTGGATACAGAGACACTACACTGTTTGGCTGTGGGCGTTGGCACAGCCGGTAACGAAGGAGGAGGTGGAGGAAAGGGGAGTAATAGAGGAGGAGGAGGAAAGAGGAGTGACGGAGGAGGTGGGAATTCCTCCTCCTTTTGTGTGTCCTGGCAGGGCATGGTTGGAACAATGACGCCTTCCCCCTGTAGGGAGGGGCATGGAGCGCCACACACTGCGCAGGTCTCCCTGTACCATGGATTCTGTTGAGAGCAGATTGCACATGTCCAGTATTTCCCCTCCCCATATGGGGGAGGCGCAGATGGTTTGACACCCTTCCCCATCTTATACACGTAAAAATAATTTCCTGGTTTGTTCACATATCTCTCTGTACCTCCTAAATGATGTATGTCTGCTGCCACTCTATACCAAGCATTTGCATCATTCAGCAGCTTAGCATCAGCCAAATTCCCTTTTCTTTTTCTTTACATCATACCACTCCAAAGATTGAAGTCTGCTGTTCTCATGAATTTTACATACTTTCATCAGCTGTCTGTACTTCCTCACATACTTCACACCCTCCTGTTCAGCTACTATATGGGGGGCAGTTTTCACATCGGGGAGTAGGAGACCCTCCAAGGGCTGTTTCCCCACCTTATTCCCCATTCCAAAACTTCAGAGAATTGATACAGCTTCTAACACTTTGTGCTCCGATGCACTCACACACTCACTTCCCCTTTTCTCAACCCTGCTGGTCTGTCTAAAATCACGTATCACACAGCACGGTCACAGATACAGCTCAGATCCTAAAAGTTTCTATGCTGCAGCTAAACTCATCTCAGAGCACAAACAGGAAACAGAGCAGCAGACAGATGTGACAGTGTGATTTACAAGGGATGTTTTCCTGCTAACCGGGGAAATGTGCAAAATGCATTCTGTTACAACTATATTCAAAAAGACAGCATTTTACACAACATAAACAGACGTCCGGGAAATTGAAGCCCTCTTTATTATTCTGTGACACGTACAAGCTGTTCTGGTAACCGACAACTGCGAATCTCACAGGGCACTCAGATGCCTAGGAGTATCACCCTCTGTGCATGGGTCCCAACTAGATCACTGGCTATGGGAATCTGTGATATCATTCTAAGTTATTACCATCCGTGCCTGGTGCAGAGATGGCTTCCTGTGACTGCTTCCCAGTAACCACAAGCAAATCAGTCACTGTACCAACTATCTCCTGGATCTACACGAACATAAACACATAAAACACGGCACTAAGCAGACACTTTGGCATAAATCCCAGGGTTTGGTTAAGGACGTGGACTTTTTACACTACCTAGGAATGTGGTGGTGACCACACCTGACTGGCAAGAGGTATAAACATGGGCTGTGCACAGGGGACATCAGGCAAGATGACAGAATTTTCTTACCATACTATGGAGCTGTACAGTCTCCGTCCCGTGATCCAAGACCGCGGCCGACACCCCGTCTCTCTGGTCAGCAGGGTCCCCATGTGTTTTGTCCAACCCCACGTTCAGGCGTCAGATGTAATAGAAATTTTGTTAGGATAAATCTATCCCCGTGTGCTGCATCCGCTCCCAATTAGGCCAAGTATTTAAGCACTCAAGAATGACACTGTACACCTAGGTGACAGAATAACATTCCGTCAATACTGATGCTTTATTGTAGTAAAATATGTTTTTATAGTTGAACATAGAAAGGGGAGGTTAGTTAAGGATCATGTGGTCATCTAAATATATGGAATATTGTGGTTAAGGCATAGCAACAGGCTGATTAAGCAACTAAAATATAACTGTCGCCTTTCCTGCAGATAGGCCAAAGTTGAGACATCTGATGTTCAGTTCCTCTTCATCTCTGGAAAGTCCCAAGGCATTGTTTGGTCTGTGGCAGATTATAATGTGTATATTAGCTGTTAGTATATATGCAAGTGAAATCTATGTTTTATATATTTTCATCACAACGCCGGGTAATGAATCGCAGTTCCTCTTTAGAGACGATTTAATTCATCTCCTATTTTAAATGGAATTCCTTTCCATCATTGCTAAAAGGGTTAAGGACTCTTTCCATGCTGTCTGAGAATATTCAGTGTGGTTGTGATCAGGTGCAACTGCTGATCATTTACTCTTCCTACTGTACATATTCTGGCTCTGGGCATTTCTTCTTTGCTGGTGAAAGAATCCTCTTCCTGGAATGCATTGAGCTGTGTAGTTTGAGTTCATAGCAGTATTGGCGAGTTCAGTGTGTCCTTTTGTCTAAATCCTATGTGAGGTTGGTTTATTCCTCCATATTTTTGGTGAATGTTTGCATGATAGTGGTATTCATTTATCTCAGTTTGTCTTTGTGTCTGGTTTCCCTTACATTTCTCTCCCATGCCTCATAGGGTGGGGGGGCAGATTTGGGTCTAAAAGGAGCATAGTAAGGTCAGAGACCTACCTTGAAGAGTACCCCTGGGACATGGATAGTTAGGGTCCCAGTTCCAGGGAGAGTTTTAGGCCCCTCATCCTTGCTCCAGGCCGTCGCATCGTGACAGCGTATGACATTAGAATCCCCTATAAAGTCCAGTTTAGAAAACTATTTAGCCCCATAAGCTGATTATATAGGTCAGGGATGAGTGGAAATGTGTAGATATTTCTAGCCATAATTTTGTTTACTTCAAGGAAATTGTAGGCCGCCACCTTTCTTTTTAACCCCTTCACCCCAAGGGTGGTTTGCACGTTAATGACCGGGCCAATTTTTACAATTCTGACCACTGTCTCTTTATGAGGTTATAACTCTGGAACGCTTCAACGGATCTTCGCGATTCTGAGATTGTTTTCTCATGACATATTGTACTTCACGTTAGAAGTAAAATTTCTTCGATATAACTTGCGTTTATTTTTGAAAAAAACGCAAATATGGCGAAAATTTTTAAAATTTTGCAATTTTCAAACTTTGAATTTTTATTCCCTTAAAACAGAAAAATATGTCACATAAAATAGTTAAGAAATAACATTTCCCACATGTCTACTTTACATCAGCACAATTTTGGAACCAAAATTTTTTTTTGTTAGGAAGTTATAAGGGTTAAAAGTTGACCAGCGATTTCTCATTTTTACAACAAAATTTACAAAGCCATTTTTTTTAGGGACCACCTCTCATTTGAAGTCACTTTGAGGGGTCTATATGGCAGAAAATACCCAAAAGTGACACCATTCTAAAAACTGCACCCCTCAAGGTACTCAAAACCACATTCAAGAAGATTATTAACCCTTCAGGTGCTTCACAGGAACTAAAGCAACGTGGAAGGAAAAAATGAATATTTAACTTTTTAGCCACAAAAATGATCTTTTACAAACTTTTTTTTTATTTTCACAAGGGTAAAAGAAGAAAATGGACAGATAAGGTTGTTATGCAATTTCTCCTGAGTACGCCAATACCCAATATGTGGGGGAAAACCACTGTTTGGGCACACGGCAGAGCTCGTAAGGGAAGGAGCGCCGTTTGACTTTTTCAAACTAAAATTGGCTGGAATTGAGATTGGACGCCATGTCGTGTTTGGAGAGCCCCTGATGCGCCTAAACAGTGGAAACCCCCACAAGTGACACCATTTTGGAAACTAGACCCCCTAAGGTACTTATCTAGATCTGTTGTGAGCACTTTGAACTCCCAAGTGTTTCACAAAAGCTTATAATGCCTGGGTGTGAAAAAAAAAACAACAATTTTCCACAAAAATGATTTTTTAGTCCCAAATTTTTGAATTTTCCCAAGGAAATTGGACCCCAAAAGTTGTTGTCCAATTTGTCCTGAGTACGCTGATACCCCATATGTGGGGGGGGGGAACTGTTTGGGTGCACGGCAGGGCTTGGAAAGGAAGTAGTAACGTTTTGGAATGCAGACATTGATGGGGGTCATGTTCCGTTTGCAGTGCCCCAGATGAGCCTAAACAGTGGAAACCCCCCACAAGTGACCCCATTTTGGAAACTATACCCCCTAAGGAACTTATCTAGATCTTTGGTGAGCACTTTGAACCCCCAAGTGCTTCACACAAGTTTATAATGCCCGGGCATGAAAATAAAAAATCCTATTTTTTTCCCACAAAAATTATATTTTAGTCACTAATTTTTTATTTTCTCAAGGGTAACAGGAGAAATTGGACCACATAAGTTGTTGTCCAATTTGTCCTGAGTACGCTGATACCCCATATGTGGGTGGGAACCACTGTTTGGGCGCACGGCAGAGCTCGGAATGGAAGGAGCACCATTTGACTTTTTCCAACCAAAATTGGCTGGAATTGAGATTGGATGCCATGTTGCATTTGGAGAGCCCCTGATGTGCCTAAACAGTGGAAACCCCCCACAAATGACCCCATTTTGGAAACTAGACCCCCTAAGGAACTTTTCTAGATCTTTGGTGAGCAATTTGAACCCCCAAGTGCTTCACACAAGTTTATAACGTAGAGCCGTAAAATTTAAAAATCATATTTTTTCCACAAAAATGATCTTTTCACCCCAATTTTTATTTTTCCAAGGGTAACAAGACTCCAAAAGTTATTGTGCAATTTGTCCTGAGTGCGCTGATACCCCATATGTGGGGGTAAACCAGTTTGGGTGCATGGCAGAGTTTGGAAGGGAAGGAGCGCCGTCTGACTTTTTCGACGCAGAATTGGCTGGACGCCATGTCGTGTTTGGAGAGCTCCTGATCTGCCTAAACAGTGGAAACCCCCATAAATGACGCCATTTTGGAAACTAGACCCCTCAAGGAACTTATCTAGATGTGTGGTGAGAACTTTTAACCCCCAGGTGTTTCACTAAAGTTTATAACGTACAGCCGTAAAATAAAAAATCTTTTTTTTTTTTTACAAAAATGATTTTTTCGTCCCCAATATTTTATTTTCACAAGGGTAACAGAAGAAATTGGAACCCAAAAGTTGTTGTCCAATTTGTCCTGAGTACGCTGATACCCAATATGTGGGAGAAAACTACTGTATGGGCGCACGTCAGGGCTCGGAAGGGAAGTAGTGATGTTTTGGATTGCAGACTTTGATGGAATGGTCTGGGGGCGTCATGTCGCATTTGGAGAGCCCCTGATGCGCCTAAACAGTGTAAACCCCCCACAAGTGACCCCATTTTGGAAAATAGACCCCACAAGGAACTTGTCTAGATATGTGGTGAGCACTTTGAACCCCGAAGTGCTTCACAGAAGTTTATAACGCACAGCCGTAAAAATAAAAAATCCTTTTTTTTTTTGCAAAAATGATTTTTTTGCCCCAATATTTTATTTTTACAAGGGTAACAGGAGAAATTGGACCCCAAAAGTTGTTGTCCAATTTGTCCTGAGTACGCTGATATCCAATATGTGGGAGAAAACTACTGTATGGGTACACGTTGGGGCTCGGAAGGGAAGTAGTGACGTTTTGGATTGCAGACTTTGATGGAATGGTCTGGGGGCGTCATGTCGCATTTGGAGAGGCCCTGATGCACCTAAACAGTGGAAATCCCCAACAAGTGACCCCATTTTGGAAAATAGACCCCACAAGGAACTTATCTAGATGTGTGGTGAGCGCTATGAAGCCCCAAGTGCTTCACAGAAGTTTATAATGTACAGCCGTAAAAGCAAAAAAATATTTTTTTTTGTACAAAAATGATATTTTCGCCCCAGTTTTTTATTTTCCCAAGGGTAGCAGAAGAAATAGGACAAATTGCACAATAACTCTTGGGGTCCAGAGTACGCTGATACCCCATATGTGGGGATAAACTACTGTTTGGACGCATGGCAGAGCTGAGAAGTGAAGGAGCACCGTTTGACTTTTTCAACGCAGAATTGGCTGGAATTGAGATCAGACGCCATGTCACATTTGGAGAGCCCCTGATGTGCCTAAACAGCTGAAACCCCCCAATTCTAACTCCAACCCTAACCCCAACACACCCCTAACCCTAGTCCCAACCCTAACCACAAACCTAACCCTAACACACCCCTAATCCCAACCCTAACCCTAATCCTAACTTTAGCGCCAACCCTAACCCTAACTTTAGCCGCAACCCTAACCCTAATGGGAAAATGGAAATAAATACTTTTTTTTAATTTTATTATTTTTCCCTTACTAAGGGGGTGATAAAGGGGGGTTTGATTTACTATTTATAGCGGGTTTTTATGATTGGCAGCTGTCACGCTAAAAGACACTTTTTATTGCAAAAATAGTTTTTGCATCATCACATTTTGAGAGCTATAATTTTTGCATATTTTGGCCCACAGAGTCATGTGAGGTCTTATTTTTTGCGGGATGAGTTGACATTTTTACTGGTACCATTTTTGAGCACGTGACGTTTTTTGATCGCTTTTTATTTCGATTTTGGGAGGTTAGAATGAACAAAAATCAGCAATTCATGAATTTCTTTTGGGGGAGGCGTTTATACCGTTCCGCGTGTGGTAAAATTGATAAAGCAGTTTTATTCTTCGGGTCAGTACGATTATGGCGATACCTCATTTATATCATTTTTTCATGTTTTGGCGCTTTTATAGAATAAAAACAATTTTATATAAAAAATAATTATTTTTGCATCGCTTTATTCTGCGAGCTATAACTTTTTTATTTTTTCGCTGATGATGCTTTATGACGGCTCGTTTTTTGCGGGACAAGATGACGTTTTCAGCGGTACCATGTTTTTTTATATCGGTCTTTTTGATCGCGTGTTATTCCACTTTTTGTTCGGCGGTATGATGATAAAGCATTGATTTTTTGCTTCGTTTTTTTTTTTTTTTTTAAGGGGTTCACTAAAGGGGTTAACTAGTGGGACAATTTTATAGGGGGGGGTCGTTACGGACGTGGCGATACCAAATATGTGTACTTTTATTGTTTTTTTTTTTTATTTACAGGAAGAAGTGAATTTATTGGGGAATATTTTTTTTTTTTTAATTTATTTTGGATTTTTTTTTTACACATGTTTATTTTTACTTTTTTACTTTGTCCCAGGGTGGGACATCACAGTATTTTATCAGATCGCTGGTGTGACAGTGTGCACAGCACTCTGTCACACCAGCGATCGCACAGGCATAGATGCAGGCTTCTCAGTGCCTGCTCTCGGCAGGCACTGAGGTAGCCGCCTCCCTCCAGGACCCCGGCGCCATCTTGGATCCGGGTCCTGGGAGGGAGGAAGCCCTCAGAACAGCGCGATCACATCGCGCTGCTCTGAGGGTCTCAGGGGGGCGCGCAGGGAGCCCCCACCCTGCGCGATCCTCCCGTGCCCCCAGTACACCGCGATCATGTTTGATCGCGGTGTGCAAGGGGTTAATGTGCCGGGAGCGGTCCGTGACCGCTCCTGACACACAGTCATGGGTGTCAGCTGTGATAATCAGATGACACCTGGCGGCGATTAGCTGCGCTCCCCTCAGGAGCGCAGCTGATCGCCTATGACGTACTATCCCGTCCCCGGTCATACGGGCCCAGGTACCATGGACGGGATAGTACGTCCGATGGCAGTAAGGGGTTAATAAAGAAAAATCCAGCAGCTACAGGTGAGGAGGAAGGACGGATATGACCCTTCAAATTTAATTTACATATTTTTTCCTAGCAGTATGTTAAGGTACCGACAAATTATAAAAGGTAAGTTTTAGGTAATTTGGCATTAGGGACAAAAACAATAGCACAATTATAAGGAGGATGAGGTAAAATATCTGCCTTTTTTTCTTAGAACACCTCTCTGAAGTCTTTCAGGTTGCCGGCAGACCCTCCAGACTAGCGAAGCAAATTTGTACAGAACTTGGAAATTTCTTATGACAATTGGGGCTCCAGTTAACATTATCCTTCCAACACCAATCAATAACAGGATTGTGAATACATAGCCATGGAAACCACAATACCTACTGTGGTACACCAAAGGGGGTCTTGATGAATGGGAGATATATTTCTCCTAGCAGACTGGAGTTTGGTCAGGATTTTCCCTGATCTTAAGGACCTGTGATGAGGTCATAGGCACGTGATCAGCTGATGTGTACCTCACCTGAGGGTGTGGACTAGGCCTATAAAACAAGGAGTTTGGCTGGAGTCAGCCTGGAAGCTTGTTTTGTTACAGTGTGTCAGTGTGCACCAGGAAGCGAGTACCAGACCACCCGGAATGGCACCTGGCGGTCTCTGCTGTCCTGCAGCCACTTAGTTAAGCCCGTCCCAAGCAAGGGTGAGTCTGGGACCAGTGGTTCTCCAAACTGGAGTGATTTATGTTCTGCTTTGATTTTGTTATCTGGACTTTTTGTTGAACCCGTTATTAAAACCACTGAACTTTGAACTAAAAGCCTGTGTGTTTGCCTCATTACTGCGGCCCGGCCCCTGCCTACCAGAGCGGATCCCTACAATTGGTGGCTTGAATGCGGGCATACGCAGTGAGGTCAGGTTGTTTTATTTTGTGGATGTTTTTTTTCTCTGCATGACAGTAAATGTCCTGGGTGAAGAAAGTGACGCAAAACCCGGTGGATAGCTGTCCGGAGATGGAGAGCACAGTAAAAATGCTTGTGGAGGCCATGCGACAGCAGAAGCTGGCTATACAGCAGCAGCAGCAGGCTATGCAGCAGCAGCAGGCTATACAGCAGCAACAGCAGGCTATACAGCAGCAGGCTATGGAGCGGCAACAGGAAACCAACAATCTACTGATGCAACACATCACAGCGCCGCAGACAGCAGGAGCTGCCCCGGGACGTCAGGATGTCCGGAAAGTGGTACGCACAGCGATTCCGAAAATGGAAAAGTCAGATGACGTCGAGGTGTACCTGGAGGTGTTTGAAGGCGTGGCTGAGAGGGAGAGACTACCCCGGGACCAGTGGGCTGAGATCGTGGCTCCGTTTTTGGCTCCAGGACCCGTGAAAGCCTATAGAGACCTACCCCCCGAGCACCAGAGGGACTACGAGATCGTCAAGGGTGAGATACTCGCACGTCTTGGGGTAAATGTGTTAGTCCGGGCTCAGCGGGTATACCAGTGGAAGTTTTCCCCTTCCGAGCCAGCTCGGTCCCAGTATTATGACTTGATACACCTGATAGAAAAGTGGTTGCAGCCGGAAGTGTTGTCACCCCGCGCTTTGCTGGATCGTATAGTGACTGATAAATTCTGGAGAACTTTGCCCCACACCCTTCAAACATGGGTTGGACAGGCAGCCCCTACTGATGGTCTCCAAATGGTAGACCTCATTGAAAGATATGGGGCTACCAAGGAGATACAGGGAGAGACTACCCGGAAGGTAATGAGTAAATTCCCCAAACCTTCACCCGCCGTTTGGCGAGCAGAGACTCGGAAGGCCGCCCAGGACACGTCTGGGGACGAAAGGGGCCCCATAATCTGTTGGCGGTGCCAAGAACCAGGACATGTGAGAGCTGATTGCCCCCACCTGACTGAGCCCATGGACACAAACTATGGGTACTATCAGTCTCACTATGCCGAACACATGTGTGCAGTGGGTAAACCAGAGGGACCCAATATGAATCATTTGTGTAAAGTGGAGGTGGAGGGTAACCCTGCTGTGGCTTTACTGGACTCAGGGAGTCTCGTGACCCTAATACGAGCCAGCCACGTCCAAATCAGCGAGTATACTGGTCGGAAGATGGGTGTGTTGTATATACATGGGGACCTAAAACATTATCCTACCGCCCTGGTGATGATAAACACGCCAGCGGGGAGGAGGTGCCACGAGGTGGGGGTGGTGGTGAATTTGCATTATGATGTAATAATGGGGAGAGATTTTCCATTATTTTCTGTGCTTTGGCCTGTAATTACCCCTCCCACAGAAGTCATCGGCACCAGCGGCAACCAGGTTGCATTCTCCAGAAATCGGGCATGAACCTGGTGGCCCAGAGGAAGATGTGCTGGCGGTAGGAGTACCTTTGCCTTCGGTGGAGGAGGAAAACCCCTCTCCTATAGAAGTGTTAGCTGGGGAGATGGAAGATTTGCCACCGGGACCAGAATTGTCAGACTTAAATGTGGCAGGTGACAATTTTGGTACGGCGCAACTCCGGGACCCTACGTTGACTCGAGCCCGGGAAAATGTACTGGTTGTCAATGGGGAACCCCAACACCCCGGGGCAGCTACAGTATTTCCCCGATTTGAGCTGAACCAAGATTTGCTGTATCGGGTTGAAAAAATACATGGGAAATTGTCGAGCAATTGCTGGTACCGCAGTCATATCGGAGGTTGGTAATGGACTTAGCGCATGCGCATGTACTAGGGGGACATTTGGGCCAAAAGAAAACCCTAGACAGAATTCTACAACAGTTTTACTGGCTAGGGGTCTATGAAGAAGTTAAACGGTATTGTAACTCTTGTCCCGTATGCCAGGTAACCAGTCCGCAGCCTCATTTTCGGAGCCCCTTGGTGCCATTACCAATTATAGAGGTCCTGTTTGAGAGAATAGCCATGGATCTGGTGGGGCCGGTTAATAAATCAGCAAGGGGTCACCAACACATCCTCGTAGTTCTAGATTACGCTACCAGGTATCCTGAGGCTATTCCCCTGCGACACACCTCGGCCAAACTGATCGCAAAAGAACTCATGGGTATGTTCTCTCGGGTGGGAATCCCTCAAGAAATCTTAACAGATCAGGGGACCCCCTTTATGTCAAAAATCATGAAGGAACTCTGCCACTTGTTAAGTGTTAAACAGTTGCGCACATCGGTCTATCATCCCCAAACAGACGGTTTAGTAGAAAGGTTCAATAAAACCCTGAAGAATATGTTGAAAAAAGCAGTCTCTAAAGATGGTAAGGACTGGGATCTCTTGTTGCCATACCTGATGTTTGCAGTGCGGGAGGTGCCCCAGGCATCTACGGGGTTCTCGCCCTTTGAACTATTATATGGCAGACATCCCCGTGGCTTACTCGATATAGCTAAAGAGGCCTGGGAAAACCAACCAACTCCCCACAAAAGTGTGATAGAACATGTGGCCAAAATGCAAGAGAGAATGGAGACAGTCCTACCATTAGTCCGAGAACACATGGAAGCAGCACAAAGGTCACAGAGGCAGGTCTATAACCGGGAGGCACGGGTAAGGTCCTTTAACCCTGGGGATCGGGTGTTGGTACTTGTGCCAACAGTGGATAGTAAGTTCCTTGCAAGGTGGCAGGGACCCTACGAGATTATAGAGAAGGTGGGACCAGTAAACCATAAAGTACACCAACCAGGGCGGAGAAAGCCAGAACAGGTATACCATGTGAATCTGCTCAAACCATGGAAAGACAGAGACCCGCTTGGTGAGGATTGTCCACGGCCTGCATTTCCAGTAGAGATGGCTTCCTTGCCTCAGGAGAAGGCAAGAGAAGTCCTCTCCGCCGTCAAAATAGCAGACACTTTGTCGCCCAGACAAGTTCAGGAAGTCCGAGAGTTTGTTAGCCGAAATACCGATGTTTTTTCGGAACTTCCTGGTCGTACCTCCCTAATCCAACATGACATTGTCACGGAGCCGCAGGCCAAAGTCCGATTAAAGCCATATCGGGTGCCTGAGGCCCGGCGACAAGCCATCTCGGAAGAGGTCAAGAAGATGCTGCAGTTAGGGGTCATTGAAGAGTCCCAGAGTGAGTGGGCTAGCCCAATAGTCCTAATACCAAAGCCAGATGGGACACTAAGGTTCTGTAATGACTTCAGAAAACTGAATGAAATTTCTAAGTTTGACGCCTACCCCATGCCCCGGGTCGATGAGTTAATAGAGCGGTTTGGGCAGGCCCGGTATTTTTCAGTCATTGACCTCACAAAAGGGTATTGGCAGGTGCCCCTAACAAAAGCAGCGAGAGAGAAAACGGCTTTTGTAACACCCGAGGGACTGTTCCAGTATATAGTCCTACCCTTCGGGTTGCATGGCGCTCCAGCGACATTCCAGAGGTTAATGGACGTTGTTCTTCGTCCTCATCGCCGATATGCCGCGGCCTATCTGGACGATATTGTGGTGTACAGTACAGACTGGGAAAGTCACTTAGCCAAGGTACAGGCGGTGATAGATTCTCTGAGACAAGCAGGGCTAACTGCCAACCCAAAAAAGTGTTCCATAGGGTTGGAGGAAGCTCGGTACCTGGGGTATGTGATTGGGAGAGGAGTTATCAAACCCCAAATAAACAAACTGGAGGCAATCCAAAACTGGCCCCGTCCCCTCACCACAAAACAAGTGAAAGGGTTTTTGGGGTTAGTGGGATACTACCGGCAGTTTATTCCCAATTTTGCAACCCTGTCGGCGCCGTTAACTGACTGCCTAAAAGGGAGGAAGTCAGTAATGGTGCGATGGAATGATCAGCTTGAAGAAGCGTTTGTAAAACTAAAAGGGGCACTGTGTGGGTCACCAGTTCTGATCACACCCGACTTCAAAAGAGAATTCATTGTCCAGACTGATGCGTCAGAGGTAGGTCTGGGTGCCGTGTTGTCTCAGGAGGTTAACGGGGAGGAGCATCCCATTAGTTTCCTGAGTCGAAAGCTTACTCCAGCTGAAACCAGATACAGCATTGTAGAGAGAGAGTGCCTGGCCATCAAGTGGGCACTGGAGTCATTGCGCTACTATCTGTTGGGGAGAACGTTTCGGTTGGTAACTGATCATTCCCCTCTGACTTGGATGAGTCAAGCCAAAGAGAGAAATGCACGAGTCACGAGGTGGTTTCTGTCTCTGCAAAATTTCAAATTTTCAGTAGAACATCGGGCAGACAAATTACAGGGGAACGCAGATGCACTGTCCAGAGTTCACTGTATGTTATGTGTCCACCCTCCTAAGGTTGAACAAAGGGGGGAGGTATGTGGTACACCAAAGGGGGTCTTGATGGATGGGAGATATATTTCTCCTAGCAGACTGGAGTTTGGTCAGGATTTTCCCTGATCTCAAGGACCTGTGATGAGGTCATAGTCACGTGATCAGGTCAGCTGATGTGTACATCACCTGAGGGTGTGGACTAGGCCTATAAAACAAGGAGCTGTTGTAGTTGGTGGGTGTGGAAGGAAGGAGTTTGGCTGGAGTCAGCCTGGAAGCTTGTTTTGTTACAGTGTGTCAGTGTGCACCAGGAAGCGAGTACCAGACCACCCGGAATGGCACCTGGCGGTCTCAGCCGTCCTGCAGCCGCTTAGTTAAGCCCGTCCCAAGCAAGGGTGAGTCTGGGACCAGTGGTTCTCCAAACTGGAGTGATTTATGTTCTGCTTTGATTTTGTTATCTGGACTTTTTGTTGAACCCGTTATTAAAACCACTGAACTTTGAACTAAAAGCCTGTGTGTTTGCCTCATTACTGCGGCCCGGCCCCTGCCTACCAGAGCGGATCCCTACACTACCCAGCAGGTAAGTTGTCCAACATAGCAGGACATGGACTAAAGTGAAATATTCACATTCTGTGTGTGAATACCCACCGTTAGCAGTTGGACATGATTCTGGAGTAACGGTCCTGTCAATGGCAAAAGTTTGAATGTTTCTCTCCAACCTAACTGTCCTTAACCTTAATTTCAGAACAAGTCCAGAAACATTGAAGTTGGCGGAAGACCGACAGTCAAAGAAGGCTAACGCAGATAACCATTTTTTCTTAAAAAGTAGTTCCACATTTCGCAGTATTTTGTCTGAGGAGTAAAAAGGTACCTAGGAATCAGGACGATTTCCTCGATAATCACCCAGACTTAGGCGTTCCCTGACGGCATGCTTGCTTGCTTGAGGGCATGCCGAGCAGTCCTTAAGGAAATGTCCAGCGTGACCACAATAGAGGTAGAGTCCGAGATCGCGCAGACGTCTCTTCTCAACGGCCTGAGAGCTGGAAGCTCCAACTTCCATTGGTTCCACCTCAGGTACGTGGACATACTCTGGAAGACTGACCGAAATCCCCTGTCACTCATTACGTCTCTAATGAATTTTTTGATCCATTCAAATGGCCTGAGTCTTGGCCTCCCACAAGGAACCAGGTGGAGTATGCAAAGCCAGGGCTTCCTTGAGAGTATATGAGAGACCTCTGCAGAAATGGCACATCAGAGCTGAATCATTCTACAGCACTTCAGTGGACCATTGCAGAAACTCGGAACTATAGTCCTCAACAGTGCACCTCCAGTGTATCAGGTTCATGATATTTGCCTCCGTGACCTGGACTCTGTCAAGTTTATCATACATCATCCCTAAAGGGTCAAAAAAGTTGTCAACAGAAGACCTTTCTGGGGCTAGTGGGAACAAAGGAAATGACAAAGTCTGAGGGCCCTCTCTCAGTAGGGACATGATTATTCCCACCCGCTGTGACTCATCCCTAGGAGACCAAGGTAAAAAATAGTCTACAGCTCTCCCTGAATACCCTAAACTGGTCGTTTTCTTCTGAAAATTTTACAGGTAATGCCACTATTTGTTCGAGAGAACACAACTGCACGTCAGAAAGTACCAAAGTCATAACTACAGTCATGGCCAAAAGTTTTGAGAATGACACAAATATTAATTTTTACAAAGTCTACTGCTTCACTTTTTCTAATGGCAATTTGCATATACTCCAGAATGTTATAAAGAGTGATCAGCTTAACAGCAATTACTTGCAAAGTCAATATTTGGCTAGAAAATGAACTTTATCCCCCAAAACACATTTCAACATCATTGCAGCCCTGCCTTAAAAGGACCAGCTAACCTCTTTTCAGTGATTGCTCCATTAACACAGGTGTGGGTGTTGATGAGGATATGGCTGGAGATCAATCTGTCATGATTAAGTAAGAATGACACCACTGGACACTTTAAAAGAAGGCTGGTGCTTGGCATCATTGTTTCTCTTCTGTTAACCATGGTTATCTCTAAAGAAACACGTGCAGTCATCATTGCAATGCATAAAAATGGCCTAACAGGGAAAAGTATCGCAGCTAGAAAGATTGTACCTCAGTTAACAATCTATCGCATCATCAAGAACTTCAAGGAGAGAGGTTCCATTGTTGCCAAAAAGGCTCCAGGGCGCCCAAGAAAGACCAGCAAGCGCCAGGACCGTCTCTTAAAAGTGTTTCAGCTGCGGGATCGGGCTACCAGCAGTGCAGAGCTTGCTCAGGAATGGCAGCAGGCAGGTGTGAGTGCATCTGCACGCACTGTGAGGCGGAGACTCTTATAGCAAGGCCTGGTCTCAAGGAGGTCAGCTAAGAAGCCAATTCTCTCCAGAAAAAACATCATGGACAGACTGATATTCTGCAAAAGGTACAGGTAGTGGACTGCTGAGGACTGGGGTAAAGTTATTTTCTCTGATGAATCCCCTTTTCGATTGTTTGGGACATCAGGAAAACGCCTTATTCGGAGAAGACAAGGTGAGCGCTACCACCAGTCTTGTCTCATGCCAACTGTTAAGCATCCTGAAACCACTCATGTGTGGGGTTGCATTTCAGCCAAGGGAATCGGCTCTCTCACAGTCTTGCCTAAAAACACAGCCATGAATAAAGAATGGTGCCAGAATGTCCTCCAAGAGCAACTACTCCCAACCCTCCAAGAGCAGTTTGGCGATCAACAATGCCTTTTCCAGCATGATGGAGCACCTTGCCATAAAGCAAAGGTGATAACTAAATGGCTCATGTAACAAAACATAGAGATTTTGGGTCCATGGCCTGGAAACTCCCCAGATCGTAATCCCATTGAGAACTTGTGGTCAATCATCAAGAGACGGGTGGACAAACAAAAACCTAAAAATTCTGACAAAATAAAAGCATTGATTGTGCAAGAATGGACTGCTATCAGTCAGGATTTGGTCCAGAAGTTGATTGAGAGCATGCCAGGGAGAATTGCAGAGGTACTGAAGAAGAAGGGTCAACACTGCAAATATTGACTTGCTGCATTAACTCATTCAAACTGTCAATATAAGCTTTTGTTACTCATATGTTTGCAATTATTATATTTCTGTCTGTGATAAAAACATCTGTCAAACACACATAAAAACCAGAGGGCAGCAGATCATGTGAAAATATAATATTTGTGTCATTCTCAAAACTTTTGGCCATGACTGTACAGTCGGTAGCAGAGAATTTTGGGAAGCACCCATATTATTAGAAAACTGACCTTGGAGCTGGAACTGTGAAGATTCTAGATTTTTGTGCACCCTGGTCATATCCTGGACCATCTGGGTCAGATTCAGCACTTAATCACAGAGTGTAGAAACTGGATCCATTGGTGGGGAAAAAAAAGTATAGGACAGATGCAATGTGACACTAGTCACTACTCACGAACAGGCTGTGAGACAGGGTAGTCAAATTTTCTGGTGTCAGAAACCAAGAAAGCAAGTAGTCAACTAAAGGGAAAAGGCAAAGGCGAAGTCAGGTCATGGTCCGAGGTCAGAATACCAGAAAGTTAGCGAATTAGTGAAAAGGGGCTAGGCAAAAGGATGGTCAGAAGGAGGTCCAATGTCAGGCAGTAAAAGACCAACAAACAGAGCACAGAAATACAAGGCAAAACACTGAGTAAATGCTATGTCCAGCAGAGTTCTGACAGCTCAGCTAAGTAGCTGGATAATCACCTGGAACAGGTGACACCTGAATGAAGCTCAGCACCTCTCAGACTCAGAATGGACAGCTGAGATGTTCATCAAAACACTGACAGCTCAGCACTCCCCTGCACCAGATTAAATGACTGAGCTGTCAGTGACCGCGTCCAATACACACTGAGCAGAGGAATTGTGACATTCTGATGTTTATTACGAGTAGATTTCTGAGTAAAACATTTCCCGCATTAAGAACATGAAAAGGCTTCTCTCCTGTGTGAATGCTGTGGTGTCTAAGAAGAGATGAATTCTTCACAAAACATTTTCCACATTCTAAACAGGAAAAGGGCTATTCCCCTGTGTGGGTTCTCTGGTGCTTATATTTCCCACATTTTGAACATTAAAAAGGTTTCTTCTCTGTGTGGGTTCTCTGGTGCTTAGAAAAATTAGATTTTTGTGTAAAATATTTTCTACATTGTGAACAGAAAAAAGGCTTCTCCCCTGTGTGAGTTCTTTGGTGTACAACAAGATCCCATTTCTGTTTAAAATAGTTCCCACATTCTGAACAGGAAAAAGGCTTCTCCCCTGTGTGAATTCTCTGGTGCTTAACAAGATGTGATTTCTGTGTAAAATATTTCCCACATTCTGAACAGGAAAAAGGCTTCTCCCCTGTGTGAATTCTTTGGTGCTTGACAAAATCTGATTTCTGGTTAAAACATTTCTCACATTCTGAACATGAAAAGGGCTTCTCACCTGTGTGAGTTCTTTGGTGTATAACAAGATCCCATTTCTGGTTAAAACATTTCCTACATTCTGAACATGAAAAAGGCTTCTCCTCTTTGTGAGTTCTCTGATGTGCGATAAGATTAGATTTACCGGTAAAACATTTCCCACATTCTGTACAGGAAAAAGGTTTCTCACCTGTGTGAGTTCTTTTGTGTATAACAAGATTCCATTTTTTGTTAAAATTTTTCCCACATTCTGAGCAGGAAAAAGGTGTCTCCCCTGTGTGGGCTCTCTGGTGCTTAACAAAATCTGATTTGTGGCTAAAACATTTCCCACATTCTGAACATGAAAAAGGCTTCTCTCCTGTGTGGGTTCTCTGGTGCTTAACAAAATCTGATTTGTGCCTAAAACATTTCCCACATTCTGAACATGAAAAAGGCTTCTCTCCTGTGTGAGTTCTTTTGTGTATAACAAGATTCCATTTTTTGTTAAAATTTTTCCCACATTCTGAACAGGAAAAAAGCTTCTCCCCTGTGTGAATTCTCTGGTGTCTAAGAAGATCTAATTTGTGGTTAAAACCTCTCCCACATTTGGAACAAGAAAATCTGTTATCCGATGTGTGAATTATTTCATGTTTAAGAAAACAATTTTCGAGGGGAAAACTATTTACATATTCTGAATGTGAAAACTGCTTCTCTCCTTCAAGAATAGTTTGTTTCTTAATGCTTATTTTGTGACTTTGAATTTCCTTAGTAGTCAGTAATGAATCAGAAGACGAAATCTGTTTCAAAGGATCAAATGATAGATCTTTGCTGTGAAGGGATGATGGTTTATCTGGAGTAATGTCATTCACTTCAAGATCATCTGATTTAAAAATTGAAGATGTCAGCTGTTCCTCTGATCTCCTGGTACAGTCATCTGCCAAGAATAAAACCAATTATTATTTTTTTAATAAAATATCCATGAATTTTATATTTTCGAACATTTCTACTTAAATTGTAAAAAAAGGCAAGTTATGTAAAACATTTAATTATTCACCAAGACAACGACAGTTCACAGTGTTATAGAAAACCTCATAGGATGAGCAAGTAGAACGTAGTGTTCAACTGTTTGTCTATTCTGTCTCCCAAAACATGGAATAAAAAGCCACCTAAAAATGTTATGAAGAGGACAATAATAATAACTTTGTCAGCTCACAAAAAACAAGCCCCCACTCAGGTCCATCATCTGTCTGTGGATAAACAGAGGTTTCCACATTGTTAGTGGCTCAAAAGCTCTTGAAAATCAGCATAGCTTCCATAAACCAATCCAGCAAAATCCGCTCTCCCAAAGTCAAATCTCTCCCTCACTTCTGAGTCTTGCCGTGTGCCCAAACCACATTTAGCAGCCATTACACTAGTGAGTAACTTAATTTTTGGTGTGTGTCTCTCCTAGAGCACAATCTGGCAATTTGCAATTTTCACGTTGCAACATCCACTGCGTGCTAATTTCTGGAAAGTGAATGTGTAGTCAAAATAGTAACTACTCCTATAGATTAATTCACTGAGGGCTATAATTTCCACAGTGGAGTCACTTTATGGGGATTTCTATTGTTCTGGTTTTCTTCCATTTTATCATATTAGAACTTCTGCAAACGGAGTGTACTATCTCCTCTGGGGTCTTTCCTGCAAAGTCTGCTCCTGTCACCAGTCACTGTCTTATTCACTGTGGGGGCAGTGTTGGTGATAGAGGAGACGTCTGAACCAGAAATTCTGGGCAGTGCAGGCTCTGTCCAGCCACTAAGATTAGGGTTGCTTGGACCTGTAGTACTGTCAAGGTAAAATATAATTTTCTACTTCTATATTTTTATATTTATGTTTATATTTTGATATGTCAAGATAACCACGAAGTGTCCCTTAAATGATATTATTCAGATTGAAACTTATTTTAAGATAATGTCAGTATCTGCTGGTGTCTGTCTCCACCTTGTGTCCTATCACTGTATTACACTAACTATCTAATAACTTGAACTGGATCCACTGAAATGCCCCCCACCTTTGGGGAATTGAGGAACCACATGATACACGAGAACAATAGAATCTTTCTTCAAGAAATGAAACTAAGGATGACAACATGATCAAGGAGGACTTAGAAGAAGATCTAAGGACCAATTAGGATGACCAGATGCTGGACGTGTACATATATGGACATGTTCAGTATACCTCCCTCCCCCAATCTTTCCTTTACTCCACCCTAATGTTCTGTGTATGTAATCTTATGTATGTGAATAAAAAGTTCAGTGCTTGCTGAAGATGGTCGCCTAATAGCACCGTTTTTTTAGAGCACGTTCTGAAGTCTGAACCAGCTTATTGCCTGATTCATTCTTGGTCGACCCGTGCTCGTAGTCTAATTTGGCATGACTGGAGGATGAGTGGTTTGTCGTTACGACCCCGACAATTGGCGCCTAGCAACGTGGGGCAGTGGATTGCCGCCCGTCCGGACCCGTCCCGAGGACTTTGCGGTGGTGCCCGCGGTGACTGAGTGCGCGGACTGCAGCCTCCGTTGAACACACGGTAAGTTGGGATCATATACTTTATATGCGTCCCACTTGCCTGTGTATCAGTCATTGTTGGCTTAAGCTGTATTGTCTTTTTGGGTCTGGGTGGGTGACCGGTTGAGTGGTGAGACCGAGGGCAATCCCACGCCACGAACCAGCAAGTGAGACCGAGTGACGTTGCATGTCTGCACGTGCTTGAGTCAAAACACCACGTTCCTCCTCCTCCAGTCACTGTACCTTTATGTAGATAAATTGCCTCCCGCGACTGTTAGAACAAAGTTGGGACAAATTTTAGATTTTTGAAGTGTTGAGTGGGGTAAAAGACGCACATGATAATCTTATTAGAGATAGATTGAGTAGGGCTCTCTGTCTTATCAGTGGCGAATTGAGGAGGTCTTTTCGTCTGAGAAGTGACAAATTGAGGAGTACTCTTTGTCTAACCTGGGAAGTCTCATTAGGAGAAGCCCAGGTGTCGGCACATGGAGCGGGGACTCTGTACTGTGAAGGGTGTCGCGGCGAACTGTGCTGTAAAGTCACCATCCACAGTTAGGGAAGGGACAAATTGAGCAGGGACTCTTTGTCTTGTCAACACATGGAGCGGGGACTCTGTATTGACGGGTGGTGACCTGCAAGTGACGCCGGTGGTCTGAGTCGCGACAGATCATTACACTCTGTTAACATCATGATGCGCATGTTTAAATTAGAAAAACCCCACAAGTTAGAGGGTGGTGCTGTGGGAGTCTGTGAGTTAATGAAGTTGCGGGAGGGCACGAAGGCTGTTACAAATGTGAGAAGTTTATATAAGATGATGGATTTGCCTACTACGAGCAGATTTCAGTTTTCAGTGTGGAAGGATTATGTAGCACAAAAGAAGGGAAAGTTATGTGATGAGGGACTCCTGCATCAGGCTCAGGCATATCTCAAAGTAGCAAATGATTTGAAAGTTCAGGACTGAAAGGAAGTAAATGATGTAGGAGGTTCAGAAGGTGCTGAGCCTTTGTTCGGATATGTAAAATGCTCTGCATATGATCTTGTTGATATAACTAAAATGGCTGCAAGCCCCCCGCCACCGCCCTATAATGGCACCGATCTCAGAACAAAGGGAGGTTGGACTTGTCATGTGTGTGGTGAACAGAATCCGCCCTGGGCGGAGACCTGCCGTGTTTGTGGGGCGGGTCGCCCCTGGTGTAATGCCCAGCCCATCGCCCCTCCCACACCCAGCGGCCATTTTGGTAAACCCAGTGGCCATCTTAATACACCTGGAAATGACCAACACCCCATCTCCTCCGGCGGCCATCTTGAGACACCCAAGCACACCCAGTCAGGCCTATATCCCTTGCTGACACCAACCAGGGCCTACTACCAGCCCCCGCCCGCACCTGTGCAGGCCACAGCTCCCAATATGGCACCAGATGCAACACCATTGTTCCCTTTCACACACCCCAACTCGGCCATTGCTGCAATGCATGAATCTTCAGTTTTTCAGACAATGATCAGAAGCCGCCGCCGTGATATTATGGGATCTAACGAAGGGGAGGAGGATCAGGAGAGGGAAGAGGGGTGGGCCCCTCAACAGCCACCACTATCCCCAGCAGCACCAGTATCTTTTCTTCCCTCCTCCATTCCCCCACCATCATTGTCAACCCCTGGTCCTAGGGCCTATTCCACCCCTACTTCAGAGATGAGGCACCTTCCTCTCCTTCACAAATCCTCAGAGAGGACAGTCGCTCTGTAAGGTTCACGGAAAATCCGGTCAGGCCCCCAGCTCCCGGTGTACTTGAAAACTGGTATCCCTGCCATTCACAGCATTACACAGACCGCAACGGAAATCCAGTGACATTATCCATAGGGTACGGTGATATCCTGACACATCGGGTTGGTGCTATAGTTAGTCCTGTCAACTCCAACTGCTCCAAGAAAGGGGGTCTGGCTCTATTAATAGCCCAAGCTGGTGGTCCCATCGTCACTGCAGAATGCATGGCTCATATACACACTCATGACCTTTTGTCATCTGGACAGACTCTGACAACCCATGCAGGGGACCTTCCCGCTGATATCATTATCTATGCAGTAGGTCCAGTCTATGATTCTCTAAACTCAAATGAGTCACGGGCCACCCTTCGGGCCACCATACATTCAATACTCCATCATGCTGGTATGTTAAAAACAGAAGACATTAGGCACCAGGAATTATTTGAAACCAATGATAAAATAGCAAATTTGTGATTGCTTTGTCTAAAGAGTTAACTAACACCCACTCTACAGTGTCTACTTCTCTCCCAAAATTTACAGGTGACACGGTGCACGATTTCTCGCCTGGTGACCTTGTATACATAAAAAATTTATGAAAAGAGACTGTCTCCAGCCCAGATTTGAGGGTCCCTACACTGTGGTCCTGACCACCCCTACTGCCCAAAGCTCGAGGGCAAGAGCACCTGGATTCACGCCTCCCACTGCAAGAAGGACAAGATTAGCCAGCAGTCATGAACCTTCTGTTACATATCCTTTTGAGCTATATCCTGATCTCTAGTAGTGCCAGCATGCCACCTTCTGGGTTAATACTACAACCCCTGTGGTTATCTTTAAGTTCGATTTCTATCAAATATTTAACTGTGATAGGAATGATTTCAAGGGATCAACGCACCAGACTTGGGGGAAAGGGACATTTTATCTCAGTGTCACCCGCTCAGGGAATAAAAACTGTCATGATTGGTCAGATGTGGGATAGAAAACAGAAAAAGGGAAAATTGGCAGATGAAGCTAGATACAATAGATTGATAGATGAGATATACAAGTGTTATATTTGTAGGAACGGATCTGGTAATGCAGAAGTCAGTGACAGCAAGCAGAGATAAGTGCTGGCAGCAGCGAGATGGCATTTTGCTTTAGACCAAGGTCATTCTACAGATAAGCAAACTGCAGGCTGAGGGAGAAAGGACACACAAACTACGCAGTGGTTTGACCAGCCCCTCCCGTCGGGTATTCGTGAGGATGCACAGGGTTTTAGTCAAATTTGTTGAATATGTTTTTGGAATTGACACAGTACGTAAGAATCGAAGGGCTAGGCATGTGAATAGAAGGTCAGAGTACGTGAGAAGAAAGATAGACAGGCAGAGAAAGGAAGTAACAGAAAGCTGAAAGTAAGTAGACCAGATTGGAGATCAGTTAAAGCAGAGGATCTAGCGAGAATAGCACAGGGGGCACAACATGATTTAGCGCAGGCAAAAAGAGGTAGCTTGCACATGAACCCCCTTGTCTCCCTACCCCCCCACTCCTAATTGCACAGTGCAGGTGAACCTACCAGGGGGACATGAGGTTGAGTTCCAAGTGGACACGGGGGCAGACAATTCAGTAATTACAGAAGAGTACTGGCCATTTGGGAAAAGTGATTTCTCCCACCATGTTATAGCAACTCCTTATAACTCTCCATCTATCCTGCTCCCCGTCACTAAAAAGATTCCCCTGCAAATTCAAGGAACCACTGTACACACACAGTTAATGGTATTACCACGGGGTCAATGTAATCTTTTAGGATGTGATGTGTTGTCACAATTGCAAGCACATATTGAGTATTATCCTGATGGAACTGTCACTATGACACCAGGATTCAAGCCGAGCACTCTTTGTAAAATCATGTTGCTAGACGTTGCTAGTACAGAGGACACAAATGAATTTCCTTCAATGTTAGAAGGTGTGATACCGCATGATTTCTGGGCTTCAGATAAAACAGATGTGGGCAGATTAAGGGTGCAGCCAGTCATGGTCAAATTAAAGTCAGGTGCAATCCTGCCCCAACAGAGACAATATTCTCTTAGTTCAGTTCAAAAGACGGCTATTGCTCAACAGATGCAGAAACTGGTAACAAGGGATGTTTTAGTTAAAACCTAGCCCCCACCTTCGGCATCTCTGCAGCTAAGAGTAAGGTTCCTTATCAATGGCCTTGACAGTACAAATTCCAATCTTCAGCTTCCCCCTTCGGCTATGAGATTTAACCCTCTATGTATTGGCTGGTACAATATATATATATATATATATATATATATATATATATATATATACACTTTTGTTCCAGATATCTCAGGATGCTGCTTAGTTTACAGTTATTGATTTTGGCAATGTTATTTTTTTATAATATGTTGATGATTTGTGCCCCTCCAGGAAACAGTGTAGTATTGCAACAATATTACTTATGTTGTTTTTGTACCAAGCAGGTTGTAAGCGTTAAAGGATAAACTGCAATTCTGTAAAACTTCAGTTATCTTTTTGGGACATTGCATTACACTGGGGGCGCGACATCTGACCAGCGCTCGCAAAGAAGCTGTACAGAATTTTCCTATTCCTGTTAATGTTGCTGCTCTTAGGATATTTCTTGGACTGATTTTCTACTGCAGGCAGTGGATTCGTGCTGTGTCAATCCTCATGCAGCCTCTCTATGACTGTATTACCATTGTGTTTTTTAAACTAACTCCTGAAGGTATAGACTGTTTTCATTCCCTCAAAAAACAGGATTGTGGCAGCTCCAGCGCTAGGAACCCTCAACTATGAACTACCATTCACCCTGTATCTCCATGAACAGCAGGGACGCGCGGCAGGAGTATTGACTCAGTTATATGGTAACAATCAAAGGCCAGTGGCCTGTTTCAGTGGAAAACTAGATGCAGTGGCTAGAGTGCTCCGTCCTGTGTACGGGCAGTACATGCTGTAGGACTATTGCTCCACAAATCGTCAGATATCGTTCTTGATCATCCACTGACAGTACTTACACCTCATGATGTATATATCATACTGAACCAGGTGCAGCCGGCACATCTTTCAGCTGCACGTCACCTTCGATTGCAATGTGCACTTTCAATGCCTCCAAATGTTTCTTTGCAGAGATGTACCACACTTAATCCTGCCACATTGTTATCTCTCTCGGATCTAGGGGGAGGCCAGGTACGGTATTGTACAAAGAAGATCCAAGAGAGGAGATTCCTTATGATTATGTTCAGCTTATGGCACAGGAAACAGCAGGCCTACCCATAGTGTTTAAAACTGAAAGACGTAATGTTGATTTTAAATCTTTTGTAGATGGATCTCGCCACCAAGATGATTCAGGTACCTTCCACACCGGGTATGCCATCGTTTCCCTGAATGCAGTGATCAAAGTAGAACCAATGCTCCCACATCAGTCGGCCCAGGAGGCTGAACTTAAGGCTCTGACCGAGGCCTGTAAGATAGCTGAAGGTAGAATTGTTAACACCTACACAGATTTTAGATAAGCATTCGGTATAGCTCATGATTTGGGTCCAATTTGGAAGTCTAGAGGATTCCTGACGGCAGCAGGACATCCCATTAAAAATGCTGACGCAGTCCAGCAGTTAATTGATGCATTACAATTACCAAAAGAGGTAGCTGTCATAAAAGTTAAAGCACATACCAGACGCACTGATCAGGTGAGTAAAGGAAACGCAATGGCCGATGCAGCAGCAAAAACAGCAGCCAGTAGACCACTCCAAGGGGTAACGATGCACCAGGTAAGCGCTCCCAAAAATCCCTTTGTGTCGGAGGATGCCTTATCCCAGATGCAGGCTCAGGTGCGCCAGGAGGAAGTAGAAAAGTGGGAAAAAGAAGGTGCATGTCTGAATGCAGCAACTGGGGTATGGGGAAGAGGGATGCGTCGATGCCTTCCAAGGGTGTTGTACCCTGCGGTCGCCCAGATGTTACATGGGCCAACCCACCAGTCCGAAACTGCTGTAATGAGCGTGATGCAGAAGCATTGGGTGGCACCAGGCTTTTCCACCTGCATAGAGGTTTAATCCAGGGATGCATGGTATGTGCTACACATAATAAGAGAAGGGTAGTCAAGACACCACCCAAACATGCCCCTCGGCCCTTCTATCCTTTCCAGAGACTGCAGATTGATTATATTCAGCTGCCAAAATCAGGGTCATGGGAGTGTTGGTGTGTTTTTGATTTATTCTCAGGCTACGGCTGCGGCAATCGTAAAGAAGCTGCTTGTGGAGGTGGTGTGCAGGTATGGAGTACCAAAGGTGACCGAAAGTGACAGAGCTACACATTTCACAGGTGAAATAATAAATGAAGTCTTGACAGCTCTGGGAATTTAACAAGTTTTCCACACCCCATATTATCCACAAAGTAGTGGAAAAGTAGAAGGACTAAATAGGACATTGAAGTTAAAAATCTAAAAAGGCCATGGCTGAAACAGGGAAATCTTGGCCTGAATGTTTATCATTAGCCCTATACTCAGTAAAGTACACTCCAAATAGAAAAACTGGACTTTCTCCGTATAAAGTACTATTTGGCAAAGTGCCTAGTTTAGGATGTTTCTTTTCCCAAGCACTGGAAATGAGTAACCATGTATTAAGCTCATATGTAAGGGATTTGCATAAAAGACTCAAGAAAGTACATGATAATGTTTTCAGTTCTCTTCCAGATCCGAACCTGGATCCTGGGAGTCTGCAGCCTGGAGACTGAGTAGTCATTAAAAGACACGTGAGAGAGAGTCTGGATCCGAGAATATAGCTCCACTGATATCCAGAAAGAGAAGGAGTCTGGGTCAGCTACACACCGGTTATGCTGAGGATCCCAAAGTTTATATGGATCCCATAGGTGTTCCTAGGGGGGTCCCAGACGAATACAAAGCTCAGAATCAGATCCTGGCGGGTATCCGTTCTCTCATCCCAACTGTGCAGATCAATTACAATGTAGATTGGATAAATTATATATACTACACCGAGCAAAGATTTATCAATTTTAGTCAAGATGCTTTCCAGGGTATAGTTAAGAAACTGGGCCCAAAACAAAAGAATGACTCTTCAAAATAGACTGGCCATTGACATGATTCTAGCTGAAAAAGGTGAAGTCTGTGGGATGATAGGGGAAGAATGTTGTACTTATATTCCTCAGAATTCTGGAGTCAACGGTAAAACTATAGTGGCCCTTACAAAGATTAAAAATTTGGCTCAGGAAATAAAGGCCAATGCAGAAGTAGATACCTCTTTTTTCTCAAGATGGCTTGGAGGACTTAAAGAATTTCTCCAACAAGCCTGCTTAGTGGTAACAGGGATTTTGGTGCTAGGATTGATAATTCTATGTTGTTAGATATCTATGTATAGGAAAGCTGTGACCAATGCAGCCGCCTCCTCAGGTACTTTCCTTCATCAGGAAGTTGTGTCGCTACTATATGAAGACACTGATAAGGGTGATATGGAGAAATATACTCCGCAGGATAAACCTGATAAAACCCCCTATAACAAAATACAAATGGAAATAAGAGATTTAGTTTAGGGACAGTTGGAGAACTCCATGTGCAAGTTTGTTAGGGACTTGGTTGTTTGGGGACAGTCCATAAGGGGCCAGTTTCTAAAATGACCAAGCGAAGAAATCCATTACCCTTGTCCCCACACATGGACAGTCTCGAAGGCCGCATATATTAAGGGAAAACTTAGTGTTTAGGGGGATTGTCAAGGTAAAATATAATTTTCTACTTCTATATTTTTATATTTATATGTTTATATTTTGATATGTCAAGATAACCACGAAGTTTCCCTTAAATGATATTATTCAGATTGAAACTTATTTTAAGATAATGTCAGTATCTGCTGGTGTCTGTCTCCACCTTGTGTCCTATCACTGTATTACACTAACTATCTAATAACTTGAACTGGATCCACTGAAATGCCCCCCACCTTTGGGGAATTGAGGAACCACATGATACACGAGAACAATAGAATCTTTCTTCAAGAAATGAAACTAAGGATGACAACATGATCAAGGAGGACTTAGAAGAAGATCTAAGGACCAATTAGGATGACCAGATGCTGGACGTGTACATATATGGACATGTTCAGTATACCTCCCTCCCCCAATCTTTCCTTTACTCCACCCTAATGTTCTGTGTATGTAATCTTATGTATGTGAATAAAAAGTTCAGTGCTTGCTGAAGATGGTCGCCTAATAGCACCGTTTTTTTAGAGCACGTTCTGAAGTCTGAACCAGCTTATTGCCTGATTCATTCTTGGTCGACCCGTGCTCGTAGTCTAATTTGGCATGACTGGAGGATGAGTGGTTTGTCGTTACGACCCCGACAGTACCATCTTGTCTGGCAATATGGGTGTGTGTGCTGTCCAGCCAGCCACTAAGATTTGGGTTGATTGGACCCGTAGTACCATCCGGTCTGGCAGGATGGGTGTATGTGCTGTCCATCTGGAGAAATGAGCTCCATGCTTCAGCCAAATGGAAAGCACCACAGCCTACCAAAGCTTGAATCTATAACTGTAGGAAAAAGACACGGACCGCACATTCCAAAATTTATACTTTGGACATTTTTACCGAGCGGCATTAGATGAAGCTGAACATGGAGTTCTTACCTTAACATTCTGATCAGATCTTATGAAGCCACAGTGAAAGTCTCAGTGAGTCCCTAGCCTAAAAGGTGCGGCACCCTGCTCAATCCACCTTTACAGCGACAGTGCACGAGGAGACTGCAAAAGGGGTTCCGCCTATTTTTGCTCTCATTTCACGTTCTGAGACAGTGTGGAAAGTGAGTTTTTACGTCTTTTCACCTGGTGTTGGTGCTGTGTGGCAGCCATTGTTTCTATGGTTTTGTGTCTGCGGGTCGGCGTGTCCTGGAGTCATGGGGGCTGTGGGGCACCAGATTGCCCTCCCTGGTGGTGCACTGTAGCTGTGGCGGTGGGTTGCACATGACGGCTAGGTAACCTCGTAAGGTTCACCATGACATGGTAGTAGGCTTCATACAGTCTGATTAGAATGTTAAACTAAGAACCTCATGTTTAGTTTGTAAATTTTTGCCTAGGGGCATTAGCTCAAAGTATGAATTTCTGAATGTGTGGTCCATGTCTTTTTCTACAGTTATAGCTACTAAAGCTTGAAGCATATTGCTGGAACCTGCCATAAACAGTCTTGTTTTCTTCTAGTTGAGTTGTCCATGCTCAGCCCTCGGTTTGTGTATTTGTTTCCTGTTGTGACACACCCCATTTACTGAATACTCTTATGTCTTATGATTTTGTATTTTCTCTGCCCTCCTGTTTCCAACCTAACTACCTGACTATTTTTGTTGTCATCTCCCATCACAGAACAGTAAGTAACAATGTGGCCCAAGCCTAGCGGGCCCTGTGTAAATGCAGATCCATGTAGAGCAGTTAAAAGATGAAGGTTAAGGCAATCCCTGGGATCCGCAAAGCAGAGAAGATTGTGCCAAGCCTGTTTATGGTGGCCATCTTTTGGGCTGCCAGGTGACCATGAACAGTGCCCCCAATACATTGTGCCTGTAAACTATTCCAACAAAATCTACATTCCAATAACTAAATGCCGCTCCTTCCCTTCTGAACACTGCCATGTTCCCAGATAGTAATGTACAACCATATACAGTATAATGTATTGTCAGATTCAGAAGAAGTTGGAAAATAATTTGTAATGACCATTTGTTTGCTATTACCCTTTGTGAAAATGATAAAATTGGGCTACTTCAACATTTTTACTGAAAAAAAAAAAAAATTTGCATTACACATAGTGTTAATTCCTGTATGTTGTTTTTGATACTATGAAAAGTGCAATTTTCTAGGACCCTCAAAGTCATTTCAAAAATGATTTGTTACAAAAAAAAAAGAGATTTTGTAAACTTAATTTGTCACGTTCACAGATCATGGACCCACTGCGCCATGTACTGGCTTACCCTGGAGGGATGTGGCTAAGCGTGTAACTGTTTTTTTGCTAGAGTACCGGATGTTGGAGTTAAGTTTGAGCTGCAGGTACTGCGGCAGCTGACCCCAATGGTCAGGACTGCAGTCACGTACTCATGAGTCCCGGACAAGACGGACACTGGTACTGGTTCAGAGTGCGGATTCTGGAAAACTAGACAGGATAGACACTGGTACTGGTTCAGACCATGCGGATTCTAGATCACTAGACAGAACGAACAATGGTGCTCTGCGTCACTGACAGGACAGGATTCAGAATCACAGGTAGACTGGATGTCGGAGCCTGTTCAGATTGATCTGGATCGGACGTGGACAGAACTGGAAGTTCTGATTGGATGGAGTCAAGAATAAGCACTATTTCAGACAGGGCTAGTTCAGCAATAGATTCAGACATGTCGGGTTCAGCAATAGGTTCAGACAAGACAGGTTCAGGGCTCTGGATCAGGCAGGACTGATTCAGCAATAGGTTCAGGTACAAACAGACTGGTTCACGAGTAGGTTCAGGCACAGACTGGATAGGACGGGTTCAGCAACAGGTTTTAACAGGACAGGTTCAAGAATAGGTTCAGGAACCGGACAACAAACTAGCGGGTACAAACTCAAATTAAACAATAAAGAGGGCATTGTACTGGCACCTCCCTACAGGGGAGGATGCCTTAAGTACTAGATGCCTCCCAGCTATTAGATGGGAGCAAATTGAGAGTGTGCACTGTCCCATTTAGAATTGGAGGGCTCGCTCTCGCTAAGCGCGATGCTGGGTGACCCGCGCAGGCCCTGAAGTCAAGAAACCACAGCAGGACAGGGAGATACCGCCGAGTGGCCATAGTTGTGAGTATTTTGGTGTCCCTGACGGAATGAGGGAGAGGGACCATGCAGGGGTGCCGGCATTGGTGTTACAGTCCACCCCTCCCACTTATGCCCCCTCTTTCAAACCCACAAGGAATCTTTGTAGAAGAAGTGGGTCACAAATATTCTCCTTGGATTCCCACAATCTCTCTGCGAGGACAAATTCTCTGCAGACTACTAGAAAAAAGGTTTTATCTTTGGGCCTCTGGAGCACAGGAGCAGAAGAGAAGTAAAAAAAATGTAAGATACCGACTCTGGGTCCATCTTCAATTTCGTGTCTGGGATGAGATGTCCTTGAGGGGGTGAGGATCCTGGAAGCAGGTCAATGGAACCATCGATCCTGGAAGCAAGTCAATGGAACCATCACGCGGAGGCAACGTCTCCATTTCCTTCCCATCTAAGATGTCAGCGTACAACCAACAAGCGGATGGCATACCAGGTAGAGAAGATGGCATCACCGGCATCCGGACTGGACATAGAGGGACCAGGTACCTCTCTGTTACCAAAGAAGCAATTCACCGGATCTTCAGTTTAGGATGGGAGCATGAGTACGTAGCCACAGAAGACCCAGGATTAATAGCTGCAATAGACCTGGAAGCACATAAAAAGCAATCTTCTCCATATGCAGCATTCTTACCCAAAGCTCCACTTGCTCAGTTACAGCTTAAACAACTTTGACAGAGTTTGACAGAGGACACCATCCAAGGACTCTGAAGGCGTCAGTCAGGAATCTGACACTGATGCACCACGGCATGCTGCAAGAAATTTCCTACAGTGGGCCATCAAAAAGAATCGGGTGCCTCCACATGATACTTATACATTCAGAGTCAATGGTGGAGAGGTATTACTCTTGCTCAGGGTAACCTCTCCTACAGATCCTAGTCTTTGGAGTTTTTCCTACTTCTCAGCACAAGAATGGATGAGATATTCCATGCTCCAACAGTGGTAGCACAATTCCTTGGCACACCAGTGCTCCTGCTGTTGTTCAGTCAATTTAACACGGTCAACTTGCATAGGTTCAGAGAAGACAGCTGTCTCAGAAGGGAGGGGAACGAGCTGTCTCTGGAAGAACAGAGCCAGACGTGACTGTGTCCTCTCACACATCACCTTTCTGGACCGTTCCTGGAATGTGAGGTTGATTCGGATTGCAAGGGAAATCATGTCATCTAGAGTAGGTTTCCTCCCACACTCCAAAGACATACTGATAGGAAATTTGGATTGTGAGCCCCATTGGGGACAGTGACGATAATGTCTGTAAAATTGGATGAAACCCGGTCAGCAGGAGCGCAAAAACAGGGGCTAAATTAATAAACAATCTTCTTTTATTAAAACCACAACGCGTTTCAACAGGTAATTCTGTCTTCCTCAGGTGGCAATGATCTATAAAGCACTGTGGAATTATTGGCGCCATTTAAGTTAGTAAAATAAATTTATGATGTGGTGTGAATCCATGAAACCAGGGCTTGAGCCATGCCTACACATCTCCTGCAGGCGTGAACAAAAAAAAAAAAAACACAAAAATTGAGCTTAACTTGAGTAGTACACATGCAGCACATAAGAGCATGTTCACACTGGCCATAAAACATATCAACCTACAGAAGAAAAAGTGAGCAAAACCCTGCTGTAACTAAGTAAATAAAAAGCAAAAAGTGCATTTGAATAACAGCGTTTTTAGTAATACTGTTTTTGATAAAAAAAAATAGCATAAAAGCCATCCCACCGCGACAAGGTAACTCTGACGTGACAGTCCTACACTCTCTAATATTAAACACTTTACCATGGGTCAGGGTTAACCTCAATGTGTGAATAAGGACACACAAAAGGACTGGGCCCCACCAGTGGAACACCAGTTTGTGGAAGCCTTATATACAATTTCCAGCTCAGGAGAGGGAGGCCACACCTCAGCTTGCATATTACAGCCATCAACTACGCACAGCTAAGAGATATATCATGACACAGATGTAATGTTTTTTTTTTTCACAATCCTGTTTGAAGTTAGTTGGGTTAAAAAGAAATTAAAAAGTCAGGATAAAAGGAAAACTGCTGTTATTGTACACAAATTCACACTTGGCCCTCACTGCACATTTAACGTTGTCAATCATAAAAGTGAAGTTTGGCCAGAAATACTGGACCTGGTCTTGTAGAGATCATATGAGACATTCAGAGCACAGAAGAGAGAGAAGGGAGATTCATCCAATAAGATATCAGGGATCTAGGAAACCAACAGCATCATTACCCTCCACTTTCTCTAAGAGGCCCATCATAATATTTTTTTCAAGTAATTTTCTAATTTGTCAGCACATTCTACATATTTTCTAATCAAAGGGGGTAGGTGGGTCCTCCAGAATGTAAGTTTTTATAGAAAAGGGCTTTCACAATTTCAAACAGCAATTTGAACATATTCGGATGGAGGAGAATATTATGCCCTAGCGGCAAAATGGTGGTCATATGATTGTAATACACCACCGATAAAGCAGCCACAGCTGGTGACTGAGAAGAATTTGTGATTTCTATGCATTTATTGGTTACTACTCACATGGGCGATTATCTGTAGCAATCTTCTCTTTACTACGCTCATCATCCTTCACATATGTCTCTGTAGTACTAATATGGGTCAGATCTTCACCCTGAAACAAATAGTGTAAAAGTCACTGACAGATGGAGAAGTCATATCTATGATCAGCTCTAATCCTGCCATCTACACCGTTCTCATTACACAAGAATAAAACATATAATACTGGTGGATAAAACAAGACTGAGCACAAGACCTTCACAGCCGTCTACACATCATAGGGGAGATCTCATGACACCTTCTGTCCATCTACCTGATGATCCTGAGGAACATCGGGATCTTCTTGTTCACAGTCCTGAGGAAGAAGAGGACGGGGACATCTCTCTGGTGTTGTCCTCCTACTGGATAGATCTGGAGGAAACACATACAGGGACTGAATTCATTCTTTACATACAGATAATTATAGGCCGTGTGTATTTAGTCCTGTCTATTACCTGGTGATGTGACGGGCTGGGGAACCTCCATCATGACGTCCTTGTACAGATCTTTGTGTCCTTCTAAATACTCCCACTCCTCCATAGAGAAATAGACAGCGACATCCTGACATCTTATAGGAACCTGACACATACAATGATACTGTCATCACCCCGATCCCTTCATAGCATTACTGTATAATGTCCCAGCATTCCCAGCAGTGTCACCTCTCCAGTCAGCAGCTCAATCATCTTGTAGGTGAGTTCTAGGATCTTCTGGTCATTGATGTCCTCATGTATCAGGGGTGAGGTGGAGGCCCCGTGATTGGGCTTAGGGGTCTTCCACATCCATCAGACACTGGGTCCTGACAGCGCTCACTAGAGGTCTTCTTCACTACTGTGTAATCCTGGTTATGGAGAGACACATTAATAAATCTCACTACAGACACTTCCAGAGTCCTCACCTCTCCAGTTCTGTCCATCTGTTATTCCCATAGATAAGAATGATGTAATGTGACGTCATCAGAATCTCTCACCTCTCCAGTAAGCCGGAAGAGGATCTCTAGGGTGAGGTGTAATATCTTCTCAGCCATCTTGTCCCTGTCCATAAACATCCTTGATGGGCAATTCAGAAAAACTCTCTTAATATAGAAGATCTACACTGAGAGGATCCAATATTGTAAAGACCTAAATAGTAAGATAATAAAACACTGAGCATATGCAACATCACAAATAATTTGTGTAATAAAATTACTAGAGACTATAAGGGGAAACATATCAGGAGATGTTGTATTCTCTAATCTTGTATAGACTGGAACATAAGTTGAATTGCTGACAGAGATATCTCCTCCATGCTCCCAATCACTGGCTATGTTACTCACTGCTTTGGCAACTGATTAGCTGTAGGAATCACAAGTTTGTTGGGACTGACCAGGCAATGCAGAGACCGACGTGGGACCCAAGCAGCAATTGTTTTTGCATTATTTTACAACATTCTGTTTTTTTCCTGACATTTACTAAAAAAAATGTATATATATAGTTTAGGCCACAGACAACAAGCAGTTTCCTCCTCGGAGTCGGCAGCTGAATACGTTCCTCATAGACTCATCTTCCATAACGCTAATTCTCGTCTCATTTACCGACACTGGAATCGGCATTAGTAATACTGCAGGAGATATTCATTACACGTGACAGGAGAAATAACTACTTCATGATGAGGACGACATCTTCATCTTCTACTACGGCTCTAGAAACAGATTTGTCCAGAGTCGTCACTGACTCCATCACCACCGGCGTCTATATGAATGTTTCCCGTCTTCCCCGCACTGTAATCTTCTATCACGTTAGATCTCATGTCTGATTCACACAGAAGTTTGAGGCTTTTATAAAACTTTGTTTGTAAAAGCATCAAGTCAGGAGTTATTTGATGTCAATTAGTGATGAGTGAACATGCTCGCTATTGCTCGATACTCGACTGAGCATCGGGGTACTTGGTACGCTCGTTACTCTATCATGTATTGTGGGTGCTCGAGTCCCCGACCCTCATGTTTTGTGCCTGTTAGACTCCAATGAACATGCTGGGATTGCTTGCCATACAGTGACGAGTGCAGTGACATGACAAGAATCTGCATAATTAATCATATGCTAAAGAGTTGCAAGTCAAATTTATGCATGAGATAGCAAAGATGATTATTTATAAAATGATGGTTGTCTCATGTTTGAAGCAGTAGTGGATGGTGAGATATGGAGCATGAAAGTCAAAACTTCAAAACATCGTTACCCATTTGCTCGTCACTGTACATGGTAATGCCGTAGCCATGTTGGCTACTGGAATTACTGTGATTGGCCGGCCGCATCGCATCATCAGGTCTTACATAAAACAAGGTGACGCGATGCTCCGCGCACTGTCCTCAAGAAGCAGTTCAGGGAGAGTTGTTATAGGAGGGAGAGCTTATTTTAGAACAGGCATATAGGCAGTTTAATATTGCTATTGCAGTACTGCTGCACCACTGAAAGAAAAGTCATTGTCAGAGCTAGAATCATAGAATGTTAAAGTAGGAAGGGATCTTAAGGGTTATCGTGTCCAATCCCCTGCTCAATGCAGGATTTGCATATTTTCCTTTCTGTAGTAAAATCGCTGACACCTGATTTCAGCCTGGAGTTTATGATTACAGGCTTAGATGCAGGGTTTACTATTGCTATTTGCAGTACTTTTATATAGAGATGGGCGAACCCGAACATTAAAAGTTCGGGGTTAGTACCGAACACCTAGTGTCCGTGCATGGAACTTTAACGCAGACTTCCACCAAAAGTCTGTGTTACTGATCGTGTTCCGCAGCACGAACAAAGCTTGTTGGAAGGGTGAACCTCCATCCCCATCACAACCATGTTAAATATTGTCTGGCAGTGCACTGCTTAAATAAATGTAAACAAAAAAAAGTGCGGTCCACGGTATTTTTGATACCCAGTGCGGGCTGCATCACTCAACTGTCAGCTTTATCTTGGCTGTTATCAAGAATAGAGAGGTCCCCACACCAATTTTTTAAATTATTTACATAAATATTTTTTTTAAAAAAGGTGTGGGGTCCTTCCTATTTTTGATAACCAGCCAATCTTAAGCAGACAGCTGGGGGCTGGTGTTCTTCATGGATACTGGCCCCCTCTATCCTAAAAATAGCAGCCTGCAGCCAGCCCAGAAAATGCGCATCTATTAGATATGCCAATTCTGGCTCTTTGCCTTGTTCTTCCCGCTTGCCCTTGTGAGGTGGCAAGCTGGGTAATAATTTGGGGTTGATATCAACTTTGTAATATCAGCTGACTTCACGCCCAGGGTTAGTAATGGAGAGGAGTCTATAGGATGCCCCCATAACTAATCTTGTAATTAACTGTAATAAAGACACACACAGAAAAAAGTCATTTAATTGAAAAAGACACTCCCTGACCCTCTTTTACCCATTTATTAATGTAAAAATAAAATAAAAAAATCTAAGTTATACTCACTTTTCTGCAATTAATCCATGATGCCCCCAACTCTGCTACAGCTGGTTGTATTGTTGAGCGGTGACATCATGTTACCGTTCAGCCCGGCAGCCAGCTCACACTGAACTTCGCGTGAGGCCAGGGTCAGACCTGTGAGAAACTCACACATGTCTCATGTGAGTCTCTCGCATCAACTCCCGGCGCTGCCGCCAGCACCCGGACCGGAGCGTGCAGCTGCATAGAAATACATGCAGCAGCACACTCCGGTCCGAGTGCTGGCGAGTTTCTCGCATGTGTGACACTGGCCTGAGAACACAGCTGCATGTGACCGAGGGCTCCAGTAATGGCCCCATAAATTACTCCATACAATATAATGGACCCATAAATTACTAAATAATGGGCCCATATATTGCTCCATTCATTAATAAAAAAAAAAAATCAAATACTCATCTCTCCCTGTTTCCCACTGCCAATGCTCTGGTGTCGGCTGCTCTGTAGTCAGTGCTCCGGTCAGGTCTTCTCAGCATCTTGACTCCCTGGGACTTCTCAGTGCAAAGGGCGCGCTGTAGTGACATCATCGCGACCACAGAGATGTCAGAGAGTCAAAAGATGTTGAAAAGACCAGAGCAGCGGACACCAGAGCACTGGCAGCTGGGAACAGGGAGAGGTGAGTATATTTGAAACAGTTAAGGAGGCCGATGCCAACGCTGGCATCGGGCCACACTCATTCTACATGTAGTGTGCTGCGTCCCGGCCCGGATTGCCACGACTATCAGCAGCAGCAGTAGGTAGATCAGCAGTAGTATGCTCACTCCTCTTCATGTCTTCGGAGTCCCATGTGACTCTTCTGGGACAGGTCCTGTTTGTACTGCACATGGCAGCCTTTTTAACGCAGTACAAACTTGAGGAGTTGGGGAAAAATTACGAGTAAGAGCCGCCTTTTTACCCTGTTAAAATTTTGAGTGAGGGCCACATGATGACCATTTAAAAATCTGAAGCGAGTGAAGCATTTTGACCCTGTTGATATGGTGGTGGAGGAACAAGAGGAGATTCAGGAACTGGTTTAGGAGGTGGAGTAAACCCTGATGGAACGAGGGCACACAATCCTCAGCATCAGTAGCACATGTGCCATTAAACGGTGTGTTTGGGGGGAGGATATTACTGTGGGAACATTATGTGGAAGGATGGCAGTATTGTGAGAAGATTATACTGTATAGAGAAATGGCAATATTGAGGGTACATAATACTGTGTGTGGGGATGGCGGTTATTATCTAGAGGTTTTGATGGTAGAATATTGTGGGGGGAGGCATCTTGTATAATAAAAAGTGTGTGAGGATGATGCTACTGGGGGAACATTATACTGTGTGGGGGGGCCAAGAAAGGGACACTGTACTATGAAAGCAATAAATGTTTCCTCACTTCCTGTGTTTCACAGCTGTGTCGCACTGGAAAAGGAACAAAACCATTGTGATTCTTATAGGGTGGCAACACAAAAAGTCCCTAATTGTAAAATTTTTAAAACAACCCCACACAATTTGTGACTCTTCAGGTAAATCGCTCTCTCACCATTGGATTAGAGCTGATACTATGAAGATAAAGTGACTAAACAGACTTTCTGTCACCTCCATAAAGGGGCACTTTTCAGTGTTTGTCAGAACTGTCTGAGGATTATTAGAGGTGATAGTTTCCCCCCCAATTAGAAGGGACACCTGTGGATATTGGGGTCTTTACCTGCTACAGTTCTGGTGGGATTTACTTGGTAAAGTGCCTTGTGATAAAGTGGACGTTGGACAAATGTCACCATCAATTGACATCAGACTGAAGGAACATCACTCCTCTATTCGGCTCTATGGATCTAGGATGAAATCCACTGCGGCCTCTGCAAGAAAAGAATAAGAAAGAGCAGAAGTTTGGTGAGACCACCGTGGCCGGACATTTCTTGGAGATGGTGATAAAAGTTCTGATCTCCGATGGTCGGTGTTAGAAGAGGCGACCGCAGCGGATTCACAATCACAACGCAGGAAACTTCTACAGAGACGAGTTCTGGATTTACTCCCTGGAATCACTTTCTCCCAAAGGGTTAAATGGCGTCTGTAACTTCAATGTCTTTCTATGAAGCTTCTTCTCTGAACTTTCTTCCTCTGTTTTCTGCCGTATTTCTATTACTCCCCGGAATCAGGAATGTATTAAGTCCTATAGAAACTGCGGAGAAAGAATCATTTCTAATTCTGTGTTGAAAAGTAACCAGGAGAGAAATAATCACATTGTGTGAGGACTTCTCTGGGCTTCTGTCCTCTCATCCTGCAGGTGTCTGAATGGATCTAATGTGGAGCTGTGAGCCAGCTAAGCCGCATCCTGTCCACAGCTGTTACGTCACTGTTCACACCACACCGAGACCCCAAAAGAGTCTCAGTGCTGAAGGTGTTACTGACCCCCGCTCAGTAATGGGGAATCTCCAGCACCTACCTCCACCTGCAGAGCAGCACACCACATATATGGCTGCTCTGTGCACAGGACCTGTGATGAGGTCACAGGAGGGGAGGAGTCAGGGGTCACATGATCAGGAGCCTCAGTGTATAGAAATACATGCAACCGCACACTCCGGTCCTGAGTGCATACCTCCCAACTGTCCCGGATTGAGCGGGACAGTCCCGATTTTGACCCCCCCCGTCCCGCTGAGGACACTATGTGTCCCGCAGTGAGATGAGCCGCCACGCCCCCCATGCACCCCTTCCTGCCCTGTCTCTTACAGCCTAAAGGGTATGCCACACTAAACAATATCGCTAACGGGATCGCTAAAAACGTCACTATTTAGCGATCCCGTTAGCGATGTTGTTCAGTGCGGCAGCTTCCAGCGACGAGCTTCCTGCTGTGATCTCGCTCGTCGCTGGAATCGTTCCGGACCCTATTTCATCGCTGGCGCTCCCGCTGGGTAAGTATCTTATCGCTGTGTGGCACCTTTTCTTAGCGATTTAGCGGTACTTTTGTACCGCTAAAGTCGTTAAGATCGCTAACGGCGATAGCGTCGTTAACTATATCGCTAAATGTGGCCGCATTTAGCGATATAGAAACAATCCCGCTAGCGATCTCATTAGTATGCGTCGTTATCGTGATCGCTAGCGGGATTGTTTAGTGTGGCAGTACCTTTAGCCTCACAGCAGCTAGCAATGACGCTGCTATTGCTGTAGTCTTCTGTGCCCACAGGACCTGTGATGAGGTCACAGGAGGGGAGGAGTCAGGGGTCACATGATCAGTGTCCTCTGCTGTGATGTTGTCATGGTGTTGGATGAGGGTAAGTGTGTCTGTGTGGGGTCGGGACTCGGGTTTACAGTGTGGATGTAGCAGAGCCGTGTGTGTACGATGTGTACGGAGCGGAGCCGCGTGTGTACGAGGTGTACGGAGCGGAGCCGTGTGTGTACGAGGTGTACGGAGCAGAGCCGTGTGTGTACGAGGTGTGCGGAGCCGTGTGTGTACGGAGCAGAGCCGTGTGTGTACAAGGTGTATGGAGCGGAGCCGTGTGTGTACGAGGTGTATGGAGCAGAGCCGTGTGTACGAGGTGTACGGAGCGGAGCCGTGTGTACGAGGTGTACGGAGCAGAGCCGTGTGTACGAGGTGTACGGAGCGGAGCCGTGTGTACGAGGTGTACGGAGCGGAGCCGTGTGTGTACGAGGTGTACGGAGCGGAGCCGCGTGTGTACGAGGTGTACGGAGCGGAGCCGTGTGTGTACGAGGTGTACGGAGCAGAGCCGTGTGTGTACGAGGTGTGCGGAGCCGTGTGTGTACGGAGCAGAGCCGTGTGTGTACAAGGTGTATGGAGCGGAGCCGTGTGTGTACGAGGTGTATGGAGCAGAGCCGTGTGTGTACGAGGTGTACGGAGCGGAGCCGTGTGTACGAGGTGTATCGAGCGGAGCCATGTGTGTACGAGGTGTACGGAGCGGAGCCGTGTGTGTACGAGGTGTACATACGGAGCGGAGCCGTGTGTGTACGAGGTGTACATACGGAGCGGAGCCGTGTGTGTACGAGGTGTATGGAGCGGAGCCATGTGTGTACGAGGTGTACGGAGCAGAGCCATGTGTGTACGAGGTGTACGGAGCAGAGCCATGTGTGTACGAGGTGTACGGAGCAGAGCCGTGTGTGTACGAGGTGTACGGAGCAGAGCCGTGTGTGTACGAGGTGTGCGGAGCCGTGTGTGTACGGGCGGAGCCGTGTGTGTACAAGGTGTATGGAGCGGAGCCGTGTGTGTACGAGGTGTACGGAGCAGAGCCGTGTGTACGAGGTGTACGGAGCGGAGCCGTGTGTACGAGGTGTACGGAGCGGAGCCGTGTGTGTACGAGGTGTACGGAGCGGAGCCGTGTGTACGAGGTTGTACGGAGCGGAGCCGTGTGTACGAGGTGTACGGAGCGGAGCCGTGTGGGGTGTACGAGGTGTACGGAGCGGAGCCGTGCGTGTACGAGGTGTACGGAGCGGAGCCGTGTGTGTACGAGGTGTACGTACGGAGCGGAGCGTGTGTACGAGGTGTATGGAGCGGAGCCATGTGTGTACGAGGTGTACGGAGCGGAGCCGTGTGTGTAGGAGGTGTACATACGGAGCGGAGCCGTGTGTGTACGAGGTGTATGGAGCGGAGCCATGTGTGTACGAGGTGTACGGAGCAGAGCCGTGTGTGTACGAGGTGTGCGAGCCGTTGTGTGTACGGAGCGGAGCCGTGTGTGTACAAGGTGTATGGAGCGGAGCCGTGTGTGTACGAGGTGTACGGAGCAGAGCCGTGTGTACGAGGTGTACGGAGCGGAGCCGTGTGTGTACGAGGTGTACGGAGCGGAGCCGTGTGTGTACGAGGTGTACGGAGCGGAGCCGTGTGTGTACGAGGTGTACGTACGGAGCGGAGCCGTGTGTACGAGGTGTATGGAGCGGAGCCATGTGTGTACAAGGTGTACGGAGCGGAGCCGTGTGTGTACGAGGTGTACATACGGAGCGGAGCCGTGTGTGTACGAGGTGTATGGAGCGGAGCCATGTGTGTACGAGGTGTACGGAGCGGAGCCGTGTGTGTACGAGGTGTACGGAGCGGAGCCGTGTGTGTACGAGGTGTACGTACGGAGCGGAGCCGTGTGTGTACGAGGTGTACGGAGCGGAGCCGTGTGTGTACGAGGTATACGGAGTGGAGCCGTTTGTGTACGAGGTGGTTGTAGCAGTGATGTAGTGTGCGAGGTGTACAGAGCAGAGCCGTGTGTGTACGAGGTGGATGTAGCAGTGCTGTAGTGTGTACGAGGTGTACGGAGCAGAGCCGTGTGTGTACGAGGTGTACGGAGCAGAGCCGTGTGTGTACGAGTTGGATGTAGCGGAGCCGTGCGTGTACGAGTTGGATGGAGCGGAGCCGTGTGTGTACGAGGTGTACGTACGGAGCGGAGCCGTGTGTGTACGAGGTGTACGGAGCAGAGCCGTGTGTGTACGAGGTGTACGTACGGAGAGGAGCCGTGTGTGTACGTACGGAGCGGAGCCGTGTGTGTACGAGGTGTACGGAGCGGAGCCGTGTGTGTACGAGGTGTATGGAGTGGAGCCGTTTGTGTACGAGGTGGTTGTAGCAGTGATGTAGTTTACGAGGTGTACAGAGCAGAGCCGTGTGTGTACGAGGTGGATGTAGCAGTGCTGTAGTGTGTACGAGGTTTACGGAGCGGAGCTGTGTGAACGAGGTGGATGTAGCAGTGCTGTGTGTGTACGAAACGGAGCCCTGTGTGTGTGAAGTGTACGGAGCTGAGCCGCTCAGCTCCGTACACACAGGGCTCCGTGCTTGAGCCGTGTGTGTACGGAGCGGAGCAGAGTGGTGTGTGTATGGAGTGGAGCCTTGTGTGTATGT
>JARQOD010000003.1:21306929-21359731 GCA_033576555.1 Oophaga sylvatica
TCTGTTCTTTCCCCTTTCTTTGTTCTTTTTTTCTCTTTCTCTCTCTCTGTTCTTCTCTTTCTTTCTCTCTCTGTTCTTCTTTCCCCTCTTTCTTTCTTTCTCTCTGTTCTTTCTTTCTCTCTCTGTTCTGTCTTCCTCTTTCTTCTTTCCCATCTGTCTTTCTCTCTCTGTTCTTTCTTTTCCCTCTTTCTCTCTCTCTCTCTGTTCTTTCTTTCCCCTCTTTCTTTTTTTCTCTCTGTTCTTTTTTTCTGTCCCCTCTTTCTCTGTTCTTTCTTTCTTTCTCGTCTTTCCTTCTTTCTCTCTCTGTTCTTTCTTTCCCCTCTTTCTTTCTTTCTCTCTCTGTTCTTTCTTTCCCCTCTTTCTTTTCCCTCCCTCTCTGTTCTTTCTTTCCCCCCTTTCTTTCTCCGTCTGTCCTTTCTTTCCCCTTTCTTTGTTTATTTCTTTCTCTCTCTACTTTCTCTCTGTTCTTTCTTGCTTCCCCTTTCTTTCTCTCTCTCCTTTCTCTCTGTTTTCTTTTTTCTCTCTCTGTTCTTTTACTCAGTACCAGTGTGCCCACAGTACCAGTCACTGTGCCCTCAGTACCAGTCAGTGTGATCACCAGTGCTGAATGGGTGTGGTTGGGGCGTGGACATGGGTGTGACTAGTTGGGAAATGGGTGTGGTCGGGGCGTGGCCTAAAAATGCCACGGCACGCCGCCCGCGCCGCAACCTTTGTCCCTCTTTCCCATCTTCAAAAGTAGGGAGGTATGTGAGTGTCGGCGGCAGTGCCGGGTATTGAGGTGCGAGACTCGTGTGAGTTTCTCGCAAGTGTGACCCCAGCTTAGGCCTCCTTCACACGTTCTGTTGATTCCTGTACATGAAAAACCAGTACTGATGAGATCCGTGGTCCGTGTCTGTGTGCCATCCGTATGTACGTATGTGACATCAGTGTATCCTTTTGCAGGCCATGTGCCATCCATGTGACACGTACTAGTGCCTGGGAAAAGTAGCACAGTTTGTGCTGTGCACCTCTTGTCTAAAATTAAGAATTAAATAAAAAAAATTGGCGTGGGCTCCCATATAATTTTCATAACCAGCAGAGGGAAAGCACACGGCTGGGGCTGATGTTAATAATCTGGGAAAAGGGACAATAACCCAAAAGGTTTACAAACTATTAATAACAGCTCACAGCTGTTTGCTTAGCTTTTACTGATGAGTCTACGGGGGACCCCAGAAAAAAAATGTCCCCCTATAGAATCGAACCAGCAAAATCTAAGCAGACAGCTATGGTTTGGCATTAATGCCTTTCCCATTGAGGGTGGTTTGCACGTTAATGACCAGGCCAATTTTTACAATTCTGACCACTGTCACTTTATCAGGTAGTAACTCTGGAACGCTTCAATGGATCCTGGTGATTATGAGAATGTTTTTTCGTGACACATTGTACTTCATGTTAGTGGTAAAATTTCTTCGGTATCACTTGCATTTATTTGTGAAAAAAAATGAAATTTGAATTTTCATGCCTTTAAATCACAGAGATATGTCACAAAAAATAGTTAATAAATAACATTTCCCACATGTCTACTTTACATCAGCACAATTTTGGTACCAAAATTTTTTCTAGTTAGGAAGTTATAAGCGTTAAAAATTTTCCAGCAAAATTTACAAAACCATTTTTTTAGGGACCACATCACATTTGAAGTCACTTTGAGCAGTCTCTATGATAGAAGATACCCAAAAGTGACACCATTCTAAAAGCTGAACCCATCAAGGTGCTCAAAATCACATTCAAGAAGTTTATTAACCTTTCAAGTGCTTTACAGGAATTTTTTGAAAAAAAAAACAAACATTAACTTTTGTCTTAAAAAATGTATTTCTATTTCTATGCAGCCACTCGCTCCACTCCCGAGTGCCGGCGCCAGATATGGGATTTCACATGCGAGTGTCGGACGATTTCCTTGCATGTGTGATCCCGGCCTTAAGCGAAGGCTCAGATTCTGTCAGTACCTGCCCAGCAAGAGTGCCAGGTACAGAATTAAAGATCTATAAGCTCTGTGAAAGTGCCTCAGGGTACACCCAAGGTTTAGCGTTTACAAAAGGAAGGACACCCGGATTGAACCCCCTGAATGCCCCCCAGTCCTGGGAGTGAGTGGGAAAATTGTGTGGGATTTGGTGCACCCACTGCTGGATAAAGGTTATCACCTCTACACGGATAACTTTTATACCAGCATCCCACTCTTCAAAACCCTCTCTGCGCGAGGTACCGCAGCCTGCGATACTGTCTGCAAAAATTAGAGAGGCCTCCCAAAAGCGCTACTTGAGCAGATGCTCAGAGTAGGTGACAGCAGAGCCCAATGTAACGACCACTTTCTGGTGGTCAAGTACAAGGACAAGTGGGATGTCATCTTCTTGACCACCATACACGGTGATGGCAGCGCCCTCAGCACTTTACGAGGTACCTCTGCACAGGTCAGCAAACCAAACTGTGTACTGGGGTACAACAAAAACATGGGGGGCGTTGATCTCTCTGATCAACTCCTCCAGCTGTACAGTGCTTTGGGAAAGGCCAAGGTGTGGTACAAAAAGCTGGCCATGCACAAATGGCAATGCTCAACGCTTTCCTTCTGTCACGATGTGCAGGCCAGACCGCTACGTCGTACCTTCAGTTCCAGGAGATAGTCATTAAGGCCCTGATATTTGGCACTCAGGAAGGAGTGGACCCCAGTACTTCCGGAACTGAAGGTGCTCGTATCATACCAGGTCAACATTTCCCCATATGAGGTGCCGAGTGTGTTACAAAAGGGGAATACACAAGGACTCCATTTATCAATGCAACACCTGCCCTGACAAACCTGGCCTGTGTGTGAAAGATTGCTTCAAACTGTACCACACCTCCATGCACTACTAAATTCATTTCTGATTTACACAACTGATGCATGACAACCTCATAAACACCACACAACTGATGTATGACAACCTGACAAACACTACACAACTCACGTATGCCACTACATTATAAAATTCACATACCAGGTAATAGTAGATTAGTTCCAAAAATGGGCACTTGTTGGGCATTGCACTGTTTAGGCACATCTAGATAAGTTATTTAAGAGGTCTAGTTTCCAAAATGACATCACTTGTTTGTTTGTTTTTTTACTGTTAAGGCGCATCAGGGGCTCTGGAAACGGAACAGGACGCCTGCAGAGCATTCCATCAAAGTCTGCATTCCAAAATGTCACTACTTCCCATCCAAGCCGCGATGTGTGCCCAAACAGTAGTTTTCTCCCACATATGGGGGGTACCAACATACTCAGGACAAATTGGACAACAACTTTTGGGGTCGAATTTCTCCTGTTACCCTTGGGAAAATAAAAAAAATTGGGGACTAAAATATCATTTTTGTGGAAAAAATATGATTTTTTTCTTTTCACAGATCTAAGTTATAAACTTCTGTGTAGCACTTGGGGGTTAAAAGTGCTCACCACACAAGTAGATAAGTTCCTTAGGGGGTCTAGTTTCCAAAATGGTGTCACTTGTGGGGGGTTTCCACTGTTTAGGCACATCAGGGGCTCGCCAAACACTACATGGAGTCCGATCTCAATTCCAGCCAATTTTGGTTTGAAAAAGTCAAATGGCGCTCCTTCCCTTCTGAGCCCTGCCATGCGCCCAAACAGTGGTTTTCTCCCACATATGGGGTATTGGCGTACTCAGGAGAAATTGCACAACAATTTTTTCTGTCCATTTTCTCCTTTTACGCTTGTGAAAATAAAAAAAATTGTTCCCAAAAAAACATTTTTTGTGACTAAAAAGTTAAATGTTAATTTTTTCCTTCCACGTTGCTTCAGCTCCTGTGAAGCACCTGAAGGGTTAATAAACTTCTTGAATGTGGTTTTGATCAGTTTTTCAGATTGGTGTCACTTTTGGGTATTTTCAGCCATATAGACCCCTCAAACTGACTTTAAATGTGAGGTGGTCCCTAAAAAACATGGTTTTGCAAATTTTGTTGTAAAAATTAGAAATCGTTGGTCAAATTTTAACCCTGATAACTTCCTAACAAAAACATTTTGTTACCAAAATTGTGCTGATGTAAAGTAGACATGTGGAAAATGTTATTTATTAACTATTTTGTGTCACATAACTCTGGTTAAACAGAATAAAAATTAAAAATTTGAAAATTCTAATTTTTTCATAAATAATAAAAAATGATTGACCTAAATTTACCACTAACATGAAGTCCAATATGTCATGAAAAAAAAAACTATCTTAGAATAGCAAGGATCCGTTGAAGCGTTTCTGAGTTATTACCTCATAAAGTGACACTGGTCAGAATTGCAAAAAATGGCCCTGTAATTAAGGTCAAAATAGGCTTGGTCATGAAGGGGTTAACATGCAACCCACCCTTGGAGGTACAGGGGTTAAAGATGGTCAAGCAATACCTGGCCAGCCAAACCAGCGTGCTCCCTAATTCCACTGCGACTTTCAACTATTTGATCTCAAAGCTGGACACCTGGAATGAGCTATCCCTCTATGTTTTGGAGGTGTTGTGGTGCCCAGCCACTAGTGTCTTATCTGAGCGGGTTTTTAGTGCTACCAGGGGGGTCATAACAGATAGACACCTTTGCCTGTCAACTGAGAATGCAGAATGCAGGCTCACTCATAAATATGAAAATTATTTAGACTTGAGAGTCCTCAGTGGTTGATACCTTTTAATGGCTAACTGAAAAGATGGTAACAAATTGCAAGCTTTCGAGACTACTCAGGTCTCTTCATCAGGCAAAGACTAATACAACATCTGAAGAATCACATATTTATACACAAGAGGACATAGGAATATATGTGTATAAATTATTGTGATTCTTCAGATGTTGTATTAGTCTTTGCCTGATGAAGAGACCTGAGTAGTCTCGAAAGCTTACAATTTGTTACCATCTTTTCAGTTAGCCATTAAAAGGTATCAACCACTGAGGACTCTCAAGTCTAAATATTTTTCTATCTACTGGCTAACACGGTCCGAAGATACACATCTGTCCTATATCATAAATATGAATAAAGCTTGGATTAGCCCACACTTTTCGACATCACCAGATGACAGTAACACATAAAGTGTTTGTAATATTCAATTTCTCTCTGGCTTTGTACTTTCTGCAAAGCGTTCATGACTGTATAAGTACATATATATATACTTTTAAGATATTTTCATTAAAAATGTTGTTATGGAATTAATGACTCATCCAAACAGTATAACACGGTTATTGTTGCATTACGATGGTCTGTAAAATATACAAAAATCAGTAGATTTGGTTTCCAGTACCATCTCTATGCTGATGACACCCAATTATACACTTCTTCTCCCGATATCATGCCTGCCTTTTTAGAAAATACCAGTGATTGTCTTACCGCTGTCTCTAACATCATGTCATCCCTCTGTCTCAAACTGAACCTGTCAAAAACGGAACTCCTCATATTTCCTCCCTCTACTAACCTACCTTTGTCTGACATTGCCATCTCCGTGTGTGGTTCCACCATTACTCCCCAGCAACATGCCCGCCGTCTTGGGGTCATACTTGATTCCAAGCTTTCATTCACCCCCCACATCCGATCACTGGCTCGCTCTTGTTATCTCCACCTCAAAAACATCTCTAGAATTCGACCTTTTCTTACTTTCGACTCTGCAAAAACCCTTACTGTTTCTCTTATTCATTCTCGTCTGGACTATTGTAACTCTCTACTAATCGGTCTCCCTCTTACCAAACTCTCCCCTCTCCAATCTGTCTTGAATGCTGCCTCCAGGATCATATTCCTCACCAATCGTTATACCGATGCCTCTACCTTGTGCCAATCATTACACTGGTTACCCATCCACTACAAAATCCATTACAAACTTATTACCCTCACCCACAAAACACTCCATGGCTCAGCAGCACCCTACATCTCCTCCCATGTCTCAGTCTACCATCCTACCCGTGCCCTCCATTCTGCTAATGAGTAATGAGACGTGTGCACAACCGGGTAAGAAGGTGCTGTGGTAGGTTCCCAAACCATATATATAGAAAGAATAAACCAAGCACTCAACTTAGATGGAATGCAGTGATGTATTATTTTTTTGTGGCCTTAAACAAAGGGGGTTTGCAGCAAAATGTTTCGGTCTATATAAGACCTTCATCAGATGCTGTATACATAAAAAAACAATCATAATACGCGGTGAAAAGAAACAAGGTACAAAAATAAAGTATATACAATATGAATTAATGGCAGACTTGGTAATATAGAAAAGCTGAAAATATTTAGGCTTTTCCACCATATTCCCTTTGAATGGTCTCAGGAAAAATTTGGAGTCCCACTTACCTTGGAAGATCAAGCGGACAATTGGGACGGATTATATCGAGATGATGAAGAAAATGGAAGAGGGAAAGCAGAAAATTGGGCCGAATAACATTATTAGTACATATTTTGTGTTTTACACATTTGTCTTTTTTTGATAGAAAGTGATGTATTTAGATCCAGAATCATAGAATATACCCACATGTTAATTCATCATATTTATTAGTAAAACGTATTTAGGTTAGAGTGCCTTATTTAGGAGTTTTCTCCTAGGTTATCTTGTGCCTTAGAAAGATTTAAAAGTTATAGAGTCCTTAGCTTTATTAGTAGAGCAGTATGCCAGTTATGATTCCCAGAATATCAGTGCCGGAACACCCTATACTTACCATCTTATTTTCTCTACAATAGTTATCGCTGTGAGGGGTGCGCATGCGCGGTTCTGCACCTAGCGGGAGATGTATGGGAAGGTCTAAAGTGTCCGCCGACGGCCTACGTCATTGAATGATGACGTGGGGGTGGTGAACACGTGACCACCCAATACTGCTCCAATGTTTTGCAGCAGGCTGACAAACTGACATATGCGCCATGTCCACCCACAAGCGATACTAATTTTACTGTATTTGGAGAATTAGGAAGTTGATAATTTGTTTAACAACTGAATATTGAGAAAAATTCTCTATTTTGAGGAGAATAGTTAATACGTTTTATACGCATTCGCTATACAAATGCGATCCTGGAAGGGGTGTGTCAGAGTAGTATGACACGGTCTGTGGGTGGCATGATTCTGTATCTTAGGCTACCGTTAGATTACCAGGTGTACTAGTGAGCACATGGGGGCCATGTTAACGAATAGAAACATTGCATGGGTGTATTTAAACTGGCCTCCCCCTGCCTCATCACGCCTCCCGAAGAAGCGGAAGCGAAACGTGCGTCGGGGCAGAGGGACGTCAGAGAGACTCCATATTCCCGCACAGGTAGGATAGTGATGTTTGTGGTATAACTTTTGTTTACTTGCATTGGATTCATGACACGGGTGGACTTGACTGGGACTGCTACTTTCATTGAACGGCGATTATGATATGTGCCTATTTTTGATATTTGTGACATTCGCCCTCTATGTTAGGGCTTAAATACTCATTATAGTGATATATGGTGATCGGTACAGATCACAACTATTCCACTTTATGGTGAGGCACATTTATGTCAGCAACATTGCTAGTCATTCATTTGATTCATCTGCTATGTCATGAACATTTATTCCCACAGTTGAATATATAGGAATTTATAAACGTATCCCCAGGGGATCGCTATATTGCTATTTTGCACATAGTGTTTTTGTTTACATCAGCCTGCTATGATTATAGGCATTGAATGCAATACACATGTCTGTGAGACAGTGTTTGATATTTTGAGGTAGAGTCCTCATTGCGACGGTTCAATTTAATGCAGGTGGTTGATACACTTGTTTAGACTGTGCCTTTGTTCACACTAGATGCAGTGGCTTTTATCGTGATCTTGTGTCATGAGATATTATTGGAGTAAATGCTTAGCAATATTCCAGTTACTATTTAACTGCAATAGCTGTTCTGTTAACACTGTTCATGTGGGTTCACTATTCACTTCACATACCAGCCTGTGGGGTTTATTATTGAGGGTCATCAAGGCTGAGTTAGTCCCTATTATATACTGTTATGTACCTCTCTTATAGATACATGTGTGTTTCATATTATATTTGTTCAATAAAAATTGTGTTTTTATACCATCTGTGAATGGAGCCTAATAATTCAGGTTTCCAGTTAGTGTGAATTATATTCTTTATTGGAGTCCAGCTGTGTTTAATTAAACTGATAGGACTTGATTTGTAAAGGCACACACCTGTCTATATAAGATCTCACAGCTCACAGTGCATGTCAGACCAAATGAGAATCATGAGGTCAAAGAAATTAGCCAACGGGCTCAGAGACAGAATTGTGGAAAGGCACAGATCTGGACAAGGTTACAAAAGTATTTCTGCAGTACTCAAGGTACCTAAGAGCACAGTGGCCTCCTCCATAATCCTTAAATGGAAGACTTTTGGGACCACTAGAAGTCTTCTTAGACCTGGCCGTCTAACCAAAGTGAGCAATCTTGGGACAAAAGCCTTGGTGAGAGAGGTAAAGAAGAACCCCACGATCACTGTGGCTAATCTCCATAGATGCAGTAGGGAGATAGGAGAAAGTTCCACAAAGCAACTTTCACTGCAGCCCTCCACCAGTCGGGCCTTTATGGCACAGTGGCCAAACCGAAGCCTCTACTCAGTGCCAGACATAAGAAAGCCCGCATAGAGTTTGCTAAAAAAACACATGAAGGACTCCAAGACTATGAGAAATAAGATTCTCTGGTCTGATGAGACAAAGATTGAACTTTTTGGTGATAATTCTAAGAGGTATGTATGGAGAAAACCAGGCACTGCTCATGACCTGCCCAATACAATCCCAACAGTGAAACATGGTGGTGGCAGCATCATGCTATGGGAGTGTTTTTAGCTGCATGGATAGGATGACTGGTTGCAATTGAAGGAATCATGAATGCAGCCAAGTACAGAGATATCCTTGATGAAAACCTCTTCCAGAGTGCTCTGGACCTCAGACTTGGCCGAAGGTTCACCTTCCAACAAGACAGTTGCCCTAAGCACATAGCTAAAATAACAAAGGAGTGGCCTCAGAACAACTCTGTGACCATTCTTGACTGGCCCAGCCAGAGCCCTGACCTTAACCCAATTGAGCATCTCTGGAGAGACCTGAAAATTGCCATCCACCAACGTTCACCATCCAACCTGACGGAAATGGAGAGGATCTGCAAGGAAGAATGGCAGAGGATCCCCAAATCCAGGTGTGAAAAACTTGTTGCATCGTTCCCAAGACGACTCATGGCTATACTAGCTCAAAAGGGTGCTTCTACTCAATACTGAGCAAAGGGTCATGATTACTTATTGTTAAGAGCCTGTGGAACGCACCTAATAGATGTAAAGGGAAGGTGCGTTCGCAGCCTGGGGTCCACTGTGCAGGCAGTGCCTGCTGCTATTAAGATAACGCAATAGGCGGAATGAGCGAACTCTGTTATCCCGCAGAGTCGCAGATATGAACGCCGTAGCACTATATGGCGATATGAGCAAACTCTTACTTCACAGAGTCGCATATACGAACGCCATAGCACTATATGGCGATATGAGAGAACTCTGTTAATCCACAGAAACGCTAACTAAAATGCTGCGGCGCCATAAGGCGATACAAGCGAACTCTGTTACTACACAGAGCCGCTGTGAAAAAGGCTGTGTCCTGTTAGCCTCACAGGAGACACAGATGACTGCTAAACCGATCGCAGTCTATGGTCATGCAATCAATACGCAAGCAACAACCTCCTCACCAGAGTAGCCGGTATTCTAAAGGAGTCTTTCAGCCGAGCCCTGAACACGTGCATACAAACTCCTCACCGGAGGTGCCGGTATTCTAGTGGCGTTTCAGCCGGACCTAACCACATGCATACATGACCACACTGGCGCAAGCACATAACAGATTTGATACTAACACACGGCCGTGCGGTCATGCATACCTTTTATAGTAGCAGCAGCTACAGGACCTTCCATAAAGGACCAATGGAAAAGCTGCTCCAGAACTAAAGCAGCTTCAGGACCCTGGGCATGCTCAGAAGGGAACTCACAGGACTTAGTCCCAAATACACCCGCTCACCTGCACTGGTTATAACAGCAGGACCTGGAGAGGTAGCAGTCATCCTCTGCACAGTATTAGACTGGGCGAGATGCTGGGACCGACATCTCTGCTGAGCAGGTTCCACAGCGGCAGAAGAAGGATGGGGGACAGCAGCAGGGATGGCTCGAGATTCCACTTGTGCAGAAGCGGGAACTCGACCCCTAACATTACCCCTCCCTCCTAGGGCCCCCCCTTCTTTGGGCCTCGCCACGTTCAAAGGCAGCGATGAGCTGCGGATCGTGAATATGCTCGGCAGGCTCCCAGGACCTATCCTCACTCCCATAACCCCTCCAATCCACCAAATAAAATTTTTTGCCCCGTACCACCTTGCACCCTACAATGGCGTTCACCTCGTGATCGTCCGTAGACGAACCCCGAGTCCCGGCAGATGACTCGGAAAACCGGGAGATGACCACGGGTTTCAGAAGGGACACATGAAAGGTGTCGGAGATACCAAGGCGAGGCGGAAGGGCTAAGCAGTAAACTACAGGGTTCACCTGCTCCAGGACCTTGAAGGGACCCATATAGCGGGGTGCCAAGTTAGTGTACTCCACTCGCAGCCTGATGTTTCGGGCAGAGAGCCACACTAGGTCGCCAGGAGCAAATGTCGGAGCAGGGCGCCGATGTGCATCAGCAGAAGACCTCATCCTCTCCTTGGAGGCCTGAATGGCTTCCTGGGTGCAGTCCCAAATGTCCCGTGCCTCCTCAGCCTAGTCTGCCACCCTGGAGTCGGCGGAAGACACAGGCATGGGCACCGGTACCCGCGGATGCTGACCATAGTTTAAGAGGAATGGGGTCTGTCCGGTGGAGTCAGCCACAGCATTATTTAGAGTGAACTCAGCCCACGGTAGCAAGGATGCCCAGTCATCCTGCCTGGCTGAGACAAAATGTCGCAAGTATGTGACCAAGGTCTGATTGGCCCTCTCTACCAACCCATTCGTCTCAGGATGATATGCAGAGGAGAGGTTTAACTCAATGCTGAGTAGACAACACAGCTCTCTCCAAAACCGAGACGCAAATTGGGGACCTCGATCACTGACAATCTTGTCCGGCAATCCATGTAAACGGAAAACATGCCTAATAAATAATGCTGCCAAGGCCCGTGCAGAAGGTAACCGTGGTAGCGGCACCAAGTGCACCATCTTGGAGAAGTGGTCGGTGATCACCCAAATGATGGTGCAGCCCTGAGACTTGGGTAAGCCCACCACAAAGTCCATCCCGACCATTTCCCAAGGCCTGTCTGCCACTGGCAAATGGTAAAGTAACCCAGCTGGCCGTTGTCGAGGGGACTTATTCTTAGTGCAGGAGATGCACGCCTGAACATATTCCCCGACATCATGGACCATATGTGGCCACCAGTATGTCCTCGCCAGCAACTCAGCAGTCCTCTTAGCCCCAAAGTGTCCACCCACCCTGGACAAGTGTGCCCAAGAGAGTACCTTCGGTCACAAATTGGTGGGCACAAAAGTCTTGCCCAGAGGCACAGACTCTAGAGAAGCTGGGGCTACCGTTCTCAGGCTTTCTTCGGGGATGATGAGCCGAGGCTCCTCAATCTCGTCTTCGGAAGACACTACTGAGCGAGAGAGAGCGTCGGCACGAATATTCTTCTCACCGGAAAGAAAATGGAGGTTGAAATGGAACCCGGGAGAAGAATAAGGACCATCTGGCCTGACGGGAATTTAGCCGCTGGGCTGTTTGCAAATAAACCAAGATTTTATGGTCAGTGAAGACTTGGAAGGGAAAGCGAGCCCCCTCCAGAAGATGTCTCCACTCAGAGAAGGCCAACTTCATAGCCAGCAACTCCCTGTCCCCGATGGAATAATTCCTCTCTGCTGGTGTAAAGGTCTTGGAAAAGAAGAAGCAGGGGTGCTTCCGACCTTGAGCATCCTTTTGAAAGAGGACTGCTCCAGCACCAACAGAGGAGGCATCCACCTCTAAAATAAATGGCTTGTCAACGTCGGGGCGATGTAAGATGGGAGCACTGGCAAAATGCGACTTGATGGAAGAGAATGCCTTGGAGACCTCCTCAGACCACAATTTGGGATTTTCTCCCTTCTTGGTGAGGGCTACCAAGGGAGCTACCAAAGTCAAGAAATGGGGAATGAACTGGCGATAATAATTAATGAACCCCATAAAGCGCTGCACCGCTTTGAGAGAATGGGGTTCCTGCCAGTCCATCACAGCCTGAAGTTTGGCAGGATCCATAGCCAATCCCTGGGCGGAGATGATATAGCCCAGGAAAGGTAAAGACTCCTGCTCAAACACGCATTTCTCCAACTTTGCATAGAGGGAGTTTGCCCGTAAGAGGGCGAAGACTCTGCAGACATCCCTCCGGTGAGAGTCAATATCTGGAGAAAAGATGAGAATATCATCCAGATAGACTACTACAGAGGTGGAGAGCACATCACGGAAGATGTCATTAACAAAGTTTTGGAAAACAGCTGGAGCATTACAGAGCCCAAAGGGCATTACCAGGTATTCATAATGCCCATCCCTGGTATTAAATGCCGTCTTCCATTCGTCCCCCTCACGGATGCGAATCGGTTATAAGCCCCACGCAGATCCAGCTTAGTAAATACCCTTGCTCCCCAGAGCCTATCAAAGAGCTCAGAGATTAGGGGCAATGGGTACTTATTCTTAACAGTGATGGCGTTAAGACCCCTGTAGTCAATACACGGACATAATTCTCCGTTCTTCTTCTGCACGAAGAAGAACCCCGCCCCTGCTGGTGACACCGATTTCCTAATGAACCCTCTTGCCAGATTCTCCTGAATATACGGGGACATGACCTTCGTCTCAGGAAGAGAGAGGGGATATACTTTTCCCTGTGGAGGTTCAGCTCCAGGCAAGAGGTCAATAGGACAGTTATATAGGCGATGAGGCGGAAGCGTCTCCACAGCCTTCTTGGAGAAAACGTCTGCATAAGACCAATAGCACTTGGGAAGAGGAGTAAGGTCTACGGGTATCTCTGTGGTGGTGACCTGAACGCACTCCCTGACACATCTGCCTCTACATGAATCACCCCAACCCAGTATCCTCCCAGAGGACCACTCAATATGGGGAGAGTGGTGACGGAGCCAAGGTATTCCCAGCAAAACCTCGTCTATACCCTCAGGAAGGATAAAAAATTACATTCTCCTGATGGGAAGGAGACATAGACAGGGTGAGAGGGACAGTCTGAAGGGTGATGTGTGGGCAGAATCGATCCATTCAACACCCGCACCGTCACTGGCTCGGCGAGCATCACCTGAGGAATGGTGTGGCGAGAAGCAAAGGTGGAGGACATAAAATTCCCCTTTGCCCCAGAGTCCACACAAAGCTTGACGGGAAGAGTGGATGGACCGAGGTAATTATCCCTTTAAAGAGCACTTTTGAGGCAAAAGCCACTGCGTCTAGTGACCCTGCTCTCATGGTTACTGGACGCGACCGTTTACTCAACCGCTGTGGACATTGGTTGGCATAATGCCCCTGCTGCTGGCACACTTTACAGACCACGGATGCTCGAACGGCCCGAGACTTAGGTCCCGTTCAAGAAACCTCCATTGCCTCCTGGGGGTCGGACGCCTGACCGGGGAATTCGAGAGGTTTGGCAAAGGTGGGAGCCAGCTGAAACCTCTGCCTACACTGGATCCGCTCCAACCTCCGCTCGTGAAAACGGAGGTCGATGCGGGTAGATATGGAGATAAGCTTCTCCAGTGAGGCGGGAATCTCCCTGGTGGCCAAAGCGTCCTTCACATGGTCCGCCAGTCCTCTCCAGTAGACCGGAATGAGGACTTTATCCGGCCACTCTAACTCAGAGGCCAGAGTCCGAAATTGGACGGAAAACTGACTGAGCGCGGTATCGTGGGTGACCTGTGGTCCTAAACAGACCTTTTTAAGAGCCTCCAGGAAACGAGGAGCACTCCGCACCACACCATCGTCACGCTCCCACAGCGGCGTTGCCCACTCCAACGCTCTGCCCAACAGAAAGGATACTACAAAACCCACTTGTGCCCGTTCCGTGGGAAAACGTGCAGCCAGAAGCTCGAGCTGTATAGAGCACTGACTCACGAATCCCCGACATCCCGAGCAAACTTGTCAGGAAGCGGGAGATGGGATAAGGTCAGAGCAGAGGTGGCAGGGGACAAACTGGCTGCAGCCACGCTAGCAGACTGAGCAGCGAATGCGGCAATATGCACAGCTGAGGTTGTGCGCTCTAGAGCCGCCAACCTACCCTCCAGCTGCTGGATATACTGCCGTAGACGCTGGTCATCCGCCATTTTACTAGCCAGACCCTGGCGCTAGTATTATGCTAAGGGCCTGCGGAACGCACCTAATAGATGTAAAGGGAAGGTGCCTGCTGCTAGTAAGATGGCGCAATAGGCGGAATGAGCGAACTCTGTTATCCCGCAGAGTCGCAGATATGAACGCCGTAGCACTATATGGCGATATGAGCAAACTCTGTTACTTCACAGAGTCGCATATACGAACGCCGTAGCACTATATGGCGATATGAGCAAACTCTGTTATTCCACAGAGACGCTAACTAAAAAGCTGCGGCGCCATAAGGCGATACAAGCGAACTCTGTTACTACACAGAGCCGCTGTGAAAAAGGCTGTGTCCTGTTAGTCTCACAGGAGACACAGATGACTGCTAAATGGATCGCAGTCTGTGGTCATGCAATCTATACACAAGCAACAACCTCCTCACCGGAGTAGCCGGTATTCTAATGGTGTCTTTCAGCCGAGCCCTGAACACGTGTGTGACGAAAACTTGGATGCTTCTCTATAACTTTCCACACAAAGACTGCATTCATTAGGTTTTGCAGCCTGTGGGCTCCCCCCTTCAGCTCACTACACTCTCTGTGTAATCTGATTCCAGGTGGCTAGCCCCCCCCGGGAGGCCAGCTGAAAGCGGTTTACAAACGACATGGTCTGTTCCTTTGTTGTATGGTAGTTATTCAAGATTAAATATCTTGGCTTCTGTGTATGCTATAAGTATGAAATTTTCATATCTTCCAATTCATCGGTGAACCGATGATCAGTGAATTTTCTAAGCGCTGGCACCAGCAGAACCAAAGAAACTGATTCCTGCTTAGCCGATCCACCTAGGCACTCTGCGTTTAGACTTAAATGCACGCCAACGTCCTGCGGAGTACAATGGTACACTGTGCATCGCTGTAAGAGACTCCATCTCTGAGCTATGATAGTTATGAGTTTTCTGAACCAAGACTACCACTTAGAGCAAGAGGAGGACCCCGGTAACTCCACCCTTTTTATGATGTCACGCCACAGGTCTATAAGGCAGGGCCAGGTAATTGTGCCTCAGATCTGTCCTGGACACCAGATGTAGAGCACCTCTGTGATGCATTGTGACGTGTCACCCATCCCCCGACCGCATGGCTTGCCTACTATGATCTAAGAACTGTAAGTTGATCTTCCTTATGTTAACCCATTTTATTTTTTGTAACCGTATTGTACATATTTCAATTGTCTCCCTTTTTGTAAAATCTTGCTTTAAAACTTTATAAACACTGTCAAACCTTTTTGGAGTAAAGATATAAAATTTACTAGTTCGTGTCTCCCTGCTCTGTACGAATTTGCACGCGCCTGACGCTACTAAATTGGGGTGGCCTCTGCCCCACATTCCAGACCCAGAGGCTGGTGGCAGTGAGTATGTAAAGTACTGAACTATTGCCTGGCATTGGCAGTGACGGAGCAGATTTTATAAGTGTATTGCCTGGCTGCGACTTGGAGTAATTATATTTCCCTCACTGCCGCGTGCCCAATAGCCAGCACACATCCAAGCGGCCCGTCTGGCAACTAATTATCCCAGGTGCAGTTCCCTGACTGACCTGAGGCTAAAAGGGGGCGCCAGAGAGCTGCAAGTTCCCAGGTGGAACTGGAAGGTGGGATAAGTATAAATCCCTGCAGATTATTCCTGACACATTGGGTCGGGCGGCAGCAGCCGTTGTGTTTTATCCTTCACATTGGTGGCAGAGCGGTGGGATTATAGAGCATTAGTGATCTGGTCTGAGCAATCATTCCTCTCACTAAAGACTTGCAAGGTTCTTCCAGGGACCCTGCAGCAAAAGGTTTGGAGAACGAACTCAGTGTTTACTAGTCCTGAGACAATTGTGTGTACTTGCGATTACCCCCTTCCCTTCCTCTTTATTTTTCTTTCCTATATTTTATTTGGCAATGGCAACCATGGCGAGGATGGGAGAAGAGTGGTATAAGCAGCATAAGAAGGAAACCCTTGTTGCCCTATGTGGGTTGTGGCAGATCGACGCGACGAACAAAAATAAAGACCAACTGGCCGCGGCTCTGGTGCAACGGGAAAATGCCCAGAGCCCAGGGGGCTCAGAAGCCGGCCCCAGTGACAATGGTGCTGCAGCAGAGGCTCCACCTGCCAGCCAAAGCATGGACAGTCTTCTGCAGTTGGCTTTGCAACTATGCTCACCTGACGACCAGGAGAGACGTTTGCAGCTGATCCAGCAAGCTCAAGAGAGCGGACCAGCGAGAGCGGGAAGAGAGACAGTACCAGCTGGAGTTAGCCCGAATCCAGGTTCAGAGGCCTTCCCAGCCCAGCAGTGAGCCCAGCAGCTCTCAGAGTCTGAAGCCCCGGCCAGAGCACTTTCCCGTGATGGAAAAGGACGGAGACTTGGACACTTTTCTGCGGGCCTTTGAGAAAGTCTGCAGACAGTACCAGCTGCCTGAGGACCAATGGGCCAGGTACTTGACCCCTGGGCTAAAGGGCAAAGCTCTGAGGCGTTTGCTTCTCTCCCGCCAGGACAAGATGGTAACTATGAGGCCATCAAGCAGGCCCTGATCGCCAAGTACCAGCTAACCCCTGAGGTATACCAAAAGAAGTTCCGGAACCTCCAACGTGGCCCACACGACAGTTATAGCGATGTGGTGCAAGGACTCAGTACCCACTTTGACCAGTGAATCCATGGACTGTCCGTCGACACCTTTGAGCAGCTGAAGGACCTGATGATCAAAGACCAATTCCTGCATCTGTGCCCAGCTGAGGTCCGACAGTTCATCCTGGACCGAGAACCAGAGGATGCGGTCAAAACAGCACGGATCGCCGACAGCTATGAGAGTAGCCAGTAGCCAGTCACCGCCATCTGGAGAGGGGGTAAGCCTGCAACCAACCCACTGTGCCCCTACCAGCCGTCCCTCCGGAGGCCCTACCACCTTTGCCAATGCCAGGCCTTCATCAGACCCCCGCCAGTGTTTCTCCTGTAAATGGACTGGACACATCAGTGCCACAGCAAAGGCCTCCGGGCCCAACGACTCTGTTCTTTTGGTGGGTGGTGTGGTGGGTTGATGACAACGTGCAGCACGTCCGCGTGGGGGCCCGTCTTGCTACAGGCCTCAAGGACACCGGGGCTGAACGAACCCTCATCCGACCCGAACTGGCGGCCCCTGAAAAGTTGATTCCGGGGAAAACCTTAACTGTCACCGGGATTGGGGGCGTCCGCTGCCCCTTGCTGATGGCCCGGGTTTTCATTGACTGAGGTGCCGGGAGCGGGGTGAAGGAAGTGGGGGTGTCCAAAAACCTGTCCACTGATGTTCTATTTGGGACTGATCTGGGGAGGATGGTTGCGTACTACGTCCCTGACCCCCCCTCCCCAATCTGGTAAAAAGGTTAACGTTAACCATGATGATGTTGATGATGATGGGAAACTGAATGTGTTACCGGCCAATGCTTTGCGAAGTGATAATGGAACTGATAACCATTCTTTCCCTAGGAATGATGCTGATGATGATGTATCTGTGCCATCTGAACCTGTTAACCCTGTCTCTGAAGTGGCAGATGTGTCCACAGGTACAGGGTCGCTCAGCCACGTCGCTCTGTGGAGTGAGATGGCTGAGGAACCCCTAGCAGGAGCAAGCGACAGTGCTCAAGGAAATGGGGAGGTGCATGGGAACCGTGAGGAAGGTGACGCCATGTCACTGACCAGTGCCACCGAGGAAGGTAACTGGCCCATAAGTAGCACTGCTCCTGAAGTTTTGGGGGTGGATGGGGAGGTAGAGCCCATAGCAGCGCAGGCTAATGGGTCTGTAGAAATCCCCCGGGAGACCGCATATGTAGCCGCTGTCACCCGCAGTCAGAGTTCCCAGATCGCAGGTAGCACCCTGCCATCTGGACCCTCCTCCACTACAGGAGAGACTGAGCCAGAGGTGGACCCAGAGCAAGTCCCAGAGGGTCCCAGTGAGGAAGGAACCCTGACGTCACTTCTGGCTGCCTCCAGCCAGGAGTTCCAGGCCGCTCTGCACTCAGATGTGAGCCTGGACAACTTGAGGCACCTCGCCGAGACGCCCACCTCCGTGACTGATAAGGAGAGGGTGTTCTGGGAACAAGGAAGGTTGTATCGGGAGACAGTACCCGGAGATTCCAAAAGGAGTGGTTGAGGGAAAAACAGCTGGTCGTCCCGTACCAGTTTTGAGGTGAGTTGTTGCGGATTGCCCATGAGATTCCACTCGCTGGACACTTGGGGATCAGCAAAACTAAGGCATGGCTGTCTCAACACTTCTATTGGCCCAAGATGGGGACAGATGTGACTAACTACTGCCGTTCCTGTATCACCTGTCAAAAAGTGGAGAAGGCGGGGCCTGCTCTTAAGGCTCCACTGATCCCATTGCCAGTGATAGAGGAGCCTTTCCAGAGGATCACGGTGGACATTGTGGGCAAGCTAGCCGTCCCCAGCAGCTCTGGAAAGCAACACATCTTTACTGTGGTAGACTATACTACCCGGTACCCAGAGGCAGTAGCTCTGTCCTCAACTAGGGCAGATAAGGTGGCGGATGCACTGGTGACCATCTTTTCACGGGTAGGATTTCCCAGGGAGATGCTTACCGGTCAAGGGACCCAATTTATGTCTCGCCTAATGGAGGCTCTCTGCAAGAAAATGCAGGTGACGTGTATGGTATCGAGTGCGTATCACCCACAGACCAATGGTTTGTGTGAGCGCTTTAACGGTACCCTCAAACAGATGCTCCGCATGCTGGTTGAGACACAGGGACGCGACTGGGAGCGGTACCTCCCACACCTGCTATTCGCCTACAGAGAAGTTCCGCAGGCCTCGACGGGGTTCTCCCCCTTCGAGCTCCTGTATGGTAGGCGAGTCCGGGGACCCCTTAGGTTGATAAGAGAATCCTGGGAAGAGGAGCCAAACCCCACGGAAGTGTCCACCGTGGAGTATGTCATGCGCTTCCACGACAAGATGCAGACCTTGACGCAGTTGGTGCATGACAACATGATGCAGGCTCAGGCTGACCAGAAGCACTGGTACGACCAGAATGCCCGGGAGCGGACCTACCAGGTGGGTCAAAAGGTGTGGGTGCTTGTCCCCGTGCCAAAGGATAAGCTTCCGGCAGCCTGGGAAGGCCCATACGTCGTGCACCAACAGCTCAACCCAGTCACCTACGTGGTCACGCTTGACCACGCTTGGGGTAGGCGCAAGGCCTTTCACGTCAACATAATGAAGGCCCATCACGAACGTGAAGCCTGCGTCCTACCGGTCTGCAACCTGCTCGAGGACGGGGAGGAAGACCCCCTCCTGGACATGCTGGCCCAAGCCAAGGCCAATGGGTCTATTGAGGACATGGAGGTAAGTGCCTCACTAACCGTACCCCAGCGGTCACAGTTGCTGGCCACCCTAGAACCCTTCCGGGCCGTGTTCTCCAAGTGACCCGGATGGACGAGGTTAGCGGTTCACGAGGTGGACACCGGGAATCATGCCCCACTACGGCGGACACCTTATTGGATCTCTGAGGAGGTGCAGCAGATTATGCGCCAGGAGATCGATGAGATGTTGCAGCTGGGGTTGATTTGACGGTCCAAAAGCGCATGGGCCTCACCTGTAGTTCTCGTGCCAAAAAAGTATCGGACCACCCGGTTCTGCGTGGACTACAGGGGACTCAACGCCATCACTACCTCTGATGCACACCCTATGCCACGCATCGAGGATCTGCTGGAGCGGTTGGCGAATGCCAAATACATATCCATCATGGATTTAAGCCGGGGATACTGGCAGATTCCCCTGAGCCCTGCGGCGCAGGAGAGATCCACCTTTATCACCCCTTTTGGACTGTACGAGTCCACGGTCATGCCCTTCGGCATGAAGAATGCCCCTGCCACTTTTCAGCGGATGGTCAACCACCTGCTTCAGAGACTGGAGAAGTACGCCGTGGCGTACCTGGATGACTGTTCCACCTGGGAGGAACACCTTCAGCATCTCCAGGAGGTGCTCAAGCGTATTCACCAGGCAGGTCTGACCATCAAGCCCGGAAAATGCCAGATGGGCATGAGCAAGGTCCACTACCTGGGGCACCGGGTAGGTGGGGGTTCCATGAGTCCAGAGCCAGAGAAAGTGGACGTGATCGTGTCCTGGCCCACCCCCAGGACCAAAAAGCAGGTGATGTTCTTCCTGGGCACTGCAGGGTACTATAGGCGGTTCGTACAGAACTATAGCGCCATTGCAAAACCCTTGATGGACCTCACCAAGCACGGTCTACCCAAACAGTCAACTGGACAGATGGCTGTGAGGCGGCATTCCAAGCTTTGAAAACAGCCCTGTGCAGCTCTCCAGTGTTGAAAGCCGTTGACAGCAGTCGGCCATTCCTGGTACAGACCGACGCCAGCGAATTTGGCCTCGGTGCTGTACTCAGCCAGGTCGACTCGAGGAACCAGGAGCACCCCATGTTGTACCTGAGCCGGAAACTTCTGCCGAGGGAAGTGGCATACTCCACCATCGAGAAGGAGTGCCTGGCCGTGGTCTGGGCAGTGCAACATTTGCAGCCCTACCTGTACGGGCGCACTTTCACGGTGGTAACCGACCACAACCCTCTGAGCTGGCTGCACACAGTGTCCGGAACCAACGGTAGGTTGCTACGCTGGAGCTTTGCCCTACAGCAGTACAACTTTGCCGTACAACACAAGAAAGGTCGCGAACATGGGAATGCCGATGGGTTGTCCCGGCGTGGCAAACCCGCTGAGGTGCGCATGGCGGATTACCGACAGGTCATGCCTCCTTAGCGCACTCTAAGATGGGGAGGTGTGACGATAACTTGGATGCTTCTCTTTAACTTTCCACACAAAGACTGCATTCATTAGATTTTGCAGCCTGTGGGCTTCCCCCCCTTCAGCTAACTACACTCTCTGTGTAATCTAATTCCAGGTGGCTAACCCCCCCCTGGGAGGCCAGCTGAAGGCGGTTTACAAACCACATGGTCTGTTCCTTTGTTGTATGGTAGTTATTCAAGATTAAATATCTTGGCTCCTGTGTATAAGTATGAAATTTTCATATCTTCCAATTCATCGGTGAAGCCGATGATCAGTGAATTTTCTAAGCGCTGGCACCAGCAGAACCCAAGAAACAGATTCCTGCTTAGCCGATCCACCTAGGTACTCTGCGTTTAGACTTAAATGCACGCCAACGTCCTGCGGAGTACAATGGTACGCTGTGCATCGCTGTAAGACTCCATCTCTGAGTTATGATAGTTATGAGTTTTCTGAACCAAGACTACCACTTAGAGCAAGAGGAGGACCCCGGAAACGCCACCCTTTTTAAGATGTCATGGCCACAGGTCTTCACATATTTCAATTGTCTCTCTTTTTGTAAAATCTTGCTTTAAAACTTTATAAACACTGTCAAACCTTTTTGGAGTAAAGATATAAAATTTACTAGTTCGTGTCTCCCTGCTCTGTACGAATTTGCATGCGCCTGACGTATACTACGCTACTAAATTGGGGTGGTCTCTGCCCCACATTCTAGACCCAGAGGCTGGTGGCAGTGAGTGTGTAAAGTGCTGAACTATTGCCTGGCGTTGGCAATGATAGAGCAGGTTTTATAAGTGTATTGCCTGGCTGCGGCTCGGAGTAATTATAATTCCCTCACTGCAGCGTGCCCAACAGCAAGCACACATCCAAGAGGCCCGTCTGGCGACTAATTATCCCAGGTGCAGTTCCCTGACTGACCTGAGGCTAAAAGGGGGCACCAGAGAGCTGCAAGTTCCCAGTTGGAACTGGAAGGTGGGATAAGTATAAATCCCTGCAGATTATTCCTGACACATTGGGTCGGGCGGCAGCAGCCGTCGTGTTTTATCCTTCACATTATACAAACTCCTCACCGGAGGTGCCGGTATTCTAGTGGCGTTTTTCAGCCGGACCTAACCTCATGCATACATGACCACACTGGCGCAAGCACGTAACAGATTTGATATAGCGCACGGCCGTGCGGTCATGCAAACCTTTTATAGTAGCAGCAGCTACAGGACCTTCCAGAAAGGACCAATGGAAAAGCTGCTCCAGAACTAAAGCAGCTTCAGGACCTTTCTGGAGGACCAATGGGAGTCGCTGCAGTACCTGGACATGTGACACCTGATCTCCTATGAGATCTTACCCTGGTCATGCTCAGAAGGGAACTCACAGGACTTGGTCCCAAATATGCCAGCTCGCCGCTGACCTGCACTGGTTATAATAGCAAGACCTGGAAAAGGCAGCAGTCATCCTCTGCACAGTATTAGACTGGGCGAGATTCTGGGACCGACGTCTCTGCTGAGCAGGTTCCACTGTGGCAGAAGGATGGGGGGACAGCAGCAGGGATGGCTCGAGATTCCCCTTGTGCAGAAGCGGGAACTCGCCCCCTAACACTTATGACCATGTGATATTTCAGTTTTTCTTTTTTAATGAATTTGCAAAAATTTCTACATTAATGTTTTGTTTCAGTCAAGATGGGGTGTACATTAATGAGAAAAAATGAACTTTTTTTGAATTTTCTAAATGGCTGCAATGAAACAGAGTGAAAAATTTAAAGCGGTCTGAATACTTTCCTTACCCACTATATATAACAGTAAAAACATTTGAAAATTTTGCTTGTTTCTTCACAATTTCTCAACCATACACTATTCTGTGTTCTGGGGTACATTTTTATGAGAAGACTCAAAAAAAGTTTAAAAATTTTGTTGGGTTACATTTCTCAGCCATATAGTATTGTGTTGTTGGGTACATTTCGGTGGTATATAATCCTCCAAAAACATTTTCAAAATTTTCTCATTATTTTATTGCTCAGACTATTCTATAGTCTGGAGTACATTTTTTTGCTACATAACCCTCAAAAAACTAGTTCATAATTTAATCAGTACTATATTACTCGCTCACAAGGTATTACATCTTCTTGGGTACACTTCGTTGCTATAAAAGTCTCAAAAGACTTGTTCAAAATTTATCGTTATTGTACTCCTTAAACAAAGACACTTTTCTATGGTATGAAGTTCTTTTCGTTGTTATAAAAACCTCAACAAAATTGTTTAAAAATGTATCAGTATTATTTTGCTCACCCACAGGGTATTACACCTTCTTTGCTACAGCACGTTGCTGTGTAGGAAGATGGACTGGGCCGGTGTAACCTCTCTCGTGACGGTTCCGAAACCATTGGGGCTGTCACCAGTGTTTCTGGGGAGAAAGCTTTCTGACTCAGAAAGACCTTTGCACTCGGCCGTAGGGGACGTGACAGATAAAAGGAGCGGTGCACAGGAAAGAGAGTGAGTCGGCGGGAAGGCAGAGCGCACGGGAGAAGGTTGATTCACTCTCCATGGAGCTGCGTAGCAATCCAGTCCCAACCTGCAGCCCCTGGCCTATATGTACACTGACCGTGAGCAACGTATACCAGAGTGCCCGCTCACTCCTCTGTGAGGTCTTCCCTCACCGTTCCGTCGGCTGCCAAGGGTGCGCGGTCTAGTTCTTCCCGCTCCACACCGCTAATTGCCGCAGGCGCACGGCCTAAGTCTGACCAGGCAGAACATACGAAGCCAGGAAGCTCCACTGCTGCCTCCGCCTCTGGACTGAGTTCCACTCCGGTGCCACCACAGACTATTTCACATCATGTACATCGTTCCAGTGCCACAGGACCTTGCCCAGGAGAGACAGGATACGTTGCTTCCGTCAGGAGACAGTGCCTCAACTTTCTTCAGGATCAGGCCAGAGACTTTACATGTCACTTGCGACACCACCAAGGGATACCAAGCCTTCAGAACCCGGAAACCATCAGACTTAAAAGTTTGCATGTTTCATAAGCATTTTTGTCACCCCTTTAACCATACCGAGTTTTGAACTCCTCATAACTCCTTATCTCCCTGTGTGGAGTATTCCCTGTAATAAACCCTTTAACTCTTGCTCTGCCTCCTGCTCGTCACTGCATCCCGCGAAACCTGCTATCTCACAGCTGCACCTTGTTGGAGATGGCGCAAGCAGGGAACACTGGATGGAGCAGTGGAGTGACGTTATCGCATCATCCACTGATGCACTTCACAGAAGAGAAGGTGGACAGGAGTCAGGATTATATGAATATAAGACAAACTAGCTAACCTTTTACGCACCAAATTCTCTGAGCTTCAATATCCCTCTGGACTAATTAATAAGGTTGAAAAAACTGCGCTCATCACACCACAATGCTCTGAAATAGATTATCACCATATATTTAGTTCTAATTTCATTAAAACGTTTTCTTCCTCCAATGTCTCTATCCGTAAAGTTCTAACTAGCACATTCTCCTTAATGATCCAGTGTCACGAAAATTTCTACCATTATTCCTGGCATCACTTGCAGTAGGGCTCCAACTATCAGGAAAATGATTGTTCAAAGCAGGCTAAAATCACAAAAATATGAGAGTAACGACAGCGGCACTACAGTAGGGTACATTTTTCCTGAATGCCCCAAAGGAGTTTAAGTGTAACACCTCCAAATTCCTGTGTTGCTGTGATGAAAGCAAACCTCGCCACTCCACCTGACGTCACTATTACAACGGAGGGATCACACGGTATGGTCTCGTCATTTGCACCAACATAACGTTCACCACCCCCTGTGGACACATAAGGTCAGCTTGCCACAGTTTTACACAGACACCCCCTGTCCACACAGGCCCAGGGAGGTATGGGATGTCAGAGGATATGGATTACGCAGTCGCTGAGGTGGCACGACACTAGCTCACAACTCTGACAGGCCCCTTTCACTAGCACTAGTGAAACAGAGCTCAGCCAGCCTGGTAGGACTGCCACCAGTTCCTCATTAGATAAGTCCGGTCCGTTAACTGGATTATATCGGGCCAGAAACCAACCCCAGTAGCATGTGAAGTTATAACCGGATGTGTAGATTCATGGATCGAAATAAAAGAGCATCCCAATGTTAAATTACATATATAATTGCCTTAAGGACACACTAGTCAATACACTATATACACAATGGTTATACAATGGTCAGATATTAGCAAAATCCAATATAATATATGGAACTGGCACTTCAACAATCACTATATGACCAACATTCTGAAGATTGTCATCAGTAGAGAAAGAGGAGTTCCAGAAAATAATAAAAATACAATTTTTATTTATGATGATTAAAAAAAAATACTATCATAAAAGAGAAAAGTCTCACTATGAGAGACACCACACCATCATTTAAAATAATGTAACAGTTCCAATAACTGATGAAAGATCAAGTATAAAGTTTTTCCAGCATTACTGCAAAACAGCAAACTCACTACAAAAAAATAGCCCTACAAAAAAAATCTCCTGTTGTTATGAAAGCAACTAACACTTCAAGTGAAGGGGGAAAGCTAGTATAATATTATTCAAAAAGGCATAACAGTGAGATCCATGTAAAAGGTTACATGACAGTGATAGTGGCAACTCCCCACCCCAACGCGTGTTTCACCACTGGCTTCTTCTGGGGGCCCAACCGCACTCTGAAAAAATAAATAAAAGTGCAAAAAACACATAGCAATATATGTGAGGTATTAGTTGATAGTAAATTTGTTTTGAGGCCTGGGCAGGTAAGCATCTCTACCTTTTTTCCTGGTGTTTTTTTTATAGATTTTTGGAGGATTTCTAAGTCCTCTTTTTGTGGTTTTGCTGTTAGAGTAGGACTCACAAGTGTGGGGACCCTTGACGTGGGTTGCGAGCTTCTGTATTTTGGCAATAATATCAACTAATACCTCACATAATTGCTAAGTGTTTTTTGCACTTTTTTTTCAGGGTGCAGATGGTTCTGTAAACTGTGGCCCCTGTTCACACAGGATGCATTTTAGTTGGCACTAGGCAGCCCACCTGATCTAAGAGTATGGGCGTCATTAATAGGCTGTGAGCCAGATGCTCTGCATCTTCTGTGTGTGAACATTGCCACATACAGATTGCATTTTTTGTGCACTGGTGTACCAAACGACTACCCTGATTGAAGGCTGGCTGTCTCATCGGTATTGCCGCACCTGTGTTGCCTCTATCTTTAACTGGGTCCGCTGCACCCTGATAGTGCATTTGTTTTGAGGCCTGGGCAGGTAAGCATCTCTGCCTTTTTTCCTGGTGTATTTTTATAGATTTTTGGAGGATTTCTAAGTCCTCTTTTTGTGGTTTTGCGGTCTCCATGGAGACCCCAAGATCCAAGATGGCCACGGGTCCTGCAGGGAGGGGTGGCTTGTGAGCGCTTGCTGCTCCTTCCCTGCCTATCAGATTGCTGATATGATATTCTGCTGTGCAGTGTCTGATCAACGATCTGACATTATATAGTGATGTCCCATACTGGGACACTGGAAAAAAGTTAAAAAAAAAAATAATTATAAAGTGTAAAAATATTTAAAAAAAAAACCCTAAATAAAGAAAAAGAAAAATATTTTTCCAATAAATAAATTTATGTAAATAAAACAATAAAAGTACACATATTTGGTATCGCCACATCCACAATGACCCTCTCTATAAAACTGTCCCACAAAGTGAACATAAATTGCTGTTTTTTGTTCATTTTGTCTCCCAAAAATCAGAATAGAAAGCAATCAAAAAATGTCATGTGCCCGAAAATGGTACCAATAGAAACGTCAGTGCGTCCCGCAAAAAACAAGCCCATTTTTTCCGTCCACATTCCAAAAAATGCTGTGAAGCACCTGAAGGGTTAATAAACTTGTTGAATGTGGTTTTGAGCACCTTGAGGGGTGCAGTGTTTAGATTGGTGTCACTTTTGGGCATTTCCTTTCATATAGACCCCTCAAATTGACTTCAAATGTGATGCAGTCCCTAAAACAATGGTTTTGTAAAATTTGTTGAAAAATTTAAAAATTGCTGGTCAACATTTTACCCTTATAACTTCCTAACAAAAAAATTTTGCTTGCAAAATTGTGCTGATGTAAACAATACATGTGGGAAATGTTATTTAACCATTTTGTGCGATATGACTCTCTGATTTAAGGGCATAAAAACTGAAAGTTTGAAAATTGCAACTTCATGAGTGACTTGACACTAGAAATGCAACACTTGTAGCTCATGTCCTGGATACATCAGTGTGTGGTGGCTCTTGAAGCAATGAATCTAGCTGCAGTCCACTCCTTGTGAATCTCTCCCAAATTTTTTAAATGGCCTTTTCTTAACAATCCTTTCAAGGCTGCGGTTTTCCCGGTTGCTTGTCCAACTTTTTCTACCACACTTTTTCCTTCCACTCATATTTCCATTATATGCTTGGAAACCACACTCTGTGAACAGCCAGCTTCTTTAGCAATGACCTTTTGTGGCTTACCCGCCGCCTTGTGTAGTGTGTCAATGACTGCCTTTGGGACATCTGTCAAGTCAGCAATCTTCCCCTTGATTGTGGAGCCTACTGAAACACACTAAGGGACCTTTTTAAATGCTTAGGAAGCCTTTGCAGGTGTTTTTAGTTAATTATTCTAATTTACTGAAATAATGACTTTGGGTTTTCATTGGCTGTAAGCCATAATTATCAACATTTATTTAGAAAGATAGTGAGGGAATACTTAGCTAACATAAATGAATTCAAGTCTCAAGGTCCAGATGAATTACACCCCAAAGTACTGAAGGAGATAGCAGAAGAAATTTTTGAACCACTCTCCATAATCTTTGAAAATTCTTGGAGATCAGGAGAAGTCCCAGAAGGCTGGAAAAGACCAAATGTTGTTCCTATCTTCAAAAAAGGGGAAGAAGGTGGACCCAGGGAACTATAGGCTGGTGAGTCTGACTTCTATACCAGGAAAGATATTTGAACAAATTATTAAACATGTATATAAGTACCTAAATAGGAATGAAGTGATTAACCAGTGTCAGCATGGGTTTGTACCTAATAAGTCATGTCAGACTAACTTAATTTCCTTCGATGACAAAATCACTGACTGGGTGGATCAGGGAAATGCTGTAGATATAGTATATCTTGACTACAGCAAAGCATTTGACAAAGTATCTCACACAATCCTTATTGAAAAAATGACTACGTATGGAATGGACAAGGTAACTGTTAGGTAACTCCATAACTGACTTAGTGATCGGACCCAAAGAGTGGTTGTAAATGGCTGCATATCCAGTTGGAAGAATGTCTCAAGTGGAGTACACAGGGCTCTGCCCTGGGTCCTGTATTGTTCAACATCTTTATCAATAATTTAGAGGAAGGAATTGAGGGTAAACTGATTAAATTTGCTGATGACACAAAGCTAGGAGGGATAGCTAATACTAGAGAAGAGAGTACTACATCTGGGCAATAAAAATGAAAAAAGCATATACAGAATGGGAGGAATAGGACTAAGCAACAGCACATGTGAAAAAGACTTGGGTACACTAATAGATCAGACTGAACATGAGTCAACAGTGTGATGCAGCAGCAAAAAGAGGCAAATACAATTCTGGGATGTATTAACAGAAGCATACAGTCTAGCTCACGTGAAGTCATTATTGCCCTCTACTCTTTGGTCAGACCTCATCTGGAATACTGTGTCCAGTTTTGGGCACCACATTTTAAAATAGACATCAACAAACTGGAGCAAGTTCAGAGAAGAGCCACCAGAATGATGAACAGTCTGCAAACCATGTCCTACAAGGAACGGTTACAGGATTTGGGAATGTTTAGCTTGCAAAAAAGAAGACTGAGAGGAGACTTAATAGCTGTCTACAAATATCTCAGGGGCTGTCACATTGTAGAAGGATCATCTTTATTCTCATTTGCACAAGGAAAGACTAGAAGCAATGGGATGAAACTGAATGGGAGGAGGCACAGAATAGATATTAGAAAAAACTTTTTGACAGTTATGGTGATCAATGAGTGGAACAGGCTGCCATGAGAGGTGGTGAGTTAACCTTCAATGGAAGTCTTCAAACAGAAATAGGACAGACATCTGTCTGGGATGATTTAGTGAATCCTGCTTTGAGCAGGGAGTTGGACCAGATGACCCAGGAGGTCCCTTCCAACTCTACCATTCTATGGTTCTATGAACATTAACATAAATAAACACTCGAAATAGATCACTGTTTGTAATGACTCTATATAATGAGTTTCACTTTTGGTATTGAAGAACCAAAATAAATTAACTTTTTGATGATATTCTAATATTGTGAGAAGCACCTGTACATACACACAGCTCTGCTACATACAGTACAGACCAAAAGTTTGGACACACCTTCTCATTCAAAGATTTTTCTGTATTTTCAGGACTATGAAAATTGTAGAATCACACTGAAGGCATCAAAACTATGAATTAACACATGTGGAATTATACATTACACTTTACATAAAAGTGTGAAACAACTGAAAATATGTCTTATATTCTAGGTTCTTCAAAGTAGCCACCTTTTACTTTTATTACTGCTTTGCACGCAGAAAAGGTGAACGGCTGGACTCTATATGCCTAGTTCCCACCGTGAAGCATGGAGGAGGTGGTGTGATGAAGTGGGGGTGCTTTGCTAGTGACACTGTTGGGGATTTATTCAAAATTGAAGCGGTGAGCAGTCCAGCTCATCCCAACCATCTCGATTGGGCTCAGGTCTGGTGACTGGAGGCCTGGTCATCTGGCGTAGCACCCCAACACTCTCCTTCTTGGTCAAATAGCCCTTACACAGTCTGGAGGTGTGTTTGGGGTCATTGTCCTGTTGAAAAATAAATGATGGTCCAACTAAAAGCAAACCGGATGGAATAGCATGCTGCTGCAAGATGATGTGGTAGACATTCTGGTTCACTATGCCTTCAATTTTGAATAAATCCCCAACAGTGTCACCAGCAAAGCACCCCCACACCATCACACCTCCTCCTCCATGCTTCACGGTGGGAACCAGGCATGTAGAATCCATGCGTTCACCTTTTCTGCGTGCAAAGCAGTAATCAAAGCAAAAGGTGGCTACTTTGAAGAACCTAGAATATAAGACATATTTTCAGTTGTTTCACACTTTTTTGTAAAGTGTAATGTATAATTCCACATGTATTAATTCATAGTTTTGATGCCTTCAGTGTGATTCTATAATTTTCATAGCCATGAAAATACAGAAAAATCTTTGAATGAGGTGTGTCCAAACTTTTGGTCTGTACTGTATACACATTTGCATATACATATGCTGTATATACATTACATAGTTTTGTAGTTCCTTCCAGGTCATGTGATTGATTACATGATCTGAAAGGTCCTTGAGCTAGTCATGTGGAAGTTCCTCAGAACGTGCAGCCTCTGTGCAGGTCCTGGTACCTTCCTCTTCTGCTCTGCACCAATCAGTTAGATAAGTGTGGGGCTGGAGAAGAGAGCAGTTCTCTCAGTGATCAGCAAGGACACTGTCTCAGCGTTCTCCTTTGTTACATGAAGCTGCCTCCAGTCTATCACTTATTAGCAAAAATACAAATTTTGGTAAGAACTTACCTGTAAAATTCTTTTCAGCAAAGTAAGCAAGGGGGACACTTCATTACTTCTGGGTAGGGCGGAGCCAGATAGTAGGACTAACCTCAGGTTCTAAAAATGGGTGTTGTCCGGCCCCTCCGGCTCTGGCTCCTCCTGCCGTACACTCCAGTTTTGTACACAAGCTAAGGAGAAAGAAATCACCAGCGGAGCGCCATAACCAAATTGAAAGGATTCAAAAGAACAAGGTTATGCACATAACATGAATACCACACAGCTCAGGTACCACTCACAAAACCTGACCACTGCGATGAGCTGGCGATGCCGGAAAGAGCCGTAGAGCGCTGACCTCAGCTCAGAAACTCGCTTATCAGAGAGAGCCGCGCTGCATCTGAAACAACACCTTCTGCCTTATGGGAGGGAGAAGTGTCCCCCTTGCTTCCTTTGCTGAAAAGAATTTTACAGGTAAGTTCTTACCAAAATTCGTATTTCAGCTGCAGATGGAAGCAAGGGGGACACTTCATTACTTCTGGGATGTCCCAAAGCAGTACAAAAAACAAGGGTGGGAAAAACCTTAAACAGGCAGAAGCCAACACCTTGATACATGCGCAACAGGCGCAACATAAACTTAACTAGAAGTTTTCAAAATACAGCCGCCTGAAGGACTCTGCGTCCTAAGGCCGCATCAGCGGAGGCACTGACGTCCACCTTATAAAACTTTCTAAAGGTGTGAACAGAACGCCAAGTCGCTGCTCGACAGAGCTGGGCTGCCGAAGCCCTTTGATGAAGGGCCCACGAAGAGCCCACAGCTCTCGTGGAATGAGCCCGAATATTAATCGGGCAAGGTTCGTCCATAACACGGTAAGCTTCCAAAATAGCTGACCGGATCCAACGAGCTATAGTATCTTTAGAAGCCCATAGACCACGATGACGACCTGCTGGAATCACAAAAAGAGAATCCGACTTCCGGAAACTCTGCGTAACTGACAAGTAGAACTTCAATGCCCGCACTAAATCCAATGAGTGCAAGGCCCGCTCCTTCGCATTCTTTGGTTCTGAACAAAGCGAAGGCAACACAATATCTTGATTGACATGGAATTGAGATACCACTTTAGGGAGAAAATCATGTCGCGTGCGAAGAACAACGCGATCCGGGAAAAATTCCAAGAAAGGTGGCGAACATGAAAGAGCCGCCAACTCGGAAACCCGTCTCAAGGAAGTGACCGCCACTAGGAAGGCAACCTTCCAAGAAAGCAAGGAAAGATTAATAGCATCCATAGGCTTGAAAGGAGCACTTTGAAGAGCTTTCAAAACCAGATTAAGCCGCCAAGGCGACACAGGAGTTTTCCTTGGAGGAAACTGACGGGCTGCTCCGCGAAAAAAGGCACATACGTCCCTACGCGAGGTAATAGCTTTACGAAAAAGCACCGACAGGGCAGACACCTGACCCTTCAGGGTACTGATTGCCAAACCCTTATCCAGCCCGTGCTGCAAAAAAACCAACAAGTTGGGTAATGAAAATTTCTTTGGATTCCTGGAAGAACCCAAACACCATGAAAAGAAGGATTCCCAAATCCTGTAGTAAATCCTAGTCGTAGCCGGACTTCTTGACGCTCTCATAGTGGCAATGACCTTTTCTGAAAACCCTTGACGGGTTAAAATCTCGGTCTCAAGAGCCAAGCCATCAAACGCAGAGACCTCAGGCCCGGATGACACACGGGACCCTGAGTGAGCAAGTCCGGTCGAAGAGGCAGAGGAAAAGGAGGCGCCACCAGAAGCGACATCAGCGTGGAAAACCACATCCTTCTCGGCCAATCTGGGGCTATCAGAATAGCCGGAACCCTCTCCAGCCTGACCCGACGTAACACAAGCGGCAGCAAGGATATCGGTGGGAACACATAAACCAGCTGGTATTGGCTCCACGGAACCACCAGCGCATCCACTTCCACCGCGGTCGGATCCCTGTATCTGGACATGAAAGTTGGTAACTTGGCATTGATCCTGGAGGCCATCAAGTCTACTTGAGGAGTCCCCCATCGGGAGCACAGAAGTGCAAAGATTTCCGGATGAAGACTCCATTCTCCTGAATCCATCCTCTCTCGGCTGAGAAAGTCTGCCTGGATATACTGAACTCCTGGTATGTGAATCGCAGAAATGGCCGGCACATGAGCCTCGGCCCATATCAGAATCCGAGATACCTCCGACATGAGTCTGGAGCTCCTCGTCCCGCCTTGATGGTTGATATACGCAACCGCCGTAGCGTTGTCCGTCTGAACACGAACTGGTAATCCGCTCAAAGGGACCGTCCAATGTTGGAGGCAAAGAAAAATTGCCCTCAATTCCAGGATGTTGATCGGTAACACCGATTCTTCCGGTGACCAAACTCCCTGAATCCAGAGATTGTTCCAAACTCCCCCCCAGCCCGTCAGGCTGGCATCGGTGGTCAAGACCGACCATGACAGGGGAAGAAAAGATTTTCCCAGGAAAAACCGTTCCGGACGTAACCACCAGTCCAGAGACTCTCGCACTTTGCGGGAGATTAAAACCCTGCAATCCAGTGTTTCCTGTGCACGATTCCATCTCTTCAAAATGAAGCTTTGAAGCGTTCTGCAATGGAACTGAGCAAACGGAAGAGCTTCCATCGAAGCGACCATTAACCCCAGAAGGCGCATACATCTTCGAAGGGATACTGTCGTTGAGGACTGCACAGTCTGTGCCAGACAATGGATACTGGTTTGCTTGTCCTTTGGCAGAAAAACTACCACTTTCGCTGTGTCGAAAATCATGCCCAAAAACAGGATTGACTGAGAAGGCTCCAGGGATGACTTCTCCCAGTTGATCAGCCACCCGAAATCCTCCAGGAGCTGAAGGGATAAATCGCGAGCCGTCACTGCCTCCTCCTTTGAGGATGCCACAATCAGAAGATCGTCCAGATAAGGAAGTATCATGATCCCTTGTCTCCGAAGCATTGCCATAAGAGGTGCCAGCACCTTTGTAAAAACTCGGGGTGCCGAAGCCAACCCGAAAGGGAGGGCCACAAACTGGTAATGGTCCTGACCTATGGCAAAGCGCAGAAAGCGCTGATGAGATCTTCCGATGGGAACGTGTAAATAGGCGTCGCGCATATCTATGGACACCAGAAAATTGTTCTGTGACAGGGCAGTCACCACTGAGCGAAGCGACTCCATGCGGAACTTTTGGGTGTAAACATGCCGATTTAACCTCTTGAGATCCAGAATGGGATGAAACTTTCCCTCCTTTTTGGGGACCACAAAGAGGTTGGAATAAAATCCCCTTCCCCGGTCTTCCGGAGGAACTGACACCACTACACCCTTCTGTAGTAAGGAATCGACTTCCTGCCGCAGAGCGGTCAATAAGTCGGGATCTGACGGAACGCGAGACTGACAGAATCTTTCTGGAGGGCGAGAGAGAAACTCTATGAAATAGCCTGCCGACATTATTCGTGTCACCCAGGAGTCTGAGACGCGGGAGACCCAAACCGCTTGAAACAGGAGCAGGCGCCCCCCCCACTCGAGAATCCTCGAGTGAACTTCTGGCGTCAGTCCGTTTTGGCGGGCTTTTTGTCAGATTCCCGCTTGTCATTGAACGGGTATTGTTTCCAAGAAGCGTTAGACTTTTGGGAAGACTTTTTCCCTGAAAAAGCGGGACGACTCGATCTCCAAGAGGATTGGCCGACTCGTCTCCTGCCACGAAAAAAAACGTCGGTTACCACTGGTACCGGGTCTGTCAGATGCAGACGTTACAGCTCTACGCTGAGGTAAAGCTGACTCCTTTGTCTTAGCTTCAGCAATCAAATGATAGCAAACTTTGATTGGACAACCGCATCCCCAGTCCACTGTTTAAGCCACACGGCTCTCCAAACAGTGATTGCAGAAGATCGAGATCTGTACCGCAGGGATGTCCATATATATATATCTCGGGCTGTATTCCTCTTTATATCGGATAAAGAAGGTCCAGCCTGCAGTGCTGTCTGCAGACGACCAATCCAGCCCAAGAGAGCTTTAGAAGCACACAAGGACCCTAGGACTACTAGTAGCTTCATAGATGGCTTTCACCGCCAACTCCGTTTTGTTTTTTTTTGTTTTTTTTTGTGGATCTTGCAGATACGCCTTCAGGAGAAGGAATCCAATTAAATCCGTCAAACGCGGATACAAGGACTTCACCACTGCCCCATGAGTTTATCCATGGACGGCAAAACCTACAGCGACTATGTCGGAACATACGATCCGCATACTAGATTGTCTGAACCCATAGGTTAGCCAGACAAATAAAAAACAACCGCCACAACTGGTGTCAACGCCGGACACAAAGTATCCACCGCGCAAGCGTAGAACACAAAACGCATTCCATGCATAGGCACAAGACACAGTGCATACACCGCGCAAGCGTAAGATACAGAACGCAACCCACGCGCAGGCGTAGGACACAATGCATCCGTATTTCAGGTGAAAAATACAGTGTATACGTAGGGCAGCCGCAGTAAAATACAGCGTATTCATATAACACAAGTGTCAAAAAACACAGCATATTAACTCAACATGAAAGGGATATAAATAGGGTCATGTGCGGATTTTATCCGCAGACGCCATACATGCGTTCCAGATCATTGAACATGCCCTCACACAGTATATATTACAATAAAATATGTAATAACAACATGTAAGAAAAAGAGGCGCTGAAGGGTTAAAAACTCCCACAGCAGGAGTTACCCCAGCCATCAGGGCTAACCGCTAAAGGGTTAATGCCGCAGCCTCCCTACCGCCCGTTAAGGCGAGGTACAAGATATATATATATATTCCTGCAGCACAGCTTGCAGGATCGCACCCTCAGCTAAAATCGTGCTGGAGGGTGCAGTATCGGCCGTTAATATTGCAGAATCGCACCCCCAGCTGTTAAAATCGTGCTGGAGGGAGCAGTATCGGCCGCTAAGGGGTTAATGTCTCAGAATCCCCACGCCTGTGAAAGGCTACAAGAAAATATTCCTGCAGCACAGCTGCATTTGAATCGCACCCCCAGCTGTTAAAAATCGTGCTGGAGGGTTTTTTTTTTTTTTGCAGCGTCGGCGGCGAAGAGGTTAACGCCGAACTCACCCGGCTGGAGCGGTGCCTTTGAGGAGAGGAGAGAGGGAGAGACGAACGAAATAATCGGCTCTCTGCCAGCAATGGCCGCCGAAGCTCCCCTGTCTTATCCAGCCCGTGCAGAGACCGAAAGTGAAAGTGCCGGGCCGGCTGCCTTAAAGCGCGCGCTCTGGGCGCGAAATTCAAATAAAAAAGGCGGGAGCAACTCTCCCCTCCATCTCCTAAGTCCCGCAGGGCATCTGCCTGCAGACAAAAAAGTACCAGTGGCTGCCCGCAGCAGCCACTGAAGGCACCAAGGTAATAGCGTTGCCTGCAGCAACGCTAAATCACACTGATATATAGTAAAAATGTACAGCGCTGCCGTAGCAGAACGCTAAAGCACTCACATATATATAATAAAGATATGGAGTACTCACCAGCCAAAACGCCACAGGGACCCTCCACGGATATGTGACGCTGTGCCCATTGCTTCCCCATGAGGACAAGGAACGCAGTGACCCAGAACGTGGTGTGCATCCTGTCAGGGATAGCCACCTCTTCCCCCCGGGCCGGCAAGAAAATGCAATGACCACCATTTAGGGAATACATATTGCCAGGGGAGAGGATGGGGTCCAGCAGCGCCGGTACCCCTGATCCTCTAGACATAAAGTCCAGGACCCTGTCCGAGTAAAATAATAAACTCTTCTGAGGTGATTTCTGAGGAGCTGCATTAGCAGCCGTCCTTCCTACTTGGACCTCAAGTCGAAACTGGAGTGTACGGCAGGAGGAGCCAGAGCCGGAGGGGCCGGACAACACCCATTTTTAGAACCTGAGGTTAGTCCTACTATCTGGCTCCGCCCTACCCAGAAGTAATGAAGTGTCCCCCTTGCTTCCATCTGCAGCTGAAAATTTTTCTTGTTAAAAGTGTCTTATAGTCCAAAAAATAAGGTAAGTTCTAAAGTAACTTCCCTTTCTCTATAATTATACAACTGTGTCATATGATTTTTTTACAATTTGTCAAAAACATATATAGTTTCTCCCCATCTGAGTTATTTTTTTATGGTCAACAAAATATACGATTTTCCAGTAATTCATTTTTCAAACTCTAGGTATGATAATCTCTTCTCCCTGTGTGAGATTTTTGATGTTTAAAGGGGTTGTCCACTACTTAACCCCTTATCATTTCTCATGTTTGGTCCTGTTAAAATAAAAACAATTATACAAACTTCCCTTGCCAGCGGTGTCGGCACTTCCGTTCCTGGGACTCGTGAGGTTATGTCAAGTGAGCCTTGCGCCCAATCAGCACTGGCGTCACTGTCCCCATCTTCGAACAAATTGAACATTAAGAGAAAGTCAGAGCAACCACAGCTCTGGTTTCCTGTTGATGTTCAATAAGTCCGAAGGCAGGGACAGTGTAGCAGGCACTGATTAGGCACAAGGCTCGTGTGAAGTAACATCTTCACATGAGCCGCGGGAATGCAAGGGCCGACAATACTGGAATGGAGCCGGAATGCAAGAGGAGTAGGAGTTTTTATTTTAAAGAGGCCAACTATGAGGAATGATAAGGGGTTGCCCTAGTAGTGGACAACTCCTTCAAGAAAATTTAATTTTCGGTTAAAATATTTACATTCTGAACATGAAAAAGGCTTTTCACCGGGTGACTTCTCTGATGTTTATTAAGAGTTGATTTCCGTGAAAAACATTTCCAACATTAAGAACAAGAAAAAGGCTTCTTCCTTGTGTGAATTCTTTGGTGACTAAAAAGAGATGATTTCTTCACAAAACATTTTCCACATTCTGAACATGAAAAAGGCTTCTCCCCGTGTGAATTCTCTGATGTATAACAAAATTTGATTTACGGTTAAAACATTTCACACATTTGGAACATGAAAAAGGCTTTTCCCCTGTGTGGGTTCTCTGGTGGTCATGAAGATACGATTTCTGGTTAAAACATTTTCTACATTTTTAACATGAAAAGAGCTTCTCCCCTGTGTGGGTTCTCCGGTGCTTAAGTGCATGATTTCTGGTTAGAACATTTCCCACATTCTGAACATGAAAATGGCTTCTCCCCTGTGTGAGTTCTCTGATGTTTAACAAGAGTTGATTTCTCTGTAAAATATTTCCCGCATTCCGAACACAAAAATGGCTTCTCCCCTGTGTGAGTTCTTTGATGTACAACAAGATTCCATTTCCTGGTAAAACATTTTTCACATTCTGAACATGAAAAAGGCTTCTCCCCTGTGTGAATTCTCTGGTGCTTAACTACATCTGATTTCTGGTTAAAACATTTACCACATTCTGAACATGAAAATGGCTTCTCCTCTGTGTGAGTTCTCTGATGTTTAACAAGAGTTGATTTCTCTGTAAAATATTTCCCGCATTCCGAACATGAAAATGGCTTCTCCCCTGTGTGAGTTCTTTGATGTACAACAAGATTCCATTTGTTGTTAAAACATTTTTCACATTCTGAACATGAAAAAGGCTTCTCCCCTGTGTGAATTCTCTGGTGCTTAAGCAGACTTGATTTCTTTGTAAAATATTTCCCACAGTCTGAACATGAAAATGGCTTCTTTGTGCAAGTTCTCTGGTGACTAATAAGATATGATTTTGTTTTAAAACATTTTCCACACTTGGAACAAGAAAATCTATTCTCCGCTGCGTGAATTTTTTGATGTTTAAGAAAAGACTTTAAGGGGACAACCGTTTCCATATTTTGAAAGAGAAAATTGCTTCTTTGCCTTAGGAGCAATTTGTTTTTTAATTGTTATTTTGTGACTTTCATTTTCCTTATTAGTTGGTAATGAATCAGAAGACAGGACCTGCTTCAAAGGATGAGATGACAGATCTTTGCTGTGAAGAGATGATGGTATATCTGGAGTAATGGCATTCACTTCAATTCTATCCTGTGGGATCTCAAGTTCATCTGATTTAAAAATTGAAGATCTCAGCTGTCCCTCTGATCTAGTGGTACACTCATCTGCTAAGAATAAAAACAATTATTGTTTAATAAAAAATCATAGAATTTTCTATTTTTTAACATTTCTACTTGCATTTTCTGTGAAAACAGCAAGTTATGTAAAAAAATAAATTATTCACCAAGCCAATGACATTTTACAACCTACTAGAAAAACTCATAGGATGAACCAATAGAGCATGATGATTAACATATTTTTTTCATTCTGCCTCCTAAATATGAAATAAAAAGCCAACAATGTTATGTAGGTGAAAATTCCAATAAAAACTTCTATTAATCTTGCAAAAAACAAGTCCCCATTCAGGTCCATCATCTATCAATGGAAAAACAGAGGGTTTCCACATTAGTTTCTCAAAGGCGCTTGAAATGCAGCATAAACAAACCAATCCAGCAATATTCACTCTCACAAAGACGGATTTTGGTAAGAACTTACCTGTAAAATCCTTTACAGCGAAGAAGGAAGGGAGACACACACTAATCATTACTAGTGGGTAGGCGGAGCCCAGATGAGATAGACACCTCAGATTAAAAAGACTGTTGACCGGCCCCTCCAGCTCGGGCTCCTCCTACTCAGCTCTCCAGTCGTACTCAAGCTTAAGGAAGAGCAAATATCACCAGCGGAGCAACATAACCCCTTCTGAAGGACTTCAGAGAAGAAACAAGAATACAGGTTATGCATGTCACAGTAAAAAACCACACAGTTCCAGGTACTACTCACTGAACCTGACTACTGCGATGAGCTGGCGATGCTGGAACAGAGCCTTAGCGCGCCGACCTCAGCCCAGATAATCGCTATCAGAGGAGGGTCACGCCGCATCTGAAACACAACAACACACTTCTGCCATGGGAGGGATGTGTGTGTCTCCCTTCCTTCTTCGCTGAAAAAGGATTTTACAGGTAAGTTCTTACCAAAATCCGTCTTTCAGCAGCAGATTAAGGAAGGGAGACACACACTAGTCATTACTAGTGGGACGTCCCAAAGCAGTCCAAAAAATTAAGGGTGGGAAAAAAACAGAAAAGGCAGAACCCAACAACCTAAATTAATGCACAACCGGCGCTAACAAACAAGTTAACGAGAAATTTTAAACTACAGCTGCCTGCAGGACCCTACGTCCTAGGGCTGCATCAGCGGAAGCACTAACGTCCACCTTGTAAAATTTTGTAAAAGTGTGGACAGAGCGCCAGGTCGCAGCCCGGCAGAGCTGAGCTGCCGAGGCCCCTTGGTGAAAAGCCCACGATGAGCCTACAGCTCTCGTGGAGTGAGCTCGAACCTTAAATCGGGCAAGGTTCGCCCTTAAGTCGGTAAGCCTCCAAGATAGCCGACCGGATCCAATGAGCTATGGAATCCTTAGAAGCTCGTTGACCACGTTGACGACCTGCTGGAATCACAAAGAGAGAGTCTGACTTCCGAAAACTTTGGGTAACAGACAAATAGAACTTCAAAGCCCGCACCAAATCCAATGTGTGCAAAGCTCGTTCCTTCGCATTCCCCGACCTCGGACAGAACGAAGGTAATACAATATCCTGATTGACATGGAAATGTGACACCACCTTAGGCAGAAAATCACCCCGAGTGCGAAGTATCACCCGATCCGGGTGAAACTCCAGAAAAGGAGGCGAACAAGAAAGAGCCGCCAACTCAGAAACTCTTCTCAAAGAGGTGACCGCCACCAGGAAGGCAACCTTCCAAGAAAGCAACGAAAGGTCAACGGAATCCATAGGCTCAAAAGGCCCGTGTTGAAGAGCCTCCAAAACAAGATTTGAGCCACCAAGGAGACACAGGCGCCTTCCGCGGCGGAAACTGCCGGGTTATTCCGCGAAAAAAGGAACGTACGTCCCTACGCGAGGCGATAACCTTCCTAAACAGCAAGGACAGAGCAGAAACCTGACCCCTCAGGGTGCTTACTGCCAAACCTTTGTCCAGTCCGAATTGCAGAAAAGCCAACAAAATGGGAATGGAAAAAATCCTCGGGTTCCTTGAAGAACCCGAACACCACGAAAAGAAAGCTTCCCAAGTCTTGTGATAAATCCTTGTAGTAGCCGGACCTCTGGCAGCCCGTAAAGTGGCAATGACTTCGGCTGAAAAACCCCGACAGGTCAATATTTCGGTCTCAAGAGCCACGCCGTCAAACGCAGAGACTTCAGGTCCGGATGACGAACGGGCCCTTGGGTTAACAGGTCCGAGCGAAGAGGAAGCGGAAGCGGCGTCGTTGCCAGGAGCGACATCAGTGTTGAGAACCACGTCCTCCTTGGCCAATCTGGGGCTATCAATATAGCCGAGATTCTCTCCAGTCTGATTCAACGTAGCACCAGAGGAAGTAAGGAAATTGGCGGAAACACATAGACTAGCTCGAATTGGTCCAACGGAGCCACTAGAGCATCCACCGCCAAAGCTTTCGGATCCTTGTACCTGGACATGAAAGTCGGTACTTTGGCATTGAACCTGGATGCCATCAGATCCACCTGGGGAGTTCCCCAACGGGAGCACAGCAGTGCAAAAATTTCCGGATGAAGACTCCATTCCCCGGGATCCATCTTCTCGCGACTGAGAAAGTCCGCCGTGATATTCTGAATTCCTGGAATGTGGATCGCAGAGATGACTGGTACTCTGGTCTTTGCCCATACCAGGATCCGGGATACTTCCACCATGAGTCTGGAACTCCTTGTCCCGCCTTGATGGTTGATATATGCGACCGCCGTCGCATTGTCTGTCTGCACTCGGACTGGTAGACCGCTTAAAGGGACCGTCCAGTGTTGGAGGCAAAGGAAAATTGCCCTCAATTCCAGGATGTTGATCAGCAAGACAGACTCCTCCGACGAACATACTCCCTGAGTCCAGAGATCGTTCCAGACACCCCCCCAGCCCGTCAGGCTGGCATCTGTGGTTATGACCGACCACTTCGGAGGGAGGAAGGACTTTCCCAGGGATAGCGCCTCCGGACGTAACCACCATTCCAGAGACTCTCGTACCCTGTGGGAGATGATGACACTGCAATCCAGTGAAGTCTGCGCTCGATCCCAACGGTTCAGAATGAACCTCTGGAGGGCCCTGGAATGAAACTGAGCAAATGGAATTGCTTCCATGGACGCCACCATCAGACCCATAAGGCTCATACAGCTTCGAAGGGACATTGCTGTCGAAGACTTCATAACCTGTGCATGTCGAAGAAGACATGCTTGCTTGTCTGGAGGCAGGGATACCACTGCTCGTACCGTGTCGAAATGCATTCCCAAAAACAGGATTGACTGCGACTGTTCCAGAAATGACTTCTCCCAATTGACCAGCCACCCAAAGTCCTCCAGGAGCTGAAGGGATAGATCGCGAGCAGTTACCACTTCCTCCTTGGAAGACGCCACAATCAGAAGGTCGTCCAGGTAGGGAAAAATCGTGACGCCCTGTCTTCGGAGAATCGCCATGAGAGGCGCCAGAATCTTTGTAAAAACTCTGGGCGCTGAGGCCAACCCGAATGGCAGAGCCACAAACTGGTAATGGTCCTGGCCTATGGCAAAACGAAGGAAGCGTTGGTGAGCCCTTCCGATTGGAACGTGTAAATAAGCGTCGCAAATGTCGATTGACACCAAAAAGTCGTTCCGTGACAAGGCTGCTACAACGGAGCGAAGCGACTCCATGCGAAATTTTCGGATGTGGACATGCCGATTCAATCTTTTGAGATCCAGGATGGGGCGAAATCTGTCCTTTTTGGGGACCACAAAGAGGTTGGAATAAAATCCTCTTCCCCTGTCCTCTGGCGGAACCGGTACTACTACACCCTTCTGCAAAAGGGAGTCGACCTCTCGCAGCAGAGCGGCACAAAACTCGGGTTCTGACGGAATGCGAGACTGGCAAAAACTGTTCGGGGGTCGAGAAGAAAACTCTATGAAATAGCCTGCCGACACGACCCGCGTTACCCAGGTGTCCGGAACGCGGGAAAGCCAAGTCGCTTTGAACTGGAGCAGGCGACCCCCCACTCGAGAGCCCTCGAGTGGGACCCTGGCGTCAGTCCGCCTTGGCGGGCTTCTTGTCAGCTTCCCGCTTGTCTTGACGGAAATTTTGTTTCCAGGGGGTGCGCGATTTCTGAGAGGACTTCTTTCCCGAAAAAGAGGGACGACCCGATCCCCAAGAGGACTGACCAAATCGTCCCCTGGACCGAAAGGACCGCCGAGCACTACTGGCACTAGGCCTGCCAGACGCAGAAGCCATAGCCCTTCGCTGCGGTAAAGCCGCTTCTTTTGCCTTTGCCTTGGCAATCAGCTCTGTGAGGTCAGACCCAAATAGCTGACCACCCTTGTAAGCTAAAGACAGCAAACCTTGCTTGGAAACTGCGTCCCCGGTCCACTGTCTAAGCCACAGTGCTCTTCTGACTGTGACCGCCGAGGATTGCGCCCTGGACAACAGAGACGCAGTATCCAGACCTGCATCATAGTTATATTTGGCTGCAATCTCCAACAATTCGAGAAGTCCCTCTATCTCGGATAACGGAGATCTATTTTGCAACGCCGTCCGTATACGGACCAACCAGCTCAGGGAAGCTTTACAAGCACACATGGATCCTAGCACCGCCCTGAATCCATGACCCGCGGCCTCGTAGGTGGATTTCGCCGCCACCTCCGTTTTTCTGTCTAGCGGGTCCTGCAGACTCGCCTTCCCTTTAACAGGGAGCAACGAGGATTTACTAAGCTGTGATAAAGGAACATCCACTTCAGGAGAAGGAATCCAATTATCTATCAACTCCGTAGAACACGGGTATAATGCCTCAAAGAAACGTGTCCCTTGAAAACGTTTATCTGGACACAGGCGTTCCTTCTCCACTGCTTCATTAAGCTTAACCAGAGCCGGCAATGTTGATCGCGACCTACGGTACTCCTGGTACATTCGGGCCGACTTACCAGGACGTCTAGTTACCTCTTCCGGTAACTGTAACGCCTCTCTCGTGGCTTCAATGAAAGCCTCTGTTCGGCTCACAAGAGAGGCAGAGTGCCCCTGCCGATCCTCCTTATCCGAATCGGATAACTCCCCATCCGAGTCTGAAGGGGAACCCTGTCCGCATTCCATATCAGAGACCTCTGATTCGCTACGCGGAAAGGATGGAACCGGTCTGTGTCGCTTCCTGTCATGAGAGGATCTAGCTGACACCCAATTACCTAACAGGTCAGACAGGTCATCAATAGAACGAGTGATGGCATCCAATTTGGCATCGCTGTAACCTCCGACCACTGCACTTGACGCCGTCGAGGTCTGCGTATCGGATACGCGCGACTGATCCTGAAGCGGATCTGAGAGATGGTCTGCACCTTCTGGACTCTGATTCGACATGCCCTCACACAGTATATGGCAGGTCAAAAAGTGTGGTTTCTTAAGTGGACGAAACCAATACGCTGAAGGGTTAAAGCTCTTAAAGTAGAGAGCTACCCCAGCTAACTCTAAAATATCAGCAGAATATGTCAGCAGTATGATTAACCCTTTATGTTCTGATCCGTACCGGAATAGAACCTACAGCGGGTATCGCTGGACTCTTGCTGAAAAAGGTTAACCCTTCATAGGGGTTAATGTCGCAGGCTCCCCACAGGATGTACCTGTTTGCAGTTGTCATAGAGCGGCGCTCCCGCGCCTTGCTGCTGGCGGTGGCTACCGCGGGAGCGCCGCTCTATGACAACTGCAAACAGGTACATCCTGCTTATTGAAATAATATTGGACATCCTTTGGTGGATTCTATGGCTCTCAATATTTCTTTATAAGAACTTTCTTTTCCTATAGGAATCTAATATCTTTGACTCTTAATAAAGCGATACTATGAGTAAGACTCGGGAAGAGTCGAAACGTCAGAGTTTTTATTTCGCTTTACACATTTGCTCCCTGTTGCCATAAATAAAGTTATAATTTGCATGGAATTCCTAAGAGTGTGCGGTATAATTTTCATGTTGTATATTGTACTTCATGATAGTGGTAAAATTTCTTTGATGTTACTTGCTTTTTTATAAAAAAAAAATGGAAACATGGCAAAAAAATTTAAAATTTTGCAATTTTCAAACTTTGAATTTTTATTCCCTTAAAACAGAGAAATATGTCACACAAAATAGTTAATAAATAACATTTCCCACATATCTACTTTACATCAGCACAATTTTGGAACCAAAATTTTTCTTCGTTAGGAAGTTAAGGGTTAAAAGTTGATTTCTCATTTTTACAACAAAATGTACAAAACCATTTTTTTTTTTTTTAGGGACCACCTCACATTTGAAGTCACTTTGAGGGGTCTATATGGCAGAAAATACCCAAAAGTGACACCATTCTAAAAACTGCACCCCTCAAGCTACTCAAAACCACATTCAAGAAGTTTATTAATGCTTCAGGTGCTTCACAGGAGCTGAAGCAACATGGAAGGAAAAAATGAACATTTAAGTTTTTAGTCACAAAAATGATTTTACAAACAATTTATTTTACAAGGGTAAAAGGAGAAAATGGACAGACAAAGTTGCTGTGCAATTTCTCCCGAGTACACAGATACCCCATATGTGGGGGAAAACCACTGGGAACACGGCAGGACTCGGAAGGAAAGAAGCACCATTTGACTTTTTCAAACCAAAATTGGCTGGAATTGAGATTGGATGCCATGTCGAGTTTGGAGAGCCCCTGATGTGCCTAAACAGTGGAAACCCCCCACAAGTGAAACCATTTTGGAAACTAGACCCCCTAAGGAACTTATCTAGATCTGTTGTGAGCACTTAGAACCTCCAAGTGTTTCACTAAAGTTTATAATGCCTGGGTGTGAGAAAAAAAAAAAATTCCACAAAAACGATTTTTTAGTCCCCAAATCTTGATTTTTCCCAAGGAAATTGGACCCCAAAAGTTGTTGTCCAATTTTTCCAGAGTACGCAGATACCGGATATGTGGGGGGGGGGGGGGGGGGGGGGGACTGTTTGGGCGCACGGCACGGCTCGGAAAGGAAGTAATGACTAGAGTTGAGCGAAACAGGTCGGTCAGATTCATAAGTCGCCGACAAGCCAAAGTCGGGTTTCGTTGGCCAAAACCCGACCATAGCGTGCAGTCGGCCATGCGGTCGGCAAAACGAGCACCAAAGTCGGTTTTCCCAGAATGCTTTCAGGCACCTTTTTTCAGCCAATGAGCAAGGACGTACACTGTGGGCAACGAGATAACATGTGCAGCGTCCACCACCATCTTAGAGAGGGGCATTACAGTGATTGGCTTGCTTTGGGAGGCGTTATAGTGTCTATAAAAGCCCTGAGCGCCATTTTACTTCTGCCGATATTAACAGTAGGGAGAGGTTGCTGACGCTGTTTATCAGTAGGGAGAGAGTTAGTTCTTCCGTGCTTGTGCGGATAGCAATTGTGCTGTACAGTTAGTGTGCAGTGACAGGGGATGATTTTCTTGTGTGCAGCAGCGCTGGTTATTAGGCTGCCTGATAGCTGTATTTCTGTGTGTACACTGCTGTGTAGACTGCTTTTTACACAGCACTAATACTTTTATTCTTTTTTTCTGCACAGTTACCGAGCGTTCATTTTTTCCCCACACCGTATAGAGCTGTACGCTACTCACACACTACCGTGTACCGGCTGGTATCACGGACAAATACATGCTGACTATCTGTGTGTGACTCCGGAAATATATACGGAGATTGAAATTTTCCCCTACACCGTATACAGCTGTACGCTTCTGATACAGTACCATATATCTGCTGGTATTTTTGGTACATTTTCCCAAACATGAGGAAGTATGGTGGAAAAGGCTGCGGACGTGGGCGGGGGGAGGGCCAACTGGAACTGATGGTGGTGCATCTGCTGGTAGTGCCAAAAGCACAATAGCACCTAAGGCAGGAGGTGTTGAGCCTGCGTCATTGTCTGGCTCCAGAAGGCCTGGAAGGATCCCTTTACTGGGAGTAGGTAAAACGCTTTTAAAGCCGGAGCATCAGGAACAGGTTTTGTCTTACATTGCCGAAACAGCCTCCAGCTCTATCGCCTCCTCTTCTGAAGTTTCAAAAAAAATGCAAGCACTGAGTCGTCAGTGCAGGCTCCTGGTGAGGAACGACACCTTTCCTTGTGTCCTTCACCCCCACCACAAGTGAAGGATGCGGCAGGCCACACTTCAGATTACTCCATGTAACTCTTTTCACATACCATGCCTGGGTTATCAAGTGAAATCCTGAATTCCCCAGTCCAAGATGAATCTGTCATGGAGTGCACTGATGCACAGCCACTGCTAGATGATTCTGCTGGTACATTCACCCAGAGCACTACATTGCCCTCGCAGTCTACTGAGCCAGATTCTGACCCTGATGAAACTCAGGTGCCCCTTCCCGCATACTATACCACCTTACACGGTGACACAGAGGAAGGTGCAGATGAAATTGAAGAGGAGGTGATGGATGACCCAGTTGTTGACCCGGATTGGCATCCACTGGGGGAAGAGGGTGCCGCTGGCAATAGCTCAGAAGAGAAGGAGGATCCGCAGCAGGCATAGACATCGCAGCTGCGGTTATCTGGCAGGCCCGTAGCAGTCCAAAAACGTGTTAAAAAAATAAAAAGTTGCAGGGCAGCTTGGCCAGACTGTCAAATTAGCACAGCGTGCAAGCCCTGAAAATTTATATCATAGTAGGAAGAGTGCAGTGTGGCATTTTTTTTGACCAAAATCCTATTGATGAGGCAAAGTTTATCTGTAAGAAGTGCGGAAGGACCTTTAGCCGAGGCAAAAATCTCAGAAAATTGAATACCAGTTGCATGCTTAGACATTTAAACACCATGCACTTGCAAGCATGGACAGACTACAAAACCTCATTGGCTTTGAACGCCTACATTGCCAAACTGATCTCATTAGAGATGATGCCCTTCCACTTGGTTGAAAGCGCAGCATTCCGAGAGCTCATGGCCTACGCTGTCCCACACTATGACCTACCCAGTCAGCACTTCTTTTCTAGGAAAGCCATCCCTTTCCTTCACCTGCATGTGAAAGACCGCATTGTCCATGCACTCAATCAGTGAGTGGAAAGGTGCACCTCACAACAGATGCATGGGCCAGTAGGCATGGCCTAGGGCTGTTACGTGTCCATCACTGCGTACTGGGTTAGTGTGGGGGATGCAGGGTCCACAGGGGACAGAGGCGGTGGGATAGTGCTGCCTAGCCCACGGTATAGGCAACAGTTGGCTGTAGGCGTTTGACCCTCCTCCTCCTCCAGAAGCAAAAGCTCGTAGACAGAGCGCAGTCGCACGAGCACTCCATCCGCAGCTGCCAGTGTTGCACACGAACAGCTAGTGGTAAGAGTCAGCAGGCTGTTTTAAAGATGATGTCTTTGGGCGACAGACACACCGCGGAGGTACTGGCCGACTACTTGCAGTGAGAAATTGAGTCATGGCTGGGCAGTCTACATCTTGAGCCAGGCAAGGTAGTCAGTGATAACGGCCGTAGTTTTGTGGCTGCAATAGCCCTGGCAAAACTCAGACATATACCTTGCCTGGCTCACACCTTCAACCTGGTGGCACAGTGCTTCATAAATAATAATCCGGAGCCCTGCTCCATAAGGTGCGAAGACTGTGCTCGCATACCCTTCACTCGCCCGTAGACTCCAGTCGTATGCAGAGGCTGCAGCGATCGTTCCACCTCCCAAGCACCGCCTAATCATAGATGTTGCAACAAGGTGGAACTCCACCATGCACATGGTTGAGAGGCTGTGCGAACAGAGGCAGGCTGTAATGCGCTCACAGGGTCAGTATGGAGTACTGCAAAAGAAAAAAATCCAGCTCAACGATGGAGTAAAAAGCTATCTATGCTGATACTTTTTCTCTGTATTTGGAACGACAAGTGAATAAAGATCCATTTTATCTTTACTCCATCGTTGAGCTGGATTTTCTCCTTTTGTAATGTTCTACGTCTGACACAACGGTTCCTTGCTCCGATCCCTGGTATGCTGCACTGGTGAGCTGGACTTTCATTTCTGTTTACATCAGTATGGAGTACACCAGAATATGAAAATCAGGAAAAGTGTACTGTTTCACTAGCGGACAGCTGTATATAGTGTTGTTTTTTTAATCTCCATATAGATTTCCAGAGTCACACAAAGACGTTCTCTCAGTACGGATCTGACCGTAATACAGAAGGCAGAAAAACACAACAGTATCAAAAGATACCAGCTGTATACGGTTTTGGGAAAAAATGTTTTCGCCGTATGGATTTCTGGAATCACACAGATAGTCAGCATGTATTTTTCCGTGATACCAGCCGATACACGGTAGTGTGTGAGGAGCGTACAGCTCTATACAGTGTGGGGAAAAATGAACACTTGGTAACTGTGCAGAAAATAATTAATAAAGTCTTAGTGCTGTGTAAAAAGCAGTCTGCACAGCAGTGTACACACAGCAATACAGCTATCAGGCAGCCTAAAAATCAGATCTGCTGCTCAGAAGAAATTCCTCCCCTCTCACTGGAAAACCGCAGCCTAATAATTAGCTCTGCTGCTTCACACAAGCAATTCCCCACCTGTCACTGGCAGGAAGCCTAATAATCAGCTCTGCTGCTCCACACAAGAAATTCCTCACCTGTCACTGGCAGGCAGCCTAATAATCAGCTCTGCTGCTCCACACAAGAAAATTCCTCCCCTGTCACTGGCAGGCAGCCTAATAATAGCTCTGCTGCTGCACACAAGAAATTCTTCCCCTGTCACTGGCAGGCAGCCTAATAATCAGCTCTGCTGCTGCACACAATAAAATCCTCCCCTGTCACTGCACACTAAGTGTACAGCTAATCGCTATCAGTACAAGCACAGAATAAGTTTTTTTTCCTGCCTAATGCTCTCCCTGCTGAGAACAAGCGGCAGCAACCTCTCCCTACGCTAAGATCGGCTTAAGTAAAATGGCGGTCGGCGGTGAGGGGGTTTTATAGGCACTGTGACGCCACACAAAGCAAGCCAATCACTGCAATGCCCTTCTATAAGATGGTGGTGGTAGCTGCACACGTCATCCCGTTGCCCACAGTCTGCGTCCTTGCTCATTGGATGAGATATGGCGTCTGAAAGCATTATGGGAAAACCGACTGGTGCACTGGGGATCGCCGAACGCATGGCCGACCTCTCGCTATGGTTGGGTTTCGCTCTGCGAAACCCGACCATTTTCTAATCTGACCGACCTGTTTCGCTCAACTCTAGTGAGCACATTCAGCAGAACAGAAGGGAGAGAAGGTAGATTCACCCAATAAGATATCAGGGTTCTAGGAAGCCAATAGCATCATTACTCTCTGCTTTCTCTTACAGGCCCATCATAATATTTTTCTTCAAATGATTTTCTTACTTGTCAGCACATTCTATGTAAAGAACATTCTAAGAACACTGTCATTTGGGTTTGCAATTTACAGATCTGGGCAGGTTACGATCAGCATCTTCTAATCCCAGGGGGTAGATGGATCCTTCAGCTTGTATGTTCTTTAGAAAAGGGCTAACACAATTCTACAAAGTAACATGAACATTTTTGGATGGAGAATGTTATGCTCTAGCGACAAAATGGTGATCACACGTTTGTGATATGCACTACACCAGCAATAAAGCAGCCACAGCCGGTGACTGAGAAAAATCTGTGACTTCCCTGCATTTAGTGGTTACTTACTACTCACCTGGGTGGTCATATGTGGGAGTCTCCTCTTTACACCGCTCATCACCCCTCACATATGTCTCTGTAGTATTAAGATGGGTCAGATCTTCACCCTGAAACAAATATTGTAAAAGTCACAGACACGTGGAGAAGTCACATCTATGATCAGCTCTAATCCTGCCATCTCCACCGTTCTCATTACACAAGTATAAAACATATAATACTGGTGGATAAAACAAGACTGAGCACAAGACCTTCACAGCCGTCTACACATCATAGGGGAGATCTCATGACACCTTCTCTCCATCTACCTGATGATCCTGAGGAACATTGGGATCTTCTTGTTTACAGTCCTGTGGAAGAAGAGGAGGGGGACATCTCTCTGGTGTTGTCCTCTTACTGGATAGATCTGGAGGAAACACATACAGGGACTGAACTCATTCTTCACATACAGATAATTACAGGCTGTGTGTATTTAGTCCTGTCTATTACCTGGTGATGTGAGGGGCTGGGGAACCTCCATCATGACGTCGTTGTACAGATCTTTGTGTCCTTCTAAATACTCCCACTCCTCCATGGAGAAATAGACAGTGACATCCTGACATCTTATAGGAACCTGATGCATACAATGATACTGTCATACCCCTGATCCCTTCCTAGTGTTACTGTATAATGTCCCAGCAGTGTCACCTCTCCAGTCAGCAGCTCAATCATCTTGTAGGTGAGTTCTAGGATCTTCTGGTCATTGATGTCCTCATGTATCAGGGGGTGAGGTGGAGGCCCTGTGATTGGGCTCAGGGGTCCTCCCCATCCCTCAGACACAGGGTCCTGACAGCACTCACTAGAGGTCTTCTTCACTACTGTGTAATCCTGGTAATGGAGAGACACATTAATAAATCTCACTACAGACATTTCCAGAGTCCTCACCTCTCCAGTTCTGTCCATCTGTTATTCCCATAGATAAGAATGATGTAATGTGACGTCATCAGAATCTCTCACCTCTCCAGTAAGCCGGAAGAGGATCTCTAGGGTGAGATGTAATATCCTCTCCGCCATCTTGTCTCTGTCCATATCCATCCTTGATGAATGAATCAGAAAAATTGTCTTAATATAGAAGATCTTCACTGAGAGGATCCGATATTGTAGAGACCGGAATAAGAAGACGATAAAATAATGAGCGGATGTAACATTATAAAGAATTCTGTGTAATAATACAAATAATGGAGATAATAATAGAAACATATCAGGAGATAGCACGTGTAGATGTTGTATTCTCTAGTCTTGTATGGACTGGAACACCAGTTGAATTTCTGACTAAAACACATCTCCTCCATGCTCCCAATCACTGGCTAAGTTGACCACTGCTTAGTCAACTGATTAGGTGTAGAAATTTACAGACAATGGAATCGGCATTAGTAATACTGCAGGAGATATTCATTACACGTGACGTGAGAAATAACTACTTCATGATGAGGTCCAGAAAGGGGCACTGTACTATGAGAGTAATACAGTCATGGCCAAAAGTTTTGAGAATGACACAAATATTATATTTTCACATGATCTGCTGCCCTCTGGTTTTTATGTGTGTTTGACAGATGTTTTTATCACAGACAGAAATATAATAATTGCAAACATATGAGTAACAAAAGCTTATATTGACAGTTAGAATGAGTTAATGCAGCAAGTCAATATTTGCAGTGTTGACCCTTCTTCAGGACCTCTGCAATTCTCCCTGCCATGCTCTCAATCAACTTCTGGACCAAATCCTGACTGATAGCAGTCCATTCTTGCACAATCAATGCTTTCATTTTGTCAGAATTTTTAGGTTTTTGTTTGTCCACCCGTCTCTTGATGATTGACCACAAGTTCTCAATGGGATTAAGATCTGGGGAGTTTCCAGGCCATGGACCCAAAATCTCTATGTTTTGTTCCCTGAGCCATTTAGTTATCACCTTTGCTTTATGGCAAGGTGCTCCATCATGCTGGAAAAGGCATTGTTGATCGTCAAACTGCTCTTGGAGGGTTGGGAGAAGTTGCTCTTGGAGGACATTCTGGTACCATTCTTTATTCATGGCTGTGTTTTTAGGCAAGACTGTGAGAGAGCCGATTCCCTTGGCTGAGAAGCAACCCCACACATGAATGGTTTCAGGATGCTTAACAGTTGGCATGAGACAAGACTGGTGGTAGCGCTCACCTTGTCTTCTCCGAATGAGGTGTATTCCTGAGGTCCCAAACAATCGAAAAGGGGATTCATCAGAGAAAATAACTTTACCCCAGTCCTCAGCAGTCCACTGCCTGTACCTTTTGCAGAATATCAGTCTGTCCATGATGTTTTTTCTGGAGAGAAGTGGCTTCTTTGCTGCCCTCCTTGAGACCAGGCCTTGCTCCAAGAGTCTCCGCCTCACAGTGCGTGCAGATGCACTCACACCTGCCTGCTGCCATTCCTGAGCAAGCTCTGCACTGCTGGTAGCCCGATCCCGCAG
>JARQOD010000003.1:21359831-21417951 GCA_033576555.1 Oophaga sylvatica
GGCTCCGCTCCGTACACCTCGTACACACACGGCTCCGCTCCGTACACCTCGTACACACACGGCTCCGCTCCGTACACCTCGTACACACACGGCTCCGCTCCGTACACCTCGTACACACACGTCTCCGCTCCGTACACCTCGTACACACACGTCTCCGCTCCGTACACCTCGTACACACACGTCTCCGCTCCGTACACCTCGTACACACACGTCTCCGCTCCGTACACCTCGTACACACACGGCTCCGCTCTGTACACCTCGTACACACGGCTCCGCTCCGTACACCTCGTACACACACGGCTCCGCTCCGTACACCTCGTACACACACGGCTCCGCTCCGTACACCTCGTACACACACGGCTCCGCTCCGTACACCTCGTACACACACGGCTCCGCTCCGTACACCTCGTACACACACGTCTCCGCTCCGTACACCTCGTACACACACGTCTCCGCTCCGTACACCTCGTACACACACGTCTCCGCTCCGTACACCTCGTACACACACGTCTCCGCTCCGTACACCTCGTACACACACGGCTCCGCTACGTACACCTCGTACACACACGGCTCCGCTCCGTACACCTCGTACACACACGGCTCCGCTCCGTACACCTCTTACACACACGGCTCCGCTCCGTACACCTCTTACACACACGGCTCCGCTCCGTACACCTCTTACACACACGGCTCCGCTCCGTACACCTCATACACACACGACTCCAACTTGTACACACTACAGCACTGCTACATCCACAGTCCCCACCCCACACAAACTTCCCCTCATCCAGCACCATGACAACCAACACAGCGCAGATTCCTGCACACAAGAGGACACTGATCATGTGACCCCTGACTCCTCCCCTCCTGTGACCTCATCACAGGTCCTGTGGGCACAGAAGAGATCATAGCAGCATCACTGCTAGCTGTGAGCCGCTGAACTGTAGAGACAAGGAGGGCAGCAAGGGGTGCATGGGGGGCGTGGCGGCTCGTCTCACTGCGGGACACATAGTGTCCTCAGCGGGACGGGGGGGGGGGGTCAAAATCGGGACTGTCCCGCTCAAACCGGGACGGTTGGGAGGTATGCCTATATATACACTACTATATACACAATAAGACATGCACACATTTTTTTTTTTTTTCCCTTATTTTTTTTTGCTTTTTTTCCCTCCACCACACCACAGGTCCATGAGTTCATGCCCTTTTCACAGCAAGCCTTGTTTTTGACGGGTCCATGAAAGTTTATGCCCTTAGAAATTTTCAACCCTCGAGTCCATGGCAAGTTCCATGCCCTCCCCCCACACAAAAACCCCCACCCAACCTAAACTATACCCGCCAAACATATAACTATTTACACTTATATACAGAACATAACATTAACAGACCTACCACACAAGAACACTACATTACATTACTTTAAACACAACATTATAAACATTTATAAACATTAACTCTATACACTGACCACATAACTTACAAGGCCCAAGTTCAGCGCCTGCAAGCCCAATATCCATTATTTCCTGAATTTACAAACAAAAAGCTAAATGTGCCACACACCAGCCCACCACCGGGAAACTGGAGTCCTAAGAGGCCCCATCCCTAACCACCAACACACGCACCCTGTCCCTCACCAACTAAATCTGTCCCTAAGAGAAAAGAAACTGACCCTAACTATTCCTACCTGTCCCTACTCTACCTAGCTTATCAAAACTAACTATCTAGCTATCCCTAAACTGGCCCTCCCTGTCCCTATCTGTCCCTACTTTTCTCTCCCTCAACACCCACACCACCTTATCTTACCCTACCAACAATCTCACACAGACCAGCTCTCCCTAGGGCACGTTAAAGGAGAAACCCCTCCAAAGCCAAGAGGCCCTCCTCGCACTCAGCCTCTCGAACTCCAAAGAGCGCACCTTCCCCAGGTCACCCAAGATGTTTCTAACCACCTCATCCTGGGGGAGGACTTTCCGCTGCGTGGAAACTAAACTCCGTGCATTCCAAGTGTGGAACCTAATGACTTCACTAACTAGGAATAAAGTGCTCCGTTCTCGGCCTCCCAGGGATCTGAATGCCCCATAAGCCCACTCCAGATAAGAAAGGGACGCCAGCCTAGGCCAGCCTATGGAAGCACCCACCCTGTTGTAGACCCCTGTATTAAAGGGACACTGAAGGAGGAAGTGCTCCATGCTTTCCAACATGTCGCCACACTCCTCACGGGGACAACCCCGATCATCGGAGCTCCTGCACTTCAGGTTGTCCCTTACATACAGCCTCTCGTGGAAGCAGCGCCAGGCCAAGTCCTAAAACTTCAAGGGGATCCGCTTGGAATTTAATAACCCAAGCCCAACCTCCAGATCCCGGCCTAAGCAATCCTTGAGCACCAGGGGCTTCTGGAAATGGGTGAACAGAACCCTGCTGTCAAGGAATTTCCTCGACATGGTCCTGATTTCCCACATTCCCAGACCCCACCGGCGGATCACCTTCAGAACCGGGGTAGCATAAGCCGGGAGATGTCCGTGAGGTGTGCGCAAGTCCTTCACCTGCCCTCCTGTCTCCCATTCCTGGAAGATAGGCCGATACCATCCCCTGCAGGAGAATACCCACGGAGGAGCCCTCTCTGAATAGAGGTTGGCAACATTGATCTTAAGAAAGGTGTTTATCAGAAACACCACCGGGTTGACCATACCCAACCCACCTAGTCTCCTCGTGCGGTACGTGACCTCTCTCTTAATTAGGTTAAGCCTGTTCCCCCATAACAGCTGGAAGAACAGGCTATAGACCCGTGTCCAGGGAGGTTCTGGCAAGACGCAGACACTGCCCAGGTATATTAACAAGGGAAGCAGAAAGCCTTTGGCCAAGTTGACCCTTTCCTTCAGGGTTAAAGACCAACCCTTCCACTGGTCCACCTATTGGGCAGCGATCTTAAGTCTGCCCTCCCAATTTTGCTGGGGGTAGTCCCTGGGGCCAAATTCGATGCCTAGGATTTTGGCGGAATTCTGGGGCCCTGGAAGGGTGTCCGGGAGATCAAAACTAGGATCTCCCCCTCCCAGCCAGAGACTTTCGCACTTTTCCGGGTTGATCATGGACCCGGACGCCTCCGAGTAGCGCTCAACCTCAGACATGACCCAATCTGCCTCCTCTCTCGAGGACACAAAGAGTGAGACGTCGTCAGCGTACGCTACCACCCTCAGAATGGCCGCTGGCTCCGCCCGGCCCATCCCGACTCCGACCAACGGTCCACGATCTACCCTCCTCAAGAAGGGATTGATCGCGAACACGTATAAAAGTGGGCTCAGAGGACAACCATGGCGGACTCCGGAACTCACCTCAAAAGGGTGACCAACCCAACCGTTCACGAGTGGAAAAGTCTCAGCCCCCTGGTATAAGGTCTCTAACCAATTTACAAACCTCCCAGGCCGATCGTACCTCAAAAGGACAGACCAGAGGTACTCGTGATTCACCCGGTCAAAGGCCTTCGCTTGATCTAAGGACAACAAGTACCCCTTACAGTGACCCGCCCTGCCCTGCTCCACTGCCTCTTGGACACCGAGCACAGCACTGAAAGTACTGCGGCCTGGAACAGAGCAGTGCTGAGCCCCCGAAAGGAGCCGGGGTGCAAACTTCACCAGCCAATTAAACAGCACCTTTGCCAGAACCTTCCGGTCCACATTGAGAAGCGCTATGGGACGCCAATTCACAATACGAGACGAGTCCTTATCCTTTGATAGGATAATCAGGGCTGACCTCCTCATTGAGCTTGGAAGAGCGCCCGAGGAAAGGCACTCATTAAACAACTCAGTCAAGAGGGGGACCAAGGAGTCCCTAAAGGTCTTGTAAAACTCGGATGTTAAGCCATCCGGACCTGGCGATTTTTTGGGCCGAAGCCCATCAATGGCCAGTCTCACTTCCTCTTCCCTGATTGCCTCTACCAAAGCATCAAGAGATGGGTCATCTCCTGGCTCAGGAATGGTCTCAGCCAGGAAAGCCGACATCCCGTCTCGATCCAGATCCCTCTTTCCCAAGAGGCATGAGTAAAAGGATCTGACCACCTCAAGGATCCCTGATTTGGATCGGTTCAGGGAACCCGTACTGTTGATCAGTCCTGTCACCATCTTACAATTCACTGACATCTTACAGTTTCTGTAAGGGTCAGGCGAGCGGTACCTCCCGAAATCCCTCTCAAAAACCAAAGATGTGTGCCTATCATACTGACACCTCTTGAGCAAAGACTTCACCCTGGAAATCTCCTCACGGTCACCCCCAGTCGAGATGAGCTGCTCGAGTTTCCTCCTCAAGGCCTGATACAGGCGGTGCCTGTTTAGACTCCTGAGGCTCGAGAGCTGACGGAAGAACCCCGCCACCCTCGCTTTGAAGATCTCCCACCACTCAGACTTACTGCTACAGAGATCCAAAAGCGGTACCTGGCTCTGAAGAAATTCCTCACAGGACTGTCTCACTTCTGCTTCTTACAAGAGGGATGAATTCAGCTTCCACAGCCCTCTTCCCATCCGGGGTGTCTCTGTAACATTCAGAGAAAAGAAAATTAAACAGTGATCGGAGAATTCCACCTCAACGGCGGACACTGCAGAAAAGATGGCATCCTCTTTCAAAAAAAAACCTATCTATCCTAGACCTAGAGCTACCTCTATGAAAGGTGAAACCCCAGTGACCTGGGCGTGCCGGATATGGTCATCCACCAGGCGAGCTTCGGTAGCTATACTATTTAATGCTGTACTATCATAAGCTAGGTGGCCTCCGGGACCATCCTATCACGGGATCTCGTAATGGTGTTAAAATCCCCACCGAAGACCACCTGCCGGCTCGTAAAAAGAAAGGGCTTGATCTTCATGGAGAGACATTTACAGTCCCACCTGGATTGTGGACCATAGATGTTTATGAGCCGAAGCTCCTGTCCCCTCATGAAAACGTCTAAGACCAGGCACCTCCCCATTTCTATCTCAATAACCCGTCGGCATTCCACCTCCGCGGTCTTAAAAAGGACCGCCACCCCGCTATACGGCTCGGCCGCAAGAGACCAGTATGAGGGCCCACACCTCCACTCCCTCCTGGCTTTATGGATGGCCCCCTTGTCTGTTAGTCTGGTCTCTTGCAAAAACAAAATTTCAGCCTCAAATCGGGTGAAAAAATCTAAGGCCACAAATCTGGCCGCATCTGACTTAATACTGGCGACATTAATGGACGGGGTGAGTTCGGCCATCATGGGTGATTGGGTTAGATGGCCTTCTTTTCCCCACCCGTCTTCCCCATCTTTCCCCTCCGAAGAGGGGTCTGATCCCTTCCGTTTTAGGGAAGACGAGGTATCCATCCCCATGGTCTCCTTGCCTCCGGGCTCCAGGTCTGTCCCCCCCAGAGGAAACTGCGTCCCCTGGGGGATGAACTCCGCCATCCCCTGAAGGCCCCCCAGATGCCGGCCCCTCGCCCCCGACCTCCGTCTCAGCAGGGTCGTCGAGGGCTTGGTATCGGTTGGAGAGGGTGATCAGGGGGAAGCCAGTGAGCCCTTCCGTTGGCATACTTACGGTCGGGGGAGGAGGTTTGGAAGGCTTAGCCACCTTCTTCTTCCTCACTTTTTATCACCCCTCTCTACTGTAGGCTGATCCGTGACCTCCTCATCCACACTTTCATATTGGGAGGAATTGTCGGAGTCAGTCAGGTTTTCCTCCCTCTCCATCCTCCTGATCTCCTCGCATACCTCTTCTCCCACGGGGCCTCAGAGACACCGGCCAACGTCCTAGAGGGGGGGGGCAGGCATCACCCCAGTTGCCTGAGGCTCTCCCCGCACCTCACCCCTGTGGCGTTTTTCCTGTCTCCTCTGGTAAGAGGGACCTCTATTGGCCTTGTCCTTCTTCACTGGCCCATTAGCCCCTCTCCCGCCACCACCTGCCACAGCAGAGGTCGCGCCACCAGGGGTTTCCCTCTCACGGTCTCCCCCCACCGGGCCTGAAGCGGCATTGGTAAAGGAGCGAGGACAGCGGCTATACGGGTGACCTAGGTCACCACACAGGTGGCACCGAATGTCCTTGCAAGATGCGGCGAGATGACCTACCACACCACACAAGGCACATTTCTGCAGCTTGCGCTGAAGTGGCGGGGATCACCTGAAGTCATTGTCAGTTGCCGGCGAGTATGCGCTTTCTCTAGACTATGGATCGCTCGCCGCTGGAGCGCGGCAAGGTAAGGAAAATGTTTTTTTTTTGTTTTTTTTAATTAACATATTGCAAGCGGCAAGCCGGGGGCCCGGCAGAATGGAGATGGGGCAGAATTGAACATACAGATGGGGCAGGATGAAGATGGGGCAGAATGGAGACGGGCAGGATTGGACATACAGACAGGGGGCAGGATGGAGACGGGGCAGGATTGGACATACAGAGTTGGATCATGGGGTAGGCGTTGATAGTATATGGGGTCATTTAATCTCTCTCGTATTGGGCTGATAGCCAAACTACAATATTACTGCCTTTATCAGACGGTTTAACCCCTTAACCCCCAAGGGTGGTTTGCACGTTAATGACCGGGTCAATTTTTACAATTCTGACCACTGTCTCTTTATGAGGTTATAACTCTGTAACGTTTCAATGGATCTTTGCGATTCTGAGACTGTTTTCTCGTGACATATTGTACTTCAAGATAGTGGTAAAATTTCTTCGATATATCTTGCGTTTATTTATTAAAAAAAACGAAAATATGGCGAAAATTTTGAAAATTTTGCAATTTTCAAACTTTGAATTTTTATTCCCTTAAATCAGAAACATGTCACACAAAATAGTTACTAAATAACATTTCCCACATGTCTACTTTACATCAGCACAATTTTGGAACCTAATTTTTTTTTTGTTAGGAAGTTATAAGGGTTAACAGTTGACCAGCAATTTCTCATTTTTACAACAAAATTTACAAAGCCATTTTTTTTAGGGACCACCTCATATTTGAAGTCACTTTGAGGGGTCTATATAGCAGAAAAACCCAAAAGTGACACCATTCTAAAAACTGCACCCCTCAAGGTACTCAAAACCACATTCAAGAAGTTTATTAACCCTTCAGGTGCTTCACAGGAGAAGAAGCAACGTGGAAGGAAAAAAATGAACATTTAACTTCTTAGTCACAAAAATTATCTTTTACAAACATTTTTTTAATTTTCACAAGGGTAAAAGGAGAAAATGGACAGATAAAGTTGTTGTGCAATTTCTCCTGAGTACACCGATACCCCATATGTGGGGGAAAACCACTGTATCAGCTCTAATCCAATGGTGAGAGAGTGATTTATCCTGAAGAGTCACAGATTGTGGGGTTGTTATAAATGTTATATTTAGGGGGTTTTGTGTTGTCTCCTTATAAGAATCACAATGGTTTTGTCTCTTTTCCGCTGATAGATACAAACGACACAACTATGAAAGACGGGAACCAAGGAAACATGTATTACTCTCATAGTACAGTGCCCCTTTCTGGACCTCATCATGAAAACCACTGTCTGGGTGCATGGTAGAGCTCGGAAGGGAAGGAGCGCCGTTTGACTTTTTCAAACCAAAATTGTCTGGAAATGAGATTGGACGGCATGTCGCGTTTGGAGAGCCCCTGATGTGCCTAAAAAGTGTAACCCTCCCGCAAGTGACCCCATTTTGGAAATTAGACCCCCTGAGGAACTTATCTAGATCTGTTGTGAGCACTTTGAATCCCCAAGTGTGTCACTAAAGTTTATAATGCCTGGGTGTGAAAAAAAAAATTCCACAAAAATGATTTTTTAGTCCCCAATTTTTGATTTTTCCCAAGGAAATTGGACCCCAAAAGTTGTTGTCCAATTTGTCCTGAGTATGCTAATACCCCATATGTGGGGGGGAAACACTGTTTGGGCGCACAGCAGGGCTCAGAATGGAAGTAATGATGTTTTGGAATGCAGACTTTGATGGGTGTCATGTTCAGTTTGCAGAGCCCCTGATGTGCCTAAACAGTGGAAAACACCCACAAGTGACCCCATTTTGGAAACTAGACTCCCTAAGGAACTTATCTAGATCTGTGGTGAGCACGTTCAACCCCTAAGTGCTTCACAGAAGTTTATAATGCCCGGGCATGAAAATAAAAAACCCTATTTTTTTCCCACAAAAAAATCTTTTAGTCACCAATTTTTTATTTTCCCAAGGGTAACAGGAGAAATTGGACCACAAAAGTTGTTGTCCAATTTGTCCTGAGTACGCGGATACCCCCATATGTGGGGGTAAACCACTGTTTGGGTGCATGGCAGAGCTCAGAAGTGAAGGAGCGCCATTTGACTTTTTCAATGCAGATTTGGCTCGACGCCATTGTCAGTATTCCGGGTTTTCTAGGTAACTTTGTCAATGATTTTGCCCTTTGTTAAAATGGAGTTTGCTGTTTTGTGTGCCCTACTTCCTGTTCGTTTGTTTAAAACCCGGCTCAGGTGCTGGCTTCACTGCTGGAGTATTCTGCTTCCGTTTCCCTGCAACCCAGCTGCTTTGTTCCTCACAGATCTTTTGTGTGTTTACCAGGAAAGTGCATAACCTTATCTTCAGGTGTTTCTCAGCCACAGCAGTTTCTACCCATGGCTCTGGACATTCTCTGCATACTTAAGTTGCACATACTGTGTTATCACTAAACTGTTGACTTGGGAATTTAACCCTTGGTTCACTCCATCTGATAAGAACTGTGTTTCTGAACTGTTGCTGTTTAACCCTTCGTGCATTACCTCTGGTGAAAGCTGTTGGAACTGTTACCGGAATCTTACTGACATATGAACTTGTTGTTGGACTTCACTGAATTAAGCCACAACTGAGATTAACTTGTTTCTGGACCTCCCTGTGTTTTCTGCATACCTGGATCTGACTCTTCACACACCAGCAGTGTGTAAATCCAGCCACGTTACCTGTGCATCAGACTTACCTTGTGGTCACATTTGTGTGAGGACTCCGTCGTAAGAACTTTACCACCCTCGCTATAGAGGTTCAAGGACTTATATATCCGGATTCATATAACTGGACTTGTGTATATATATATATGGACTCATTGCATGTCACTACGGGTTGTTTGAATATTGTTTTTGGGTGTTTTGCTGTTTCACAAATACATTATTTGCATTTAAAGAAACCCGTCTCTGATTGTTCATTGCCCCACGCTATCAGAATCCTCGAGTTCCTACAATAGTATTACAGGATACTCCAGCCTAAAAAAGTGGATTCTGCTGGGGCAATGACGGAGACACGGGCAGACAAATTGTTCACCATAGTTAACTCTTTGCAGCAGGAGGTGGCGGCTGCACACAATCAGATTAGAGACTTGGAGTCTCGGGTTAACCACAATGCACAGGGGTTTGGTCAGGCTCTCCAAGATCTACGTGCTAGGTTAGGAGTCCTGGAGGCTTTACCTACTGAGCCTACCTCATCCACCAGTATGCCCAAATTGCCTCCATTCCGTTTTAATGGTGACCGAAGTCAATTCCGTGGGTTTGTTAATCAATGTATATTATTTTTTGATGTACATGCCTCCTACTACCGGTTTGATAGATCTAAGGTTCTATGTATTATTATGTTGTTAACATCACGTGCACTGGCTTGGGCAAATCCTATGGTTGAAAGTCATGATACCCGTCTAAATAATTTGGACAATTTTCTGGCAGCCATGGCGCAATTGTTCGACGATCCCAACCGCCGTGCTACCGCTGAATCTGCCTTGCTTTCCTTACGCCAGGGGAAACGGTCAGTCATAGAATATGTTACTGAATTTAAAAGGTTAGTGGTGGACACCCAGTGGGAAAACAATGCTTTATTACCAATCTTTAGAAAAGGTTTGTCAAATGCAATCAAGGATGAGCTAGCTCGTTCAGAGTCTCCACAGGAGTTTGAATTGTTTATACAGCACTGTGTACGTATTGATATCCGTTTAACTGAACGCAGACAAGAAAAATGGGCCGCTGTAAATCGCATTACTAATTACTCTCTTCCGTCCAGGGAAACCACAGGCAAAAACCCGCGAGAGGCTGAGGAGGTGCCTATGCAGGTGGACTCACTGCAGAGACGTGAGAATAATGAACGCCGCGAACACTGTCTCCGTGAGCGCTTATGTTTCTATTGTGGTCAATCGGACCATTTCCTCATCAATTGTCCTAAATGTCCTAGGCGACCCAACAAGGTGTTGGCGGTAGTAGGGGATTATGATAACACAGACGCTGAGTCTGAAGTTTCGGAAACCAGTCTACATCTAGATGCGGTTTTTCCCCCAATACTGATGCCGACTTCCCCTAAAGATCAAGGGGAGAAATATTCACATTGTTCTCTTCCTATACAGATTCAGTGGGAGGAACAGTGGATATCAAGTTCTGCCATGATAGACTCTGGAGCAGGTGGGAATTTCATGGATTCTTCTTTTGCAAAGGAACATGGTATAAAAGACACAACTAAGAGCTTCACCAATCACTATGGAAACGGTGGATGGTTCCCCATTAGTTTCTGGACCAGTAGATCGGGAGACAGTGCCTCTGGAGTGTAAGATGGAACCAGACCATCAAGAAACACTTTCATTCATGTTAATATCTTCTCCTCATTTTCCTGTAACTTTAGGAATTCCCTGGTTACGGTCACAAAATCCAATCATCAATTGGGAAACCAAGGAGATAACCTTTCTCCCGAAGTGCAGTTCTACCATCAGTCCAACTGTAGCGGCTCCAGTTACCCAGAACTTGGAAGAGGTGATACAGGTACCTACTCTCCCTCTGATTTATCAGGAATTCTCAGACATTTGTGATAAAAGGAAGGCAGATCAACTTCCCCCACATAGACCGTATGACTGCCCCATAGAATTGCTTCCTGGAGCAGCGATTCCTTTCGGCCATGTTTACCCGTTGGCGGCTCCGGAATTAAAATCTTTACGAGAGTATATAGATGAGAATTTAGCCAAGGGGTTTATCCGACCATCTTCTTCACCAGCGGGAGCTCCAATATTCTTTGTAAAGAAGAAGGATGGTACTCTAAGACCCTGCATTGACTACCGGGAGTTAAATAAGGTAACCATTCGTAACAGGTACCCGTTGCCCCTAATTCCAGAATTGTTGGAAAGAGTTCGCCAGGCCAAAGTATTTACCAAATTAGATCTTCGTGGGGCATATAATTTACTCCGTATACGGCCCGGAGACGAATGGAAGACAGCTTTCAGATGCCGGTATGGACATTTTGAATATTTGGTGATGCCATTCGGACTCTGTAACGCTCCTGCTGCTTTTCAACATTTAGCCAACGACATTTTCAGGGATTTATTGGACCAATATGTGGTAATTTACCTTGATGACATCTTAATCTTTTCTGACTCCTTACAGGAACATCAGGAACATGTCAAAACCGTACTTAGACGTTTGAGAGATAATCATTTATACATCAAACTCGAAAAGTGTGAGTTCCATTGTTCTGAAATTCAATTTTTAGGCTATGTTATCTCGCCTCAGGGATTGAATATGGAGTCCAGCAAGATCCAGGCAATCTTGGACTGGCCGGTACCAGGAAACATTAAGGAGGTACAACGATTCATTGGCTTTGCTAACTTTTATAGACGGTTTATCCGAAATTTTTCAGAAATTGTCCGTCCCATCACTCTCCTCACCAAGAAGGGGAAGAAGTTTGAATGGTCTTCGCAAGCTCAGGAAGCCTTTGATCGCCTGAAGGGTTGTTTTACCACGGCTCCAATATTGATGCATCCGGATCCTGCACAGCCTTTTATCGTGGAGGTGGACGCGTCTGACTGTGCATTGGGAGCTATCCTCTCACAACGTACCGGAGACAAAGGTTTGCTGCACCTGTGTGCCTTCTTCTCTCGTAGGTTATCTTCTGCAGAACTGAACTATGATGTGGCAGATAAGGAACTTTTGGCAATTATTTCTGCCTTTAAGGAATGGAGACACCATTTGCAGGGGGCAACTCAGCAGGTAGTAGTACTCACGGATCATCGCAATTTGGAATTCCTTAAGTCTGCCAGGTGTCTTTCTCCTCGACAAGCTAGGTGGAGTTTGTTCTTGAACCAGTTTAATTTTATTATTTCGTACCGCCCAGGTTCACGTAATGGGAAAGCTGACGCATTATCCCGAATCCATACCGTGGATTCCGTGCCTGGGACCCGTCGAAGACCATCTTGTCGGAGGCCAATTTTGTTGGAGTGCTCCGGAACCGGGACTTGTGGCAGGAGATCAAGCTGGCCTATGACGGTGACGTATTTCTTGCAGCTCCACCTGACAATGTGAATCTTGTCCTTCGGAATGGTGTGTGGCTTAGAGATCGATGTATTTATGTCCCAGAGGCTGTAAGACTTCGAGTTCTCAAATTGGTCCACGACTCTAAATTGGCTGGTCATAGGGGGGTACAGAAGACGCAGGAATTGTTAACTCGTTTTTTTTTGGTGGCCTACCTGCTTGAAGGATGTGAATGACTATGTCCGCTCTTGTGAAGTTTGTGCCCGGTACAAGGTTCCTCGCGTTTCACCTACTGGTCTTCTTAAACCGCTACCTGTACCGTCTCGCCCTTGGGGGTCTATTTCGATGGACTTTATTGTGGAGTTACCCACCTCTGGTGGTAAAAATACTATTTTGGTGGTAGTAGATCGTTTAACGAAAGCTGCTCATTTCATTCCGTGTGCTGGTCTTCCCTCAGCTACAGAGACAGTAGATCTAGTTATCCAGAACATTTTCCGGCTGCATGGGGTACCAGATGACATCATTTCTGACCGGGGAATACAATTTACCTCTAGATTTTGGAAAGGATTTTGTTCTGCGCTCCACATTAATGTTTGCTTGTCTTCTGCATACCATCCTCAGACCAACGGGCAGACCGAACGGACAAATCAAACCTTGGAGCAATATCTACGCTGTTACGTCAGTCATTTGCAGGACGATTGGCTGAAGCTACTTCCTCTAGCGGAATTTTCGTACAACAACTCCCAAAGCAGTTCCACAAAGGTAACGCCTTTTTTTGCCAACCTGGGTTATCATCCAAGTATTTTGCCTAGGTCTCCGGTTACGATTTCGGTACCAGCGGTTGAAGACAGAGTGACGGCGTTGCAACGTAATCTTGAAGTTTTGAAGGACTCCCTGACCACAGCACAGGAGCGTTACAAGAAGTCGGCCGATAGATTCCGGAAACCAGCACCTATGTATAAGGTAGGAGACTCGGTTTGGTTGTCCACCAAGAATCTAAAATTGGGTGTTCCTTCGCAGAAACTGGGACAGAAATTCATCGGTCCATTCAAGATCACTGGGATTGTGAGCTCTGTTGCCTGTCGGTTGAAGCTACCACGGACTTTAAAGGTACACCCAGTATTTCATGTTTCCTTATTAAAACCAGTCTCTCCTAACACGTTTCAGGGACGTATCGTACCTCCCCCTCCACCAGTGTTGGTTGATGGCGAAGAACAATTCGTGGTACAGGATATTGTTAATTCGAGACTTCATAGAAACCGGCTTCAGTATCTAGTTAGATGGCAAGGTTACTCTCCTGAAAATGATTCTTGGGAACCAGTAAGTAATATCAATGCGCCTCTGAAGATTGCTCAGTTTCATCGGAGATACCCGGACAGGCCTGGTCCAGGACCGTCCGGAGGCCGTCTTTAGGGGGGAGTAATGTCAGTATTCCGGGTTTTCTAGGTAACTTTGTCAATGATTTTGCCCTTTGTTAAAATGGAGTTTGCTGTTTTGTGTGCCCTACTTCCTGTTCGTTTGTTTAAAACCCGGCTCAGGTGCTGGCTTCACTGCTGGAGTATTCTGCTTCCGTTTCCCTGCAACCCAGCTGCTTTGTTCCTCACAGATCTTTTGTGTATTTACCAGGAAAGTGCATAACCTTATCTTCAGGTGTTTCTCAAGGTACTGCCACACTAAGCTATCCCGCTAGCGATCTCGTTAGCATTGCATACTAATGAGATCGCTAGCGGGATTGTTTCTATATCGCTAAATGCTGCCGCATTTAGCGATATAGTTAACGACGCTATCGCCGTTAGCGATCTTCTTAACGACTTTAGCGGTACAAAAGTACCGCTAAATCGCTAAGAAAAGGTGCCACACAGCGATAAGATACTTACCCAGCGGGAGCGCCAGCGATGAAATAGGGTCCGGAACGATTCCAGCGACGAGCGAGATCACAACAGGAAGCTCGTCGCTGGAAGCTGCCGCACTGAACAACATCGCTAACGGGATCGCTAAATAGTGACGTTTTTTAGCGATCCCGTTAGCGATATTGTTTAGTGTGGCATACCCTTCAGCCACAGCAGTTTCTACCCATGGCTCTGGACATTCTCTGCATACGTAAGTTGCACATACTGTGTTATCACTAAACTGTTGACTTGGGAATTTAACCCTTGGTTCACTCCATCTGATAAGAACTGTGTTTCTGAACTGTTGCTGTTTAACCCTTCGTGCATTACCTCTGGTGAGAGCTGTTGGAACTGTTACCGGAATCTTACTGACATATGAACTTGTTGTTGGACTTCACTGAATTAAGCCACAACTGAGATTAACTTGTTTCTGGACCTCCCTGTGTTTTCTGCATACCTGGATCTGACTCTTCACACACCAGCAGTGTGTAAATCCAGCCACGTTACCTGTGCATCAGACTTACCTTGTGGTCACATTTGTGTGAGGACTCCGTCGTAAGAACTTTACCACCCTCGCTATAGAGGTTCAAGGACTTATATATCCGGATTCATATAACTGGACTTGTGTATATATATATATGGACTCATTGCATGTCACTACGGGTTGTTTGAATATTGTTTTTGGGTGTTTTGCTGTTTCACAAATACATTATTTGCATTTAAAGAAACCCGTCTCTGATTGTTCATTGCCCCACGCTATCAGAATCCTCGAGTTCCTACAATAGTATTACAGCCATGTTGTGTTTGAAGAGCCCCTGGTGTGCCTAAACAATGGAAACCCCCACAAATTATACTATTTTGGAAACTAGACCCCTCAAGGAACTTATCTAGATGTGTGGAGAGAACTTTGAACCCCCAGGTGTTTCACTAAAATTTATAACGCCCGAGCGTGAAAATAAAAAAATCATATTTTTTCCACAAACATGATCTTTTAGTCCCCAATTTTTTATTTTCCCAAGGGTAACAGGAGAAATTGGACCCAAAATGTTGTTGTCCAATTTGTCCTGAGTACGCTGATACCCTATATATAGGAGAAAACTACTGTATGGGCACACGTCGGGGCTCGGGAGGGAATTAGTGCCTTTTTGGATTGTAGACTTTGATAGAATGGTCTGTGGGCGTCACGTCACGTTTGGAGAGCCCCTGATGTGCTTAAGCAGTGGAAACCCCCCAACAAGCTACCAGATTTTGGAAACTAGACTCCCCAAGGAGCTTATCTAGATGTGTGGTGAGAACTTTCAACACCCAATTGCTTCACAGAAGTTTATAACGTAGAGCCATAAAAATAATCTTATTTTTTTCCGCAAAAATGATATTTTCGTCCCAATTTTTTATTTTCCCAAGGGTAACAGAAGAAGTTGGACCCCAAGAGTTATTGTGCAATTTGTGCAGAGCTCAGAAGGGTAGGAGCACCGTTTGACTTTTTCAACGCAGAATTGGCTGGAATTGAGATCAGCCGCCATGTCACGTTTGGAGAGCCCCTGATGTGCCTAAACAGTGGAAACTCCCCAGTTCTAACTCCAATCCTAACCCTAACAAACCCCTAACCCTAATCCCAACCCTAACCATAACCCTAACCACAAACCTAACCCTAACACACCCTAACCCTAATCCTAACTTTAGCCCTAACCCTAATGAGAAAATGGAAATAAATACATTTTTTAAATTTTATTATTTTTCCCTAACTAAGGGGTTGATAAAGGGGGGTTTGATTAACTATTTATAGCGGGTTTTTATGATTGGCAGCTGTCACATGCTAAAAGACACTTTTTATTGCAAAAAATAGTTTTTGCATCACCACATTTTGAGAGCTATAATTTTTCTTTATTTTGGCCCACAGAGTCATGCGAGGTCTTATTTCTTGCAGGACGAGTTGCCGTTTTTATTGGTACCAATTTTGGGCACATTACTTTTTTTTGGGAGGCAGAATGAACAAAAACCAGCAATTCATGAATTTATTTTTGGGGGGGCGTTTATACCGTTCCGCGTGTGGTAAAATTGATAAAGAAGTTTTATTCTTATGGTTAGTGCGATTACAGCGATACCTCATTTACGTAATTTTTTATGTTTTGGTGCTTTTATACAACTAAAACTATTTTATATAAAAAATAATTAAATAAATAAATATTTTTGCATCGCTTTATTCTGCTATAACTATTTTTTCGCTGATGATACTGTATGGCTCCTCGTTTTTTGCGGGACAAGATGACGTTTTCAGCGGTACCATGTTTATTTATATCTTTTTGATCGCGTGTTATTCCACTTTTTGTTCGGCGGTATGATGATAAACCATTGTTTTTTGCCCTTTTATTTTAATGTGTTCACTAAAGGGTTAACTATTGGAACAGTTGTATAGGGCGGGTCGTTACGGATGCGGCGATACTAATTAAGTGTACTTTTATTTTTTTTATTTACATAATAATGTGTTTATTGGGGAAATATTTTTTTTTTTTATTAATTAGGGATTTTTTTAAAACTATTTTAAAACGTTCATTTTATTTTTTGTACATTTTTACATTGTCCCAGGGTGGGACATCACTTCGCTCCATCCTACGCCAATCTTTTTATGGGTTCATGGGAACATGAATATGTTAAAAATATGGGCTATACTTTATCTGAATTATTACCTGAGCAAACATTGATTATTGCCAAACGCAATAAAACTTTGCGTGATTTATTAGTTCACAGTCATTACATTTCTCCCACTTCTCAATATATCTTTGGCTCTAATGGTCCCAAGTGGGGTTCCTTCAGCTGCGGGACTTGTAATGCTTGTAAATATACTGTAAAAAACAACGTTTTCCATGATTATCTACATGAACGAGTATATAAGATCTTGCACTTTATTAATTGCTGTACATCCATGGTTACTGGTTATAGATCAAGCCTCTTAACCATGCAATTTAACATATGTCGGCATGACTACACGCGAATTGCGTGTCCTTACACATGAACATATTAAAGATTTTAAAGCAGCAGAAAGAATTGATACTGATGATGATGGGACTATATCCAAATTAATATAAAGAGAAAGACTAAGCACTCATCTTATGATGTAAGGAGAAAATATTTAATGGTAGTATATCCAAGAATAAACGTTTCGGTCACGGGGACCTTCGTCAGTAACTACATAAATGAAACCACATGTTAAACATAGTAAATATAGAACGTAAAACAAAGGTCATAACATATATACATGAAATCCATACATAGAATGTAGATCAAAATCAAAATAAGACAAAACAAATAGATAAACAGGGTCAGTGGGGTCGAAAGGCAGTGCAGTGGGTCCCTGCATAGTATCCCATGACAACACCAAAAAGAGCATCTAGGTGAAAAGGAACGGAGTTCATGCAGATTTTGGCCCTATTTCTAAAACAACACAACGGTTTTTACACACACCTAAATGTGGCACTTTTCCCTGTCTACACTGCGTACAGTGTAACAGTGTAATCAAAGGAGATAGCTTTACTCATCCACACTCAGGCAAAACATTCAAAATTAAAAATTTCTTCACATGTGACTCTACACATGTAATTTACCTGATAAAATGCCCTTGTGGCCTTCTTTACGTTGGAGAAACTTCTCAAACGATACGTGACAGAATTTCCAAACACAAGTCCACAATACGATGTAAAAACCTTCTCCTCCCCATTCCCCATCATTTCATATCCTCTGGCCATAATATTGCTCAATTGAAATTCCAAATCATTGAGCAGGGTCTACCATCTAGGAGGGGGGGTAACAGGATTCTCCATCTCAGGAAACGTGAGGCGTTTTGGATCCACACTCTTGACACACTGAGCCCTAAAGGCTTAAATAGGGAATATGAACTTTCGGCATTTTTATAATGATTTGGTTTTTATAATGATTTGGTTTCTTGACTATTTAGGTGCTGCACTGCTTCTTAAGTAATATGTTACTGTTATTGGTACAACTTACAGTGAGATTATTCCATTATCTTAATTAATAGGATGAAATGAGGTTATTCTGTACTCGGGTATATTGAATATCGATATAACATGCTCTCTTTCTTTTTTTAGAGCCGTTTGTATTAATATCCTGTGGATCTGTCACTGCAAATTACCACCTATCTGTCACATTGGAATTTCGATTAGGATCCACCTAAGATCACCACATCACGTGAAAGTCAATATCACCATCGTTACCTCACAGTCCCTATTCTGTATTATGCCTTATAGGATAAATAAATATCTTTCTCACTGCCACGTTGTACCTATCATTTCCCAGATCTCTCACCTTGCAACCTCTGTCATTCACAGACAGGCATACCACTTCTGATATTAGTCGCACCTTCTCACCTACTGTTGCCACGAGTTACCATGTTTAAAAAAAGGGGAACTCCCCCCCTTTTTCTAAAAAACTTTTTATTACATTTTTTCCTATACAGCACTTTGGTGCCAAGACAACGATTAATCAAAACGCCAACATCTGGTAATTTTTTGATTTTTTAAATTAACTGAAATCTATCTCTCAATATTCACTCCACTGCTCTGACTGTGGAACGCAAACACCGGCTCATATGGAACGCACTTCCATATTGTTTCCGCCGGGTCACTTCCGGTCCACGTCATCTTCATGCACGTGATCGGCGCTTAGTCCCGCCCCTTCCTTTTAAAGTCCAGTGCGGCGTTCCACCGCCACACTGACGGCGGATAACGCGCAGACAGACATGACAACCCGGTCCTGCAGCTGCTCACCTAAGGTACAGTGGACTACTGAGTATACACCTATATAAAATGACGCCAGTATGTACATGGTAACTCTGGCTGACATGATCTTCCTCCTTTTTTTCATGTGCCCATTGTTTCCTTCAATTAGCAATAGCCACAGTAGCGGTGGATACCGCACTCAAGAGACTGGCCCACCACTGGCTAAATAAGGTATATATCTATTTCCTCACTACCTTAAATCACAGTTTCACATAGTGATTCCCTTCACTTTGATATTTCTACAGCTCGATTAATCACTATTACACTGCTAAATGTAAGTACTTAGTCTGTGATAAAATACTATATACCGTCACAATACTGTATATATGTTATGACCTTTGTTTTACGTTCTATATTTACTATGTTTAACATGTGGTTTCATTTATGTAGTTACTGACGAAGGTCCCCATGACCAAAACGTTTATTCTTGGATATACTACCATTAAATATTTTCTCCTTACATCATAAGATGAGTGCTTAGTCTTTCTCTTTATATTATCTCGGCGTGGGAACCTAGATTTCAAGCACCTTCACTCTTATAAGCTGTGCTCACGATCCTTTTCTCATATATCCAAATTAAAACCTAGCTAGACATTTTTGCAACTTTCATCGTAATCAGTCTCACTTATTGAAAGCTAGGGGAATCGACCGCATTTATCTTGGTAACAGGAGGAGAGATTTAAGCACGAAATTGGTACGGAAGGAGTGTAAATGGATCACGCTCCTGAAAAGCATGACTCCATGCAGCGTGAATGAACAGTGGGATTTTATCAGGATCCTGTCAGCGCCGGCGAACTGCCACGGCTGAGTAGGTTGACCCACCCGCACTGCGGGAGGGCCCGGGGTCAGATGCTGCAGGGGGGGGAAGCTCAGGCAGACAGGACCTGAGCAGCGTGGTGAGAGGGGACGCTGAAGGTAGCAGAAAGCAAAGAGGACCTACGATCATGTGACCACAGGGGCCGGGTCTTAGCGTCCTGCAGCTGGAGATGAGTGCAGGATACTACAGGGACCCTGGAGCAGAGGGGAGGGGAACTCAGGTCGGACAAATGGGGGTTAAACACGGAGAGGACGGCACGGTACGGGAGGGGCGAGCAGAGAATAGTCAGAACGTAGGCAAGGAGTCATACACGGAGATAGCGCACACAAAGATATCATGCCACTGAAAATCACTGTACATAAGCAATAAATACAAGGACAACTCGTATAGAATATGGAGACCTATAGCGGAAATTCGAGTTTGAAGTCAATAAAAGAGTAAAATAAGTACACTAATATGCACAGTATTCTGTGAAGTAAAGGTAATTTATTAACAAATAACAAGTACATTAAAAAGAGTATATATGGTAGAGATAGAAAAAGTCCACCCAGATATGGACATAGACTGGAAAGTAAGCAAGTAATAGTTCTATTGGCGACACAATCCCTATATCAATTGGATAATACCAAGGGAGTGTCTAAATATATACACACCATCAGATAGTATAGTGAGATGGGGTGCACCTTACGAAGACTGGAAAACATGTATTTGGAAGTCGCCTTGCTACACTCATCAGGAGAGCTTTAAACTAGAACAATGTGGGAAGGGAAGCAAAACGCCAGCAAAAGCCATACACCTGACAAATGCTATTGAGAACTCTGCTATTAGAAGTGAAGGGGAAGAACAAAGACAAAAAAAATCTACATAATAAAAATATTGAAGAAAGAGAAACCAATCACAAACTAAAGTGTTTCTATACGAATGCACAAAGCATGGGCAACAAACAAGGAGAACTGGAGCTACTAACGCAGGAGAAGAAATATGATGTCATTGGAATCACTGAGACTTGGTGGGATGATACACATGATTGGAATACAAGGCTAGAAGGTTACAACTTATTTGCAAGAAACAGACTTGATAAACGAGGAGGAGGTGTTGCATTGTATGTTAGAAAAGCGTATATCTGCACAGAGATTGAAGCTTCAGAGACTGGGAGTTCTGTGGAAACTGTTTGGGTAAGAATACAAGGACAGAACAATGGAAAGGACACCATTGTAGGCATTTACTACAGGCCGCCTGTGCAAGCTGAAGATATGGATGAACTCTTTATGCATCAAATGGCCAAGTTCTCCAAAAAATATGACATAGTGGTCATGGGAGATTTCAACTATCCAGACATTTGTTGGGAATCTCTCTCAGAAATTCTTATCCTCTCTTGCTGACAACTTTATCTTCCAAAAGGTAATGGAGAAAACAAGGGGATCTGCTACCTTGGATCTAATCCTCATAAACAGGGAGGAAATGGTGGAGGAGGTAAGAGTGGCTGGGACCCTAGGAGGTAGTGACCATGCTATTTTAGAATTTTGGATAACAAGAGGAGGAAGACCTGTGAAGACTCAGACGTCAAGGTTAGATTTCAGAAAGGCAGATTTTAAGGAACTCAGAAAGAGAATTGGAGGGATCCAATGGCTGGATATCCTTAAGGACAAAAATGTCCAGGAAGGATGGAAAATCTTGAAAAATGAGATTCTCAAAGCACAATCGTTAACAATTCCGAAAAGAGGGAAGAATGGGAAGCATTTAAGGAAACCAGGATGGATGAACATAGAACTTAAACACATGCTAAAAAGGAAGAAAGAAATGTTTATCAAATGGAAAGAGGGAGGCATATCTAAAGAAGAATATAATGCCGTCTGCAGAACCTGCAGGGCACAAATCAGATTATCTAAAGCTGACAATGAATTAAGGCTTGCAAGTGACGTCAAAAGCAACAAAAAAGGATTTTGGGGATACGTCAAAAGTAAAAGAAAAGTCAAAGATGCTATAGGATTTTTACAGGATGAAAATGATGAAATGGTAAGTCAGGATGTTGAGAAGGCTGAACTTTTAAATTCCTATTTTGCATCTGTTTTCTTCAGAAAGGAAATGTAACATCAACTGATCTTCACTGTCCTATTAAAGGAATAGAAGAATCCAGGATATCTATAAACAGAAAGACAGTGAGGAAACATTTAGCTAACCTAAATGAATTCAAGTCTCCAGGTCCAGATGAATTACACCCCAGGGTACTGAAGGAGATAGCAGAAGAAATTCTTGAACCACTGTCCATAATCTTTGAAAATTCTTGGAGAACAGGAGAAGTCCCAGAAGACTGGAGAAGAGCAAATGTTGTTCCTATCTTCAAAAAAGGGAAGAAGGTGGACCCAGGGAACTACAGGCCGGTGAGTCTGACTTCTATACCAGGAAAGATCTTTGAACAAATTATTAAAGAACATGTATGCAAGTACCTGGATAAGAATGAAGTGATTAAACAGAGTCAGCATGGGTTTGAAACTAATAAGTCATGTCAGACTAACTTAATTTCCTTCTATGACAGAATCACTGACTGGGTGGATCAGGGAAATGCTGTAGATATAGTATATCTTGACTTCAGCAAAGCATTTGACAAAGTATCTCACACAATCCTTATTGAAAAAATGACTAAGTATGGAATGGACAAGGCAACTGTTAGGTGGATTCATAACTGGCTTAGTGATCGGACCCAAAGAGTGGTTGTAAATGGCTGCACATCCAGTTGGAAGAATGTCTCAAGTGGGGTACCACAAGGCTCTGTTTTGGGCCCTGTATTGTTCAACATCTTTATCAATGATTTAGATGAAGGAATTGAGGGTAAACTGATCAAATTTGCTGATGACACAAAGCTAGGAGGGGTAGCTAATACTAGAGAAGAGAGAGAGAGGATTCAAAAAGATATACATAAACTGGAGCAGTGGGCAGCAACTAACAGAATGGATTTTAACAGGGAAAAATGCAAAGTACTACATCTGGGCAATAAAAATGAAAAAAGCATATACAAAATGGGAGGAATAGGGCTAAGTAACAGCACATGTGAAAAAGACTTGGGTATACTAATTGATCACAGACTTAACATGAGTCAACAGTGTGATGCAGCAGCAAAAAAGGCAAATGCAATTCTAGGATGTATCAACAGAAGCATACAGTCTAGATCGCGTGAGGTCATGATTGCCCTCTACTCCTCTTTGGTCAGACCTCATCTGGAATACTGTGTCCAGTTTTGGGCACCACATTTTAAAAAAGACATCAACAAACTGGAGCAAGTTCAGAGAAGAGCCACCAGAATGGTGACCGGTCTGCAAACCATGTCCTATGAGGAACGGTTGCAGGATTTGGGAATGTTTAGCTTGCAAAAAAGAAGACTGAGAGGAGACTTAATAGCTGTCTACAAATATCTCAAGGGCTGTCACATTGTAGAAGGATCATCTATATTCTCATTTGCGCAAGGAAAGACTAGAAGCAATGGGATGAAACTGAATGGGAGGAGACACAGATTAGATATTAGAAAAAACTTTTTGACAGTTAGGGTGATCAATGAGTGGAACAGGCTGCCACAAGAGGTGGTGAGTTCTCCTTCAATGGAAGTCTTCAAACAGAGGCTGGATAGACATCTGTCTGGGATGATTTAGAGAATCCTGCTTTGAGCAGGGGGTTGGACCAGATGACCCAGGAGGTCCCTTCCAACTCTACCATTCTATGATTCTATGATTCTATCAAGCCCTCAAACATAATTGACAATATAAAGTGCTAAAAATAGTGCAATTGAGTATGCTGAGGTCCCAATAATAAGGAAAATAAACAGCAGAAAGTGCCGCTAATAGTGCAATGAATATATACCATAAGATCAAGACTGGATTGGTCTCATGTAAATATTAGGTGGGGATCAAAAAACACCCACTATAGTCATTAAATCATGCGACCAACAACACCATAAAGCAGACTAAACTCAAGTCAAAAGTGCCTCTTACACATATGGGAACTGGATGAGGACCACTAAACGCCTGACGCGTTTCGCCAGAACGGCTTCTTCCCAGGGCTGTGTGGCAAATGCCATGGCAGTTGCCTATCTATATGAGCCAAGAACCGCGAAATGACGCCGTCAGGTGCGCCCATGTGAAAACACATGTCGCCCGAGACGAACGTCACTTCCGGTCTTCGGAGCACGGGATATATGCGGACGTGCGCAGGCGCCACCATGAATGTCGGCGCACGCGCGCTGGGTGCGATTGATCCCCGCGGCGTCACTTCCGGCCTTCCAGGCCACGGACCGCAATCATGCAGGCATGTTTTCATGGCTACAGGAATACGTGCCCGAGCCTTTCGGACGCCCTCCATGACACCGCAGGAGCACAACCAACACACGCGCGCACCATGGAATAAGGCTGCGCACAATAGCCCGTATACTGTGGAACAAAGACATGTGCATATATTTACATAACCAAAGCAGCACGCTGTACAAAATAAATCATACAATCATGAAAAGATAAGCCTATATACTAATATGTATAGAAAGTATGTTGTGTCATAGATGAAACATGAAGATGAAATAGTGAAGCCCATCTCTCGTTGCGCAGTTCTGGATCAATCATAGCGAGGATAAACATCATTAGCCAGACGTCACAATCATATATTCTCCGAAACAACTGGGTGAAAACATAAAAAGAACAATATTAAAAACTGCACAAAGCAAACTAAAAACAGCAAAAGAGACTGAGGGTTTAGAGAAATGGAGCAAATGAAAGTTTCTCATTAAGGCCACTCCAGCTGTGCTAGGATCTTTTTGAAGTCACCACTAGAGATGAGCGACTTTGCCTTTTTTAGGGTCGAGTCGGGTTTCATGAAACCCGACTTTGAGCGAAATCGGCCGACTTTGGTGAAAAGTCGGGGTTTCGACCGAAACACGAAACCCCATAGAAGTCAATGGGGAAGCAAAGTCGTCATGCAGTAGGGGGCAGTAAACACAACTACAGTGCCCATTTCAATGCCAACAACATCAATTCTTATTCCTTAAGTTTGGTAACCTTCATTTACTTTATAACAATAGTAACGCATTGAAAACTGGGGGTTATTTGGCTAAAGTTGTGGGTGGGTGGCAAGGCTGGCTCAGGTTTTTCGTGTGCCCCTGGCCAAAAAGTGTCAGTGGGCCCCATGGATGATGCTACAGTGTATGATGGGCCCCATGGATGATGCTCCAGTGTATAATGCTCCCCATACATTGCTCCAAACATTTTCAAAAAAGGAAATACCTCTCCTTGATGGGCACTACTGTACTCTGGGCTCCTCAGCGTCGCCATCTTGCAGTTCTCTGCACTTGGACTGTTTAGGCAGAGGGCGTATAGACGTGACGTCATCGCGCTCTGTAACCTGAATGTCACTGTCATGAAACGCGGAACACGTCACAGCGGTGGAGCAGGGAGAGGTGAGTTTTGCAAGAGCTGTGCCCTTAGCAAGCAGAGTGGGCCCACTGGTGGGTGATGGCACTGGCACAGGGCCCCTCATAGTACGCTGGTGTGTCTAATTGCGAGGGGCGCCGTCCACCGTCAGAGACACTTTTTGGTACAATGAGGGGCCCTGTGCAAATGCCGTTGCCCAAGAGTGGGCCCCCCAAACTGCTCAGGGCAACGTCACTTGTCTGTGTGCACAATCTGGATTCCATGGAAGAGATGCAATTTGAAAAACGCTGTTCTCAATGGCAAATGTTTCCAAGCGGTTAGAGTGGTGTTTAAACCACCATAATTGTTCCCTCGAGCCGTGTAAACCTGTGATATTCTCAGATGAATCATCGTTTACCCTATGTCCGACCTCCGTCCGACTCAACGTTTGGAGCCAGCCGAAAGGAGCATTCCATCCAGACTGCCTTCTCCCAACCGTAAAAAAAGGTGGAGGTTCTGTGATGATCTGTGGTGCAGTTACGTGTACATCCGCCGGGCCAATGATATCCCTTCATGGAAGAATTCATAGCCGCGATTATTTTGTCATTTTGGTCAAACAAGTGCATCCTATGGGTCAAGCACTGTTCCTGGAGGGGAACGCCATCTTTCAGGATGATAATGCAGCAATTCATACAGCTAGAAGCGTTAAAGCATGGCACGAGGAACATTGTAGTGAAGTCGAGCATCTCATCTGGCCCCTATAATCCGCAGACCTAAACATTATTGAGCATTTATGGTCGATTTAACAGATTCAAGTTAACCGTCTATTTCCGCGAACATCGCCGCTCAAATTACTGGAGGGTGTTTAAACTGAAGAATGTGCTCAAATTTATTTGTGAAACAATTCACACCTTGTATGAATCCATACCTTGGAGAATTTATGCTGTTATCGCCGCAAAAGGTGGAACAACACCATATTTAACTAACTTTGCTTGCAGTTTCCAGGTGTTTCCATTATTTCGGCAAACCCCTGTATGTGTCATCTGGGGAACGTGGTACCAAATCCTTAGAAACCCAGACATGGCCAATTTTTATGAAGGTGAGACAGGCGGGTCCTGTTTTTTGGATCTGGATTGATCCAGCAGTACTCAGTGAAGACTCTTTCAGATAGCACACTAGCAGCAGGGCAAGAAATGTCCTGTAAGGCATATTGTGGCAATTTAGGCCAGGTGTCCACGTTACAGGCCCAGTAGTGAAAGGGGAATGAATAGTGGGGGCGAACATCGATAGGGGATGAAATGTAATTTGTAGACTCACACACAGACGCTCACTCATTATGTACTTGAGCCTAATACAAACAGCAGATATACGGTACTGTATGAGGACCGTACTGCTGTATACAGTGTAGGTTAAAATTTGAAAAGCTGAAAAACTGTACTGTATCTTCCACATACCAGGTATATATAGTATTTTGTAAATATTGTAAGTGTGGGTATATATATCATGAGTCAGACACAGACGCTCCCAGGCTCAGTATGGATTAGACAACAATATAAAAAGCAGTAAAAGTGTAATGTATTGGAAGACTAAAGCTGTATACAGTGTAGGGGTAATGGTAACTGTTCGGATATATTTCCGTAATAACAGACATACGCTCACAGGCTCAGTATTGATTACAGAAGAATATAAAAATTGGAAAAAGGGTACTGTATCACAAGCCAACAGGTGTATACAGTCTTGGGGTAATTTATTGTAAAGCTCCGTATATATTTCATTAGGAAGGCACACAAACACTCTCACAGGCTCAGTCTGGCTACCACCATAATATCATTAGAAAACTGTTACTGCATCATCCCATTAAAGGGGTATATCTTTTAAAAGTCCAAAAATTTAAATCTCCGCATATATTTCATGAGGCCCACAGAGACTCTCACAGGCTCAGTCTGGCTAACTCCACAATATCATTTGAAAAACGGTTCCAGCATCATTCCATTTAAGGGGTATATCTTTCAAAAGGCCCAAAATTTAAATCTACCTCATTAATTAATGAGGCACACAGAGACTCTCACAGGCTCAGTCTGGCTAACTCCACAATATCATTTGAAAAACGGTTCCAGCATCATCCCATTTAAGGGGTATATTTTTCAAAAGGCCCAAAATTTAAATCTGCGTATATATTTCATGAGGCACACAGAGACTCTCACAAGCTCAGTCTGGCTACCTCCACAATATCATTTGAAAACCGGTTCCAGCATCATCCTATTAAAGGGGTATATCATTCAAAAGGCCCAAAATTAAAATCTGCCTCATTAATTACTGAGGAACACAGAGACTCTCACAGGCTCAGTCTGGCTAACTCCACAATATCATTTGAAAAACGGTTCACGCATCATCCCAATAAAGGGGTATATCTTTCAAAAGGCACAAAATTTAAATCTGCATATATATTTCATGAGGCACACAGAGACTCTCACAGGCTCAGTCTGGCTAACTCCACAATATCATTTGAAAAACGGTTCACGCATCATCCCATTAAAGGGGTGTATCTTTCAAAAGGCACAAAATTTAAATCTACCTCATTAATTACTGAGGAACACAGAGATTCTCACAGGCTCAGTCTGGCTAACTCCACAATATCATTTGAAAAACGGTTCCAGCATCATCCTATTAAAGGGGTATATCTTTCAAAAGGCACAAAATTTAAATCTGCGTATATATTTCATGAGGCACACAGAGACTCTCACAGGCTCAGTCTGGCTAACTCCACAATATCATTTGAAAAATGGTTCACACATCATCCCATTAAAGGGGTGTATCTTTCAAAAGGCACAAAATTTAAATCTACCTCATTAATTACTGAGGCACACAGAGACTCTCACAGGCTCAGTCTGGCTAACTCCACAATATCATTAGAAAAACTGTTCCAGCATCATCCTATTAAAGGGGTATATGTCGACGACCTTTTGCTTCTGGAGGAGGAGGGTAGAATGCCTACACCCAACTGTTGCCTATACTGTGGCCTAGGCAGCACTGTCCCAAACCCGCTGTCCCCTGTGTATCCTGCATACATGACATTAACCCAGTGTGCACTAATTGACACGGAATGACCCTGGACATGACGAGTGGACCATGTGTGTTGCCTCTGAGGGTTCAGTCAAAACAGAGGGCTTGCACCTCACCCAGAGGTGTGATATACTGTAACATTCTCAGTTAAGGAGGGAGCAACACACAGGACTGTAACACCTGCACCCACCTCAGACTATAGCAGCAAGGCACCATGGATGTACCCTAAGGGAGGATCATCTCATCCCTGGCTGGTTACGAAACAGTGCCTGAGTGGGGGATGAAGAAAGTAAGAAGGAGGTGAAGTGAAGCTTTAGAGAGCACGAAACACAGTGTACTCAGACAGTCTGGGAGGGGACAAGGATCTGGTAGTAGCTCGTTCACAGACCCAGATTGTGAGGAAGAAGTGGTCCTAGGGGCACGGATACTGAGTAAGCCATCCGTGGGGCCCAATGCAATTGTGTAGGGACTAGGGCGCAGAAGGGACAGCGGCCCTTTAGCCTAGTGGTGAAGTTTAGGACACAGCTATCAAGCCGGAGGCATTTTCATCAGTAGGAGCCTCAGCTACTGAACCTAGATTATCTAGGCCGAAAGCGTGTCTATATAATAGCAGCAAAAAGCAGAGCAGACGTTCTCCCAGAAGTTACGCGGCTACTGGCTTGGGACAATGATTTCGAGGTGTTGGCAGGACGAATAGCCGAGTAATTGGACAACATCAGAAGACAGAGAAAAGAACATATTTTAACGAGTCCTGGAAAGGTGTCTTCACGATCTACCTGTGAGTTTGCTGAGCCCCTCACCTGGAGGACTGTTGTGAATGTGCTAGAAATGAATTCTGAGCAGAAGCTCCCTCTGGTGGTTACAAACAGTACTGAACTATCCAATGAAGATTGTGAAGATTGGCGATCAGGTGTTACTGACTGGTCTTATATAAGGGAGGTTCCCTCCCATCAGGGTTGCCGGTGATCAATTGTTCTGGTCTCATCTTTGATTCCTGTTCACTTTGTAGCTTGCTGTTTCGTGCCTGCATCTTCTGCTAACAGATAAGACAATTTCTTCTTTTAGTTTTTTGTGCTTGCTTTTTGCATTTTGTCCTGCACTTCTGTGAGGGTCTGCCGGGTCCCCTCCGGGGGCTTGTGCTCCTCTCAGTTTAGTTCAGCCACTGTTGTTTGTTCATTTGCCTTTTCCAGTTTTTCAGTGGCTGCTGTTTAGTTTTGTTACACCAGAGAACTAATTTAGGTGGTAGAGGTCGTGTGATCTCAGGTGTTTTTGTAATTAGTAGAGTTGGTACTTTTTAGGGTTTTTTGGGATTGCAGTAAGTGTCCTTCCTATCCTTTTCTGTCTAGGAAGATTGGGCCCCAACGTTTGCTCATACTATTTTCTGTCTGTGTCTGTATTTCTTCTTGTCTAACCGCCATTACATGTTTGGGGGCTTTCTATGTTATTTGGGGATCTGCTCCGGGGCAGATAGTTTTCCTCTTTCTGTCTTTAGGTGTAGTTAGCTTCTCAGGCTGTGACGAGGCGTCTAGGACCAACGTAGGTACGCTCCACGGCTGCCTTTAGTTGTGGTGGTTAGTCAGGGTACTGCAATCCCATAGATTCCAACCTCTCTGGTGTATTTCCTTTTTTGCCTGCTCTCCTCAGCTACCAAATCATAACAGAGGACACTGTACCAAGCGGCTTCTGTGCACACCTCAACCCTGAGTAAAGCCTTAGAAACTGCACCTGAATGTGTGATCTCACCTACTACACACTGCTACATCTAACAGCACCATTCATGTTCCAATACATACTGTGCCCTGATCCAACAAGAGTGGCCTGTGGAGAGCTATTCAAACTCTGCTGCATCAACACCAGTCTCTGAGGCTCTGCACTGCAGCGCTTGTCAACTTTGAACAGAAAGCAAAGGTGTCGTAAACAGTTCAATACAAAATCTCATGATCCCATGAAAATATTTCCCCTTTTCATTGGATGCCCAGGGCCACGTACCGTGTCACCTCTGACGTGACACATCCCTTTAAGAGACCATCCCGGTACCGAGGACAACAGTGCCCTGCCGGTCGATCCACTTGCAGGACCCTATAGGGCAAGTCGCCAAAGTTTGGATTATGTTTTTGGTCTTGATGTATATATAAGAGAAAAATTGATAAAGTATTTAAGTGCTGGGGCCCAGAGAAAGCATGTTGTGCCGACTTGTGGGCGATGGCACTGGCACAGGGCCCCTCCTAGTACGGAGTTGTGTCTAACAGCGAGTGTGCACCCCCACCGTCAGACAAACTTTTTGTACTATGAGGGGCCCTATGCCAGTGCTGTTGCCCAACACTGGCCACCACTACCTGCTCAGAGCACCGTCACTTGGCAGGGTGCACAAGTTGGTGATACCAGATCTGGGGGGGGCAGGACAGTTAGGGAGGGTTAAAAACTTGCATATGTTCAGCTGTAGGCTGGAGGTCCAGCTGCTGCAAATGGAGGAATTGAAGGAGTACGATCAAGAGGCGGAGAAAGTGAGCCATTATGCTGGCAACCTAGGTGTCATCAGGGGAAGGTGGGACAAAATCATTTGAAATCCATGCATGGTTCATTTTAATGAAGGTTAGATCATCCACATTTTGGGTCGACAGACGGGTCCTTCTTTCTGTCAGTATTGATCCAGCAGCACTGAAGACTCTTTCAGATAACACACTACCAGCAGGGCAAGCGAGCTCCTGTAAGGCATATTGTGCCAATTCAGGCCAGGTGTCCAGTTTACAGGCCCACTAGTCAAAGGGGAATGACCTGTGAGGGAGAACATCAATATGGGAGTAGTTTTTAACCATAGTTGACAACTGCTGTCTCCTGTCAGTTGCAATAGATTCCTGATGACCTGTTGTGTGAGCGGTACTTGAGAAATCAGTCCACAACATGGTCATTAAACCCCTGTCTCCAACCCCACTTCGGCTGTGTGCAGCACGAACACCTCTTCCATTTGGCCCACTAGGGCTCGTGGTAGAACCAGCAACGCTGCTGTGTGATGGGAATGCCTCTAACAAACGGTTTACCAGAGTTGTTTGTTTGTTCACAATATTAGCTCTAGGTTCTCCTGTGGCATGATGTTCTGTAATTTTCCTTTATAGCGTGGATCAAGGATGCTGGCCAACCAGTAGTCGTCATCCTTCATCATTTTGGCAATGGGGGGGTCCCTTTTTACGATGCGCAAGGCATAATCACACATGTGGGCCAATGTTCCAGGTGTCAATGATGCAGTGACACTGGTGGGTGGAGGAGCACTATCTGCTAAATCCACATCCCTCCAGTCCCGCACAAACCCTGTACCCGACGCTAGCACGACAACATTTGATCTTGCCCCCTGAGAAGCATCCTCCTCTTCTTCCTCCACCTCGTCCTGGACATTTCCCTGAGGAGACAATGGCTGACTGGTATCAAGGCTTCCCTCTTCTTCGTCCTCTTCCTCCTGCCCTGCAGACGCCTGATCCTTAATGTGCGTCAAAGTTTGCATGAGCAGACGCATAAGTGGGATGCTCATACTTATGATGGTGTCGTCTGCTCTTACCAGCCGTGTGCATTCCTCAAAACACTGAAGGACTTTTGTTGTGAATGGACTTGAAATGAGTTCTGAGCAGAGGCTCCCTCTGGTGGTTACAAGCGGTACTGGACTGTCCAGTGAAGATTGTGAGGATTGGGAATCAGGTGTTACTGACTGGTCTTATTTAAGGGAGTCGCCTTCCCATCAGGGTTGCCGGTGATCAATTGTTCTGGTCTCAATCCTTGATTCATGTTTCCTTTGTAGCCTGCTGTGTCGTGTCTGCATCTCCTGCTAACAGATAAGACATTTTCTTCTTTTTGTTTTTGTGCTTGATTTTTGCATTTTGTCCTGCACTTCTGTGGGGGCCTTCAGGGTCCCCTCCGGGGGCTTTTGCCCTCTCAGTTTAGTTCAGCCACTGATGTTTTGTACATTTGCTTTTTCCAGTTTTTTCAGTGGCTGCTGTTTTGATTTTGTTACACCAGAGAACTAATTTAGGTGGTAAAGGTCGTGTGATCTCAGGTGTTTTTGAAATTAGTAGAGTTGGTGCTTTTCAGGGTTTTTTGGGATTGCAGTAAGTGCCCTTCCTATCCTTTTCTATTTAGATAGTTTGGGCCCCAACGTTTACTCATACTATTTTCTGTCTGTGTCAGTATTTCTTCTTGTCTAACCGCCATTACATGTTTGGGGGCTTTCTATGTTCTTTGGGGATCTGCTCCGGGGCAGATAGCTTTCCTCTTTCTATCTTTAGGTATAGTTAGTTTCTCAGGCTGTGACGAGGCGTCTAGGACCAACGTAGGAACGCTTCACGGCTGCCTCTAGTTGTGGTGGTTAGTCAGGGTACTGCAATCTCATAGATTCCAACTGCTCTGGTGTATTGCCTTTTTACCTGCACTCCTCAACTACCAAATCATAACAGTATCACCGGCCAAAACTGAAATTTATATGGTACTCACAGAAGGGAAAAATATTGTGAAAGAAAAAAAAAAAAGGTTGTCAGAGTTGTCAGAGATATTTTTCTGTTTGTTGCATTTTTTTTTTCCCTCTGTATCTCTGGGTGCTGGGGAGGATTTTTTTTTTTTCTCTCAATGGAGTTTGCACAGTTGTCTGGCCGTGTGGATCAGCTTGCCACTGAGGTTCGGAGTATTGCTACCTATCTTGCTAGGTTGCCTGTTGTGGAACCTAGGATTCCCATGCCAGATTTGTTTTTGGGGGATCGAGCCAAGTTTCTGAATTTCAAAAATAATTGTAAATTGTTTTTTGCCTTAAAATCTAAGTCCTCAGGGAACGCAGCGCAGCAGGTTCAAATTGTCATCTCTCTCCTGCGCGGCGATCCTCAGGATTGGTCTTTTTCCCTGACACCTGGGGATCCTGTTTTGAGTGATGTTGATGCATTTTTTCAGGCCTTGGAGTTATTGTACGATGAGCCTAATGTCACTGATCAAGCTGAAAAAGCCTTGTTGGCATTAAATCAGGGGCTTGATGACGCTGAGTTATACTGTCAGAGATTCCGCAGGTGGGCAGTCCTGACCAAATGGAATGACGACGCTTTGGCAGCCCTTTTTCGGAAGGGTCTGTCAGATAATGTAAAGGATGTTATGGTGGGATTCCCTGTCCCCTCTGGTCTCAATGATTCTATGTCATTAGCGATTCAAATTGACAGACGTTTGCGTGAGCGGAGAAGTATGCGTGGAATAGTGTTGCCTTGTGAACCTGCTTCTGAACCCATGCAGTGTGATAGAGTGGTTCCTGGGGCACAGCGTCATGAGTTTCGAAAGCGCAATGGGTTATGTTTCTACTGTGGTGATGCCTCTCATGCTATTTCAGTCTGACCTAAGCGGGGAAGACGTTTTGCACGCTCAGTTGTCTTGGGTAGTGTTCAGACTAAGTTTTTATTAACTGTTACTCTGATATGCTCTCTGTCCTCATTTTCTGCTCAGGCTTTTGTTGATTCGGGAGCAGCTATTAACCTGATGGATTTTGATTTTGCTAAACGTTGCGGGTTTCCCTTGATACCCCTACAGAAGTCTATTCCCCTACTGGGATTGATTCTACCCCTTTGGCTGAGAATAAACCTCAGTTCTCTACTCAGGTGATAATGAGGGTGGAACCTGATCATCAGGAGAGCTGCAAATTTTTGGTTCTGTATAATCTGCATGACATTATCGTGCTGGGTTTCCCTTGGTTACAGTCTCATAATCCTGTTTTGGATTGGAAATCTGTGTCTGTAACCAGTTGGGGCTGCCAATGTGTTAATACCAACACTCCTGTTTTTTCTGCCTCTCCCCAGGCTCAGGATGTTCCTGACTTTTTGATTGATTTTTCTGATGTGTTTAGCGAAAGTAAATCTGCATCTTTGCCTCCCCATAGGAGCTATGACTGCGCTATTGAATTAGTGCCTGGTAGTAAATTCCCTAAAGGTCGCCTTTTTAACTTGTCTGTACCTGAACATGACGCTATGCGGTCTTATATCAAGGAGTCATTGGAGAAGGGTCATATCAGACCATCCTCTTCACCCTTAGGTGCCGTTTTTTTATTTGTTGCCAAAAAGGATGGTTCATTAAGGCCGTGTATTGATTATCGTCTTTTGAACAATATTACTGTGAAATATCAATATCCGTTACCCTTGATTTCTGAGTCTGACCTGTTTTCCAGGGTGAAAAGCGCTACTTGGTTTACCAAGCTTGACCTCAGGGGGACATATAACCTTATTCGCATTAAGCACGGGGATGAATGGAAGACGGCATTTAACACCCCTGAGGGGCATTTTGAGTACCTTGTGATGCCCTTTGGGCTCACTAATGCTCCTTCTGTCTTCCAATCCTTCATGAATGACATTTTCAGGGATTTTGTGGATAAATTTCTGATTGTTTATTTGGATGATATCTTGATTTTTTCTAATGACTGGGACTCTCATGTGAAACATGTTCGAACTGTATTCCAGATTTTGAGAGAGAATGCTCTGTATGTGAAGGGATCAAAGTGTCTTTTTGGCGTACAGAGGATCTCATTTTTGGGATTCATTTTGTCCCCATCTGTTATCGAAATGGACCCGGTCAAGGTTCAGGCCATCTGTGATTGGGTCCAACCTACTTCATTAAAGGCTCTTCAAAGATTTTTGGGTTTTGCCAATTTTTATCGTAAATTTATTGGTAATTTCTCGGTTATTGTTAAACCATTAACTGATTTGACCAAAAAGGGTTCTGATGTGGTGAATTGGCCTCCTGAGGCAGTCTCTGCATTTCAGGAACTTAAGCAGAGATTCACTTCTGCTCCTGTTCTACGGCAGCCTGATGTTTCTCTGCCATTTCAGGTGGAGGTTGATGCCTCTGAAATTGGGGCAGGTGCCGTTTTGTCCCAAAGAGATCCAGAGACCTCTAAAAGTAACCCTTGTGCCTTTTTCTCTCGAAAATTTTCTCCTACTGAACGTAATTATGACGTGGGTAATCGGGAGTTATTGACCATGAAGTGGGCTTTTGAAGAGTGGAGACATTGGCTGGAGGGAGCCAAACATCAGGTGGTGGTCCTTACTGACCATAAGAATCTGGTTTATCTGGAATCTGCCAAGCGTCTTAATCCTAGACAGGCCAGGTGGGCCTTGTTTTTCACACGTTTTAATTTTGTGGTTTCCTTTCTTCCTGGCACTAAAAATTTTAAGGCGTATGCCCTCTCGAGGAGTTTCCTTGCGGACTCTCCTGAGGTATCTGATCCTTCTGTTATTTTGAAGGAAGGTGTAGTTCTTTCCGCCATCTCGCCCAATTTGAGACTGGCTCTGAAGTGGTGTCAGGAGGATAGGCCCGAGCGCTGCCCTGTTGGGAAATTGTTTGTCCCGGACCAGTGGAAAAAGAGTGTGATGTCTGAGATTCATTGTTCCGCGTTGGCCGGTCATCCCGGAATTTTTGGTACCAGAGACTTGGTTAGTCGGTCCTTTTGGTGGCCTACCTTGTCTCGTGATGTCAGGGAATTTGTGCAGTCCTGCGGGACTTGCTCTCGCTCCAAGCCTTGCTCTCGCTCTAGTGGTTTGTTGATGCCATTGCCTGTGCCCAAGAGACCATGGACCCATATCTCTATGGATTTCATTTCCGACCTCCCTGTTTCTCAGAGAATGACCGTCATCTGGGTGATTTGTGATAGGTTTTCCAAGATGATACATCTTGTGCCATTACCTAAGTTGCCTTCCTCCTCTGAATTGGTGCCTTTGTTCTTCAGCATGTGGTTCGTTTACACGGCATTACTGAGAACATTGTGTCTGACAGAGGAGTCCAGTTTGTTTCCAGATTTTGGAGGACCTTTTGTTCTAAGCTTAGTGTTCAGTTGTCTTTCTCCTCGGCGTTTCATCCTCAGACCAATGGTCAAACTGAGAGAACAAACCAGACATTGGAGACTTATCTAAGATGCTTTGTGTCTGCTGATCAGGATGACTGGGTCTCTTTATTGCCTTTGGCTGAGTTTGCTCTTAATAATAGGGCTAGCTCTGCCACTTTGATGTCTCCATTTTTCTGTAATTCTGGGTTTCACCCTCGATTTTCTTCAGGACAGACGGAGGCTTCTGCCTGTCCAGGTGTTGACTCTGTTGTGGAGCGTATGCAACAGATTTGGGACCAGGTAGTGGAGAGGTTGTCCCTCTCTCAGGAGAGGGCCCAGCGGTTTGCTAACCGGCATAGGAATGATGGTCCTCGGTTTAAAGTGGGGGACTTGGTCTGGTTGTCCTCAAAAAATATTCCTATGAGAGTGGCATCTCCTAAATTTAAGCCAAGGTTCATTGGACCTTATAAGATCATGGAGATTCTTAATCTTGTTTCTTTTCGTTTGCTTCTTCCAGGGACATTTAAGATCCATAAAGTGTTCCACAAGTCCTTGTTGAAGAGGTTTGTTGAGCCAGTGGTTCCTACTGCTTTGCCTCCTGACCCTGTTCTGGTTGAGGGCAATATGGAGTTTGTGGTTGAGAAAATATTGAATTCTCGTTTTTCTAGACGGAAACTACAGTATTTGGTTAAGTGGAGAGGTTATGGTCAGGAAGACAATTCTTGGGTGTTTGCTTCGGACATCCATGCTAGGAGACTCATCCGTGCTTATCATAGAACTCATCCTGACCGACCTGGTTGCTCAAGTGAGGGTTCGGTGACCCCTCCTCAAGGGGGGGTACTGTTGTGAATGGACTTGAAATGAGTTCTGAGCAGAGGCTCCCTCTGGTGGTTACAAGCGGTACTGGACTGTCCAGTGAAGATTGTGAGGATTGGGAATCAGGTGTTACTGACTGGTCTTATTTAAGGGAGTCACCTTCCCATCAGGGTTGCCGGTGATCAATTGTTCTGGTCTCAATCCTTGATTCCTGTTTCCTTTGTAGCCTGCTGTGTCGTGTCTGCATCTCCTGCTAACAGATAAGACATTTTCTTCTTTTTGTTTTTGTGCTTGATTTTTGCATTTTGTCCTGCACTTCTGTGGGGGTCTTCAGGGTCCCCTCCGGGGGCTTTTGCCCTCTCAGTTTAGTTCAGCCACTGATGTTTTGTACATTTGCTTTTTCCAGTTTTTTCAGTGGCTGCTGTTTTGATTTTGTTACACCAGAGAACTAATTTAGGTGGTAGAGGTCGTGTGATCTCAGGTGTTTTTGAAATTAGTAGAGTTGGTGCTTTTCAGGGTTTTTTGGGATTGCAGTAAGTGCCCTTCCTATCCTTTTCTATTTAGTTTGGGCCCCAACGTTTGCTCATACTATTTTCTGTCTGTGTTAGTATTTCTTCTTGTCTAACCGCCATTACATGTTTGGGGGCTTTCTATGTTCTTTGGGGATCTGCTCCGGGGCAGATAGCTTTCCTCTTTCTATCTTTAGGTATAGTTAGTTTCTCAGGCTGTGACGAGGCGTCTAGGACCAACGTAGGAACGCTTCACGGCTGCCTCTAGTTGTGGTGGTTAGTCAGGGTACTGCAATCTCATAGATTCCAACTGCTCTGGTGTATTGCCTTTTTACCTGCACTCCTCAACTACCAAATCATAACAGACTTTACAGACATCTTTGAGCTTCGACCACTGCACACCCGACAACTCCATGTCCGCCCTCAAAGTGCCTGCCCGTGTATCCTGCCACAAATGCATTACAGCCTGCCTCTGTTCGCACAGCCTTTCAACCATGTGCATGGTGGAGTTCCACCTTGTTGCAACGTCTATGATTAGGCGGTGCTTGGGGAGGTGGAGCGATCGCTGCAACCTATGCATCCGACTGGAGTCTATGGGCGATCGACGGATGTGCGAGCACAGTCTTCGCACCTTATTGAGCAGGGCTGCTAATTCGGGATAATTATTTAAGTAGCATTGCATCACCAGGTTCAAGGTGTGAGCCAGGCAAGGTATGTGTCGGAGTTTTGCCAGGGATATGGCCGCCACAAAATTATGCCCGTTATCACTAACTACCTTGCCTGGCTCAAGATGTAGACTGCCCAGCCATGACTCAGTTTGGCGCTGCAAGTAGTCGGCCAGTACCTCCGCGGTATGTCTGTTGTCGCCCAAACACATCATTTTTAAAACAGCTTGCTGACGCTTATCACCAGCTGTTCGATAGTGTGACACCTTGTGTGCAACACTGGCAGCTGCGGATGGAGTGCTGGTGCGACTGCGCTCTGTTGACGACCTTTCGCTTCTGGAGGAGGTGTCACGGGTGTGTCGCTACGAAGATCGTCGCGATTGCACAGCCTGACTTCTCACAGCTGAGTTTCTGGTGCTGGGTGTTTTTCGGCAGTGAGGGAGTTAATTCTCCCTCTCTCTGTGCTAGACGAGGCCAGCCTCGCCCAGCTGCAATTAATGTTGCTGTAATGAGATTCCTTCAAATACCTGCCAGTCTGCTAGGGAAGTGTCGGTGAAAGCATTCCTGGCAGACAAACAGAGCGGCTTGTGGTATTTTGGAGTTTGGAGTGAAGTGTACTTTGTGTGTGTTTTTTTCCCTTCCTCGCTTTATCATTTATCTCCTTACCCGTTGGTGTTCCCTCTGTTGTTGTGATGTAGTATTGTATGCAAGGTGGTTGTTGATTTTCCTCTTGTACTGTCTCGTTCGTCTAGTACTGTGTGTGGGCTTATATTATCCCGTTCCCTGTTGTTGTGATCGGGGTCCTTCTCAGGACTAGATCACTGAGGTTCAGGGATCCTCAGGAGGTAGGGATTACGCTGGCGGCCTGGACCTCTGTACCTTTAACAGTACCTCCAGGTAGAGGGATTAGTCAGGGCCCCAGCTTAGGCCCCTAACCTCCGGTACGCAGGGACAGCGTGACATTTTCACCGACCGACAAAAGATTCTCTCCAGCTACTATGGATCCAGTAGCCAGTCTTGCTCGGCAGTTGCAGAGTTTGTCCATGGAGCTGGCGGACGTTAAGTCCAAGGTTTTGTACCCCCCGGAACAAGCCGGACCAGAACCTAAAGTAGCTCTCCCTGACAGGTTCACTGGGGGGCGGGACAAGTTTTTTGTTTTTCGGGAGGCATGTAAATTGTACTTTCGGCTGCGGCCACTGTCATCGGGGAGTGATGAGCAAAGGGTGGGAATTGTCATCTCGCTCCTACAAGGGGACCCACAATCATGGGCGTTCTCCCTTCCCTCGGGCTCCCCGGCTCTCCAGTCAGTGGATAGGTTTTTTGCAGCTCTGGGTCTTGTATATGATGACCCGGATCGGATCTCCCTTGCTGAATCTAAGTTACGTAGGATCCAGCAGGGAGATCGTCCGGCGGAGGAATTCTGTTCGGAGTTCCGTAGGTGGGCCACGGACACCCAGTGGAATGACCCGGCTCTTAGGAGCCAGTTTTGTCAAGGTTTATCTGACAAATTAAAGGATGTATTGGCACAGTATGACCCTCCCGCGTCACTGGAAGCCGCTATGGCCCTTGCTATTCATATTGACAGACGGCTTTGGGAGAGGTGCGGGGTAACTCCGCCCCCTGTGATGACTCCACCTTCCTCAAGGGTCCCTTATATGGAGGTTCCCCTGGTCAGTCCAGAGGAGCCTATGCAATTAGGAGGGACATCATTTCGGGGGAGGGGACCGGCGGGGCGCCACAAAACAGGAAGTTGTTTCTTCTGTGGGAAAAAGGGACATTTTATTGGGGGGTGTCCATCCCGTCCTTTGCAGAGTAAAAGGTCGTCGGAAAACTATTGATCCCAGGTTGTGTGGTGGACGGCAATCTGGGAGTAAGTATTTCGTCCCTAAGTTCGTCTCAGTTTCTCGTACCGGCGGAGGTGGTGGTGGGTACGAGAACTGAGAGGATATCTGTTCTTCTGGATAGTGGGGCCGGGGCTAATCTGGTGGACGCTCGGTTTGCCCGGGTTCAAGGTATGCAATTGAGTGTGTTGGCTAAACCCATCCCCATATTCTCGATCGACGCCAGACCTCTCGGTCAGGGAAGTTTTTTGCAAGCTGTGCATAACGTAAAACTTCAAGTGGGGGCGATACATAAAGAACTGTTGTCTTGTTACGTGTTGGAGGGTCTTCCCACTCCTATAGTGTTGGACCTTCCTTGGTTAACTAAGCATAACCCAGTTATTGATTGGCAATCCAGAGAGATAAGCCAATGAAGTGAATTCTGTAATAAAAACTGCATGAATACGGTCATCGGTGCGGTCACTCCTAGGGTCTTACCTCCATTTCTGGCGGACTTTGAGGATGTATTCTCGGAGAAAGGGTGTCAGGAACTACCTCCTCATCGCGTGTATGACTGTTCTGTAAAACTGCTCCCTGAGGCCAAGTTACCTAAATCTAGGTTGTATAACCTATCTGGTCCTGAGAGGCAGGCCATGAAGGATTATATTGCTGAAAGTCTGGCAAAGGGGCATATTAGACCTTCATCTTCCCCGGTGGCCGCGGGGTTCTTCTTTGTGAAGAAGAAAGATGGAGGCCTACGCCCTTGCCTGGATTTCCGTGAACTTAATCGGATTACGGTCCGAGATCCGTATCCGCTCCCACTTATTCCCGATCTCTTCAATCAGATCGTGGGCGCCAAATGGTTCTCTAAGTTGGATCTCAGGGGGGCGTATAATCTGATTAGGATGAAGGAGGGGGATGAGTGGAAGACAGCGTTTAACCCTCCAGAGGGGCATTATGAGAACCTTGTCATGCCATTTGGTCTGACTAATGCCCCGGCGGTGTTCCAACACTTTGTAAATGACATTTTTCGCCACCTGGTGGGACAGTTTGTGGTCATATATCTGGATGATATCTTAATTTACTCGCCGGATCTTGTGTCTCATCAGGAGCATGTTAGGCAGGTGTTATAGATCTTGCGGGATAATAAACTGTACGCCAAATGGGAAAAGTGTGTATTCGCCGTACAAGAACTCCAGTTTTTAGGCTTTCTGGTTTCAGCGTCCGGTTTTCGTATGGACCCTGGGAAAGTACGGACAGTTCTTGAGTGGGATCTGCCAGAGAATCTTAAGGCTCTACAACGTTTCCTGGGGTTTGCTAATTATTACCGGAAATTTATTCATAATTTCTCGTCTATGGTTAAACCTCTCACAGACATGACAAAAAAGGGGACGGATTTTTCTAGGTGGTCTGACAAGGCTTGTCAAGCATTCTCCTCCTTGAAAAAATGCTTTGCCTCGGCACCCATACTTATTCAACCTGATGCGTCACAGCCGTTCATTGTAGAGGTAGACGCTTCCGAGGTAGGGGTGGGAGCAGTATTGTCACAAGGTTCGTCCCCTGGTAAGTGGCATCCGTGCGCATTTTTCTCTAAAAAACTGTCGTCTGCTGAGAGGAATTACGATGTCGGCAATAGGGAACTCTTGGCCATTAAGTTGGCTTTTGAGGAGTGGCGCCATTTTTTGGAGGGGGCAGTCCATCCAGTCACTGTCATCACCGATCACAAGAACCTGCTATATCTGGAGTCTGCAAAACGTCTGAATCCCAGACAAGCTAGGTGGTCATTATTTTTTACCAGGTTTAATTTTGTCGTCACATATCGTCCTGGGTCAAAAAATGTAAAGGCGGATGCCTTATCTCGTAGTTTCCCTGGGGTCGGGAATACGGAGGACCCGGTTCCTATCCTTCAGGAGGGGGTGGTGGTGTCGGCAGTATGCTCTGAGCTTGAGGAGGAGGTATTGGAGGCTCAGGGGGACGCCCCTGTAGGACCTCCAGGGAGACTGTTTGTTCCAAATCAGTTGCGACAAAAGGTGATCGAGGCACACCATAATTCAGCTTTAGCAGGACACCCAGGGAGTAAAGCAACTGAGGATCTCCTCTTGCGTCGGTTTTGGTGGCCTAACTTACATAGGGAGGTGGTAACTTTTGTTGCGTCCTGCGAGGTTTGTGCGCGCTCTAAGACCCCACATACCCGTCCGTCTGGGGCCCTCTTACCTTTGAAGATCCCGGAGCGTCCGTGGACTCATCTGTCTATGGACTTCATTACGGACCTCCCGCCATCTTCGGGTAAAACAGTCATACTCGTTGTAGTGGACAGGTTCAGCAAGATGGCACATTTTATCGCTCTTCCGCTCTTCCTAATGCTAAAACTCTTGCGCAGGTGTTCATTGGGGAGATTGTAAGGCTTCACGGGGTACCCTCCGATGTGGTGTCGGATCGGGGGTCTCAGTTTGTGTCCAAATTCTGGAAGGCATTTTGTACACGGCGGGGGATGCAGTTGTCATTTTCATCGGCTTTTCATCCGCAGACCAATGGTCAGACAGAGCGTCTGAACCAGAGCTTGGAGACATATCTCCGGTGTTTTGTGTCAGAGAACCAGGAGGACTGGGCTTCTTTCTTGCCTCTGGCGGAGTTTGCTCTTAATAGTAGGCGGAGCGAGTCCACTGGTAAGTCCCCGTTTTTTGGGGCATATGGTTTTCACCCCCAGTTTTGTACTTTCAATAGGGGGGCTCTTCTGGGGTTACTGAGGAGGAACGATTTTCGTCGTCACTTGCTTCAGTGTGGAGAGGAGTGCTGAATAATCTGAGTACTATGGGGAACCGATACAAACGTATGGCTGATAGGAGGAGAGTGTCTGGTCTGGACCTAAGTGTGAACGATCTGGTATGGTTGTCTACCAAGAATATAAAAGTTAAGGTTCCCTCCTGGAAACTGGGTCCCAGGTTCATCGGGCCATACAAGATCAGTTCTATAATTAATCCGGTGGCATTCCGTCTTGACCTCCCTCCTACATTTAAAATTCACAATGTGTTCCACAGATCGTTGCTTAAGAGGTATGTGGCGCCGGTGATACCTTCACCTTTACCTCCTCCTCCTGTGGTGGTCAATGGTAACTTGGAGTTTCAGGTGTCGAGAATCATCGATTCACGTCTGAATCGCCGGTCCCTTCAGTACCTGGTTCATTGGAGGGGGTATGGTCCTGAGGAGAGGACGTGGGTTCCTGCGTCGGATATTAACGCAGACCGATTAATTCGGGCCTTCCACACTACTCACCCAGATAAACCCGGCCCTGAGGGTCCCGAGGCCCCTCGTAGAAGGGGAGGTACTGTCACGGGTGTGTCGCTACGAAGATCGTCGCGATTGCACAGCCTGACTTCTCACAGCTGAGTTTCTGGTGCTGGGTGTTTTTCGGCAGTGAGGGAGTTAATTCTCCCTCTCTCTGTGCTAGACGAGGCCAGCCTCGCCCAGCTGCAATTAAAGTTGCTGTAATGAGATTCCTTCAAATACCTGCCAGTCTGCTAGGGAAGTGTCGGTGAAAGCATTCCTGGCAGACAAACAGAGCGGCTTGTGGTATTTTGGAGTTTGGAGTGAAGTGTACTTTGTGTGTGGTTTTTTCCCTTCCTCGCTTTATCATTTATCTCCTTACCCGTTGGTGTTCCCTCTGTTGTTGTGATGTAGTTTTGTATGCAAGGTGGTTGTTGATTTTCCCCTTGTACTGTCTCGTTCGTCTAGTACTGTGTGTGGGCTTATATTATCCCGTTCCCTGTTGTTGTGATCGGGGTCCTTCTCAGGACTAGATCACTGAGGTTCAGGGATCCTCAGGAGGTAGGGATTACGCTGGCGGCCTGGACCTCTGTACCTTTAACAGTACCTCCAGGTAGAGGGATTAGTCAGGGCCCCAGCTTAGGGTCAGCTTAGGCCCCTAACCTCCGGTACGCAGAAACAGCGTGACAGGAGGAGGGTGTAACGCCTACAGCCAACTGTTTCCTATACCGTGTGCTAGGCAGAACTGTCCCACCGCCGCTGTCCCCTGTGGACCCTGCATCCACCACATTCACCCAGTGTGCATTGATGGACACGTAACGGCCCTGGCCATGCTTACTGGACCATGCATCTGTTGTTTGGTGCACCTTTCTACTCACTGATTGGTTCAGTGCATAGACAATGCGGTCTTTCACATGCTGGTGGAGGGCAGGGATGGCTTTTCGAGAAAAGAAGTGCCTACTAGGTCACAGCGAGGGACAGTGTAGGCCATGATGTCTCTGAATGCAGCGCTTTCAACTAAACGGAACAGCATCATCTCTAATGCGATCAGTTTGGCAATGTAGGCGTTCAAACACTGTGCGTGGATGAGAGGGTGAGTACTTTTTGGACCTACTCATAGTGTCTGGTAGGGTGAGCTGTACTTGAGAGCTGCATATGGGTGAACTAGCGGTGGACATGACGGACTGAGAGGGGGTTGGTGATGTTAATGGTGGTGGTGATGGCCTAGATGCAGTCTTTCGTTGCAAAAACATTGTGATTCCCTGACTGCTTTGGCCTTGCGACGACACCTCAACACTTGTTGCTGCTGGTGTGCCAACCGGTGTACTTACAGTGGGGGAAGCGATGGAGCGTTGCTGGATAACTTCAGTCGGAGTAGGTGCACATGTGCTACCTGAGGTTTTGTAGTCCGTCCACGCTTGAAAATGCATGGTATTTAAATGTCTAAGCATGCAACTGGTATTCAAATTTTTGACATTTTTCCCTTGGCTAAAGGTCTTTCTGCATTTCTTACATATAACCTTTACCTCATCACTAGGATTTTGGTCAAAAAAGTGCCAAACTGCACTCTTCCTACTATTGTATACGTTTTCAGGACTTGTACGCTGTGCTAATTGGACCGTCTGTCCAAGCTGTCCTGCAACTTTTTTTTTTTTTTTTTAACACGCTTTTTTAATGCTGCGGGCCTCCCAGATAACCCCACCTGCGATGTTGAGAACTGCTGCGGATCCTCCTCAGCTTCTGAGTTATTGCCACCGGCAACTTCTTCCCCACTGGATGCCAATCCAGGTCAACAACTGGGTCATCCATCACCTCCTCTTCAATTTCATCTGCAGCTTCCTCTGTCTCACCGTGTATGGTGGTATAGTATGCGGGAAGGGGCACCTGAGTTTCATCAGGGTCACATTCTGGCTCTGTACACTGCGAGGGCAATGTACTGCTCTGTGGGAATGTACCAGCAGAATCATCTAGCAGTGGCTGTGCATCAGTGCACTCATGTCACATTCATCTTGGACTGGTGAATTCCTGATTTCACTTGCTAACCCAGGCATGGGATGTGAAAACAGCTCCACGGAGTAATCAGAAGGGTGGGCTGCCGCATCCTTCACTTTACTTGGGGGTGAAGGACAAAAGGAAAGGGGTTGTTCCTGACCAGAAGCCAGCAATGAGGACTGAGTGCTTGTACTTATTGAAACTTCCGAAGAGGAGGCGATAGAGCTGGAGGCTGCTTAAGCAAGGTAAGACAAAACCTGTTCCTGTTGCTCCGGCTTTAAAAGCGGTTTACCTACTCCCAGAAAAGAGAGCCTTCTAGGCCTTCTAGACCCAGACAATGCCGCCATATCAACACCTCCTGCCTTAGGAGCTATAGTGCTTTTGGCAGTACCAGCAGATGCACCACCACTACCACCTGTACTAGCTGGCCCCCCCCACCCACGTCCACGGTCTCTGAGACCATACCTCCTCCTCATGTTTGTGAAAATGTGCCCAAAATAACACCAGATATATGATACCGTATCAGAAGAGTGCACCTGTATACGGTGAATGTTAAATCTTGAAATATGAGGATATGTTTGTAGAGTAACACAGGCGCTCACAGGGTCAGTATGGAGTCCAACACAATATAATAATAATAATAATCTTTATTTATATAGCGCCATCATATTCCGCAGCGCTTTACAGTTTAACCGTTTCAAAGCACAAGTCATAAGTCACAACGTTAACAATACAGTAATTAAAGCAAAATAAGACGGCCCTGCTCGTGAGAGCTTACAATCTACAATGAGGTGGGGGAGATACAAAATACAGGTGTGTATATACAATGGTGCATTTACAATGATGGTCCAGCCATCTTAAGGGAGTGAGGGATGGATGGAGATAGTGAATGGGCTACACACACACACACACACACTTACACATAGAATGACTTTGATTAGTGAATGTGATAGGCCGCTCTGAACAGATGTGTTTTGAGGGAGCGCCTGAAACCATGCAAATTGTGGATAGTCCTAATTTCTTGGGGTAGAGCATTCCAGAGGATTGGCGCAGCGCGGGAGAAGTCTTGGAGTCGGGAGTGGGAGGTACGGATTAGTGCAGAGGTTAGTCGAAAGTCGTTTGCAGAGCGCAGCAGTCGGTTAGGCCGATAGATAGAAATGAGGGAGGAGATGTAGGGGGGTGCTGCAGTGTGGAGAGCTTTGTGGGTGAGAACAAGTACTTTGAATTGGATCCTATAATGAATGGGCAGCCAGTGTAAGGACTGGCGAAGAGCGGACGCCTCCGAGTACCGATTAGCCAGATGGATAACCCTGGCTGCTGCATTAAGGATAGACTGGAGAGGGGATAGTCGAGTAATGGGGAGGCCAAGTAATAGAGCGTTACAGTAGTCCAGGCGGGAGTGGATCAATGCTACAGTGAGGGTTTTTGTTGTTTCCATGGTGAGAAAAGGGCGGATTCTAGAGATGTTCTTTAGGTGTAGGCGACAAGAGCAGGCAAGAGATTGTATATGGGAGGTGAAGGAGAGATTGGTATCAAACATAACACCCAGACAGCGAGCCTGCTGCCGGGGTGTTATTATGGTGCCGCCCACTGAGAGGGAAATGTCAGATTTAGGGAGGTTAGTAGACGGCGGGAGCAGAAGAAGTTCAGTTTTGGAGAGGTTGAGTTTCAGATAGAGAGCAGACATGATGTTGGAGACTGCGGACAGACAGTCGGTGGCGTTCTGTAGTACAGCGGGGGTAAGGTCGGGGGATGACGTGTATAATTGTGTGTCATCAGCATAAAGATGGTACTGAAAGCCAAATCTGCTGATGGTCTGTCCAATTGGGGCGGTGTAGAGAGAGAAGAGAAGGGGGCCAAGGACTGAGCCCTGGGGTACACCGACAGTGAGAGGGAGAGGAGATGAAGTGGAGCCAGAGAACGAAACACTGAAGGAGCGGTCAGAAAGATAGGAGGAGAACCAGGAGAGAACAGTGTCCTTAATACCTAGAGAGTGGAGCCTGGACAGTAGGAGACGGTGGTCAACCGTGTCGAAAGCTGCAGAAAGGTCGAGTAGAATGAGCAGAGAGTGGTCGCCGTTACGTTTTGCTGTCAGAAGGTCATTGGTCACTTTGATGAGTGCAGTTTCAGTCGAATGTAGGGGTCGGAAGCCGGACTGTGAAGGGTCTAGGAGGGAGTGAGTGGAGAGGTAACGGGTGAGGCGGGAGTAGACTAGGCGCTCCAAAAGTTTGGAGATGAAGGGGAGATTGGAGACCGGTCTGTAGTTGTTTGTGCAGGAAGGGTCAAGAGCGGGTTTCTTTAGTAGTGGAGTAATGATGGAGTGTTTGAAGGAGGATGGGAAAATGCCAGAGGAGAGTGAGAGATTGAAGATTGTAGTTAGGTGAGTTGTGACAACAGGAGAAAGAGACTGGAGGAGATGTGAGGGGATGGGGTCGGTAGTGCATGTAGTCGGACGAGAGGAAGAGAGGAGTCTGGAGACTTCTTCTTCTGTGATGGGATCAAATGTGGAAATTGAGCCAAGGGAAATGCAGGGTGGGATGGGAGTCACAGCACTTGGTGGTTGAGAGCAGATTTCCTGACGGATAGTATCTATTTTTTCTATAAAGTGGGAGGCCAAGTCATCAGCACAAATGTCTGTGATAGGGGCTTGTGCTTTTGGCCTGAGGAGGGAGTGAAAAGTGTCAAAAAGTTTCTTGGGGTTGTTGGCTAGTGAGGAGATCAGTGTGGTGAAGTAGGTCTGTTTGGCGAGGTGAAGGGCAGCATTATAAGTTCTTAACATGAATTTAAAGTGGATGAAGTCTTCTGGTGTGCGGGTTTTTCTCCATAGGCGTTCAGCACTCCTAGAGCATCGCTGGAGAAGGTGAGTTTGCGATGTGAGCCAGGGCTGTTTTACTGTGTGTTTGGAAGTTCTGAGGGTGAGCGGTGCTACTTGGTCAAGGGTGCTTCTAAGAGTGTCATTGTAGTGCTGAACAGCCAGATTAGGACAAGAAAAAGAGGAGATTGGGGACAGCGAAGAGTGTAGGGAGTCTGAAAGTGTCTGAGGGTTAATGGCTTGCAGATTTCTGAATGTGCGGTAGGTAGGAGTTCGCTGGGGTGGTGGAGGATTTGTGAGCTTGAAGGAGAGAATGTTGTGGTCAGATAGTGGAAGCGGTGAGTTATTTAGGTGGGAGATTGAACAGAGGCGGACAAAGACCAGGTCAAGGGTGTTGCCATCCTTGTGTGTCTCAGAGGTTGAAAGCTGTGAGAGGCCTAGAGAAGTGGTTAGTGATAGAAGCTGAGATGCAGATGTGGAAGTAGGACTGTTAATGGGGATGTTGAAGTCTCCAAGGATAAGGGTTGGTAGTTCTGAGGACATGAAGTGCGGCAGCCAGGCTGAGAAGTGGTCAAGGAACTGGGTGGATGAGCCTGGGGGCCGATATATGACCGCTATTCTGAGGGAGAGGGGATGGAAGAGCCTGATGGTGTGGACCTCAAAAGAAGGGAATGAGAGTGATGGAATTGGGGGGATGACCTGGAAAGTGCATTGTGGGGACAGGAGTATGCCAACTCCACCACCATGTCTGTTTGTGGGTCTCGGGGAATGGGAGAACTGTAAGCCACCATAGGAAATGGCAGCAGGGGAGACCGTGTCAGAATCCTGAATCCAGGTTTCAGTGAGGGCCAACAGATGAAGAGAGTTGTTCAGAAAGTAGTTGTGCAGGAAAGATAGTTTATTGCATGCAGACCTTGGATTCCAGAGGGCACAGTTGAAAGAAGGAGATGAGGGAGTGCAAGTAATATTAACAAGATTATTATGGTTTCGAAATGAGGTAGGGTAGGGATTGAGGTTGGGGGATGGACCAGGGTTGGGGGAGATGTCCCCTGAAATCAGTAGGAGTAGGAAGATAAAGAGCAGGTAGTTGTTGGATTTATAAATAGGTTTTTTGTGAGATATGTTTGGGCAAGATGGGCTGAGTTTTCTTAGGAAGGTGAGGAGTGCATGGGAACTGTACATGGGAGAGGGAAGTATGGAGGGGCTGATGTATATGAGTCGTGATGGAGGGGGGATGGGGCAGTGAATGTGGATGGCAAGGGAACACAGGAGGATAGAGATAAAGAACATAATTTAAAAGAAAGCAAAGTGTGGGCTACCTGATTCCTGCCCTGATTAACTGCCATGGATAACTGCCTTTTACTCGATGCTTGTCTTTCGTGATGCTTTGCTTTCTGTGATGCGTGCGCCCCCCTTACTGCGTGCACCCCTTAGACTACTCCTAAATATGTAGTCCACACTACAGGGTCAGGAAAGTGGGATTGTGGGGGCTGTTTTGGGATAATTTGCCAGCTGGGGCCAGCACACCAGGGGGTGGTTAGATCATCAAAGGCTACCTGGCAACATCTATATGCTTTAGCACCTTCCACCTGATAGCATCTAGAGAGGCCCCAGTCACCGGGATATAAAGCAGTAAGTATTTTAAACACAGTGCAAAAATGAATTATTCCAAAGCCTTATTAACAGGCACATTAAACTATGTTGCAAGATGGTAAAGCAGTGCTTGGCAGCAAGTAGAGGTATGGAGTGCACACCATTAATAAATAGTGCAGCATTCAACACAGATAGCAGAGGTGGGGATTCTATTCAGCTGTTTGCTTCCACTGAATGCAGTTCATACCATTAATATATAGTGCAGCATTCAACACAGATAACAGAGGTGGGGATTCTATTCAGCTGTTTGCTTCCACTGAATGCAGTTCATACCATTAATATAGTGCAGCATTCAACCAGATAGCAGAGGTGGGGATTCTATTCAGCTGTTTGCTTCCACTGAATGCAGTTCATACCATTAATATATAGTGCAGCATTCAACACAGATAGCAGAGGTGGGGATTCTATCATTCAGCTGTTTGCTTCCACTGAATGCAGTTCATACCATTAATATATAGTGCAGCATACAACACAGATAGCAGAGGTGGGGATTCTATTCAGCTGTTTGCTTCCACTGAATGCAGTTCATACCATTAATATATAGTGCAGCATTCAACACAGATCTGAAATTTAGGAAAAATGTACTCTATCACTTGCGTACAGCTGATAACAGTCTTGGTGTAATTTTAAATCTCTCTAGATATTTCGGAGTAGGACAGGTGCTCAGAGCGTCAGTATGGAGGAAACCACAATTTTATTTTGAGGAAAACTGTACAATATCAGTACGTACAGCTGATAACAGTGTTGGTGTTATTTGAAATCTCCCTAGATATTTGGTAGTAAAAAAGGTGCTCAGAGTCTCACGATGGAGTATAACACAATATTGAAATCATGAAAAGTGTACTATAGCAGTAGAGTACAGCTGGATACAAAGTTGGGGTATTTGACAAAGACGCTCTCTCAGTATGGATTTTGGACCGTAATACAGAAGGCAGAAAAACACAACTGTATCAAAAGATACCAGGTGTATGTAGCGTCGGCGTCCCGGCCCTCTGCCAGGCAGGGACGCCGTTCCCCTTACCAGCGCTCTGCGTCCTCAGCGTCCTCAGCGCCCCCAGCGTCCTCGGCGTCCTCCTTCCACCCTGTTGGTCCCGCGCGCTCCTTCCCTGCTGCTGGACTTAGGCGCGCGCCGCGCACCCTCCCCCGCTCTTAAAGGAGCCGCGCACATTTTCCAAATTAGTCTCCGGCCAATGCCGGAGGACTCCACCCTATATTAAGGGCTTCCTCCTTAATGGAGGTGCCCGAGCAATGTTGTTGTTGCACTGTATAACTCTGCTTCAGCCCTCAGCTCCTGTTTCCAGTTGCCTGCCTGTTACCTGTCTGCTTGCTGTCTGCCATCTGACTGCAGCCCTCCCCGGAGGTTCGGACATCACCTGCAGTGATCCCCGGCTATTACAGAGACTCTTGCCTGCTCACTTGGGAGCAATCATCTGCCATCCGACTGCAGCTCTATCCGAAGGTTCGGACTTCATCAGCAGTGATCACCGGCTACTCCAGAGACTCTTGCCTGCTCACTTGGGAGCGATCATCTGCCATCCGACTGCAGCTTTATCCGAAGGTTCGGACATCTCCAGCAGTGATCACCGGCTACTCCAGAGACTCCTGCCTGCTCGCTTGGGAGCGATCATCTGCCATCGGACTGCAGCCTACCAGGAGGCTCCAACATCTCAGGTCGTATAAGCCTGTATATTCAGTAACTGTCCTGGTCACTTGCTGTGACAACCTGCCTGTCCAGAGACTGCCCTGGTCACTTTCTGTGACAACCTGCCTGCCCAGAGACTGCCCTGGTCACTTGCTGTGACAACCTGCCTGCCCAGAGACTGCCCTGGTCACTTGCTGTGACAACCTGCCTGCCCAGAGACTGCCCTAGTCACTTGCTGTGACAACCTGCCTGCCCAGAGACTGCCCTAGTCACTTGCTGTGACAACCTGCCTGCCCAGAGACTGCCCTGGTCACTTGCCGTGACAACCTACCTACCCAGAGACTGCCCTGGTCACTTGCCGTGACAACCTGCCTACCCAGAGACTGCCCTGGTCACTTGCCGTGACAACCTGCCTACCCAGAGACTGTCCTTGTCACTTCCCGTGAATTCCTGTCCGTATTCCCAGGGCGCCACCTGCTCTCTTACAAGTATACTGTCTTGTATAATAAAGCTCAGTGGTTTCACCTACCAGACCCGTTACAGTGTATACAGTTTTGTGGAAAAAAAAAATCGCCGTATGGTTTTACAGACTCACAGATAGTCAGCAGGCTTTTTTCCGTGATACCAGCTGGTACACGGTACTGTGTGAGGAGCGTACAGCTCTATACGGTGTGGGCCAAAATTAACGCTCAGTAACTGTACAGAAAATTATTAGTTAAGTATTACTGCTGTGTAGCTGCTTTGAAAAAAGCAGTCTGCACAGCAGTGTCCACACAGCTATACAGCTAGCAGGCAGCCTAAAAATTGGATATGCTGGTGCTGCACTGAAAAAATTCCTCCCCTCTCACTGTCAAACAGTAGAGTGCAGACTAATAATCACCTCTGCTGCTCCACACTACCAATTCCTCCCTTGTCACTGGCAGGCAGCCTAAGAACCAGTGCTGCTGCACACACAAAAAAGCACCACTGTGACTGCACACTAACTGTGCAGCACAATCGCTGTTGTGAATGGGTTTGAGATGAGTTCTGAGCAGAGGCTCCCTCTGGTGGTTACAAGCGGTGCTAGTGGGGATTGGGAATCAGGTGTTACTGATTGGTCTTATTTAAGGGAATCATTTTCCCATCAGGGTTGCCGGTGATCAATTATTCTGGTCTGAATCCTTCTTTCCAGTTTCCCTTGTAGTCTGCTGTGTCGTATCTGCATCTCCTGCTATCAGATAAGACAATTTCTTATTTTGTGTTTTTGCTATATTTTTGCATTTTGTCCTGCACTTCTGTGGGGGCCTTCTGGGTCCCCTCCGGGGGCTTTTTGCCCTCTCAGTTTAGTCCAGCCACTGTGTTTTGTACTTTTGCTTTTTGCAGTTTTTTCAGTGGCTGCTGTTTTTGTTACACCAGAGAACTAATTTAGGTGGTAGAGGTCGTGTGATCTCAGGTGATTTTGAAATTAGTATGTTGGTGTTTTTCAGGGTTTTCTGGGATTGCAGTAAGTACCCTTCCTGTCCTTTTCTATTTAGATAGTTTGGGCCCCAGCGTTTGCTCATACTATTTTCTTTCTGTGTCAGTATTTCCTCTTGTCTAACCGCCATTATATGTTTGGGGGCTTTCTATTATCTTTGGGGTTCTGCTCCGGGGCAGATAGCTTTCCTATTTCTATCTTTAGGTGTAGTTAGTTTCTCAGGCTGTGACGAGGCGTCTAGGACCATCGTAGGAACGCTCCACGGCTGCCTCTAGTTGTGGTGGTTAGTCAGGGTACTGCAATCTCATAGATTCCAACTGCTCTGGTGTATTGCCTTTTTTACCTGCACTCCTCAGCTACCGTAACATAACAGTATCACCGGCCATAAAAATTGTATGGTACTCACAGAAGGGAAAAAAAAAATATTTTGAAGGAAGAAAAGTTGTCAGAGATATTTTTCTGTTTGTTGCATTTTTTTTTTTTCCCTCTGTATCTCTGGGTGCTGGGGAGGATCTTTTCTCCCAATGGAGTTTGCACAGTTGTCTGGCCGTGTGGATCAGCTTGCCACTGAGGTTCGGAGTATTGCTGCATATCTTGCTAGGTTGCTGTTGTGGAACCTAGGATTCCCATGCCAGATTTATTTTCAGGGGATCGAGCTAAGTTTCAGAATTTCAAAAATAATTGTAAATTGTTTCTTGCCTTAAAATCTAAGTCCTCAGGAAACGCAGCGCAGCAGGTTCAAATTGTCATCTCTCTCCTGCGCGGCGATCCTCAGGATTGGGCTTTTTCCCTGACACCTGGGGATCCTGTTTTGAGTGATGTTGATGTATTTTTTCAGGTTTTGGGGTTATTGTACGATGAGCCTAATATCACTGATCAAGCTGAAAAAGCCTTGTTGGCATTAAATCAGGGGCTTGATGACGCTGAGTTATACTGTCAGAGATTCCGTAGGTGGGCAGTCCTGACCAAATGGAATGACGACGCTTTGGCGGCCCTTTTCCGGAAGGGTCTGTCGGATAATGTAAAGGATGTTATGGTGGGATTCCCTGTCCCCTCTGGTCTCAATGATTCTATGTCATTAGCGATTCAAATTGACAGACGTTTGCGTGAGCGGAGAAGTATGCGTGGAGTGGTGTTGCCTTGTGAGCCAGCTGCTGAGCCCATGCAGTGTGATGGAGTGGTGTCTGGGGCACAGCGTCATGAGTTTCGAAAGCGCAATGGGTTATGTTTCTACTGTGGTGATGCCTCTCATGCTATTTCAGTCTGCCCTAAGGCGGGGAAGACGTTTTGCACGCTCAGTTGTCTTGGGTAGTGTTCAGACTAAGTTTTTATTAACTGTCACTCTGATATGCTCTCTGTCCTCATTTTTTCTGCTCAGGCTTTCGTTGATTCTGGAGCAGCTATTAACCTGATGGATTATGATTTTGCTAAACGTTGTGGATTTCCCTTGATACCCTACAGAAGTCTATTCCCCTACTGGGGATCGATTCTACCCCTTTGGCTGAGAATAAACCCCAGTTTTCTACTCAGGTGATAATGAGGGTTGAACCTGATCACAGGAGTGCTGCAAATTTTTGGTTCTATATAATCTGCATGACATTATCGTGCTGGGTTTCCCTTGGTTACAGTCTCATAATCCTGTTTTGGATTGGAAATCTGTGTCTGTAACCAGTTGGGGCTGCCAATGTGTTAATACCAACACTCCTGTTTTTTCTGCCTCCCCCAGGCTGAGGATGTTCCTGACTTTTTGTTTGATTTTTCTGATGTGTTTAGCGAAAGTAAATCTGCATCCTTACCTCCCCATAGGAGCTATGACTGCGCTATTGAATTAGTGCCAGGTAGTAAATTCCCTAAGGGTCGCCTCTTTAACTGTCTATACCTGAACATGACGCTATGCGGTCTTATATCAAGGAATCATTGGAGAAGGTCATATCAGACCATCCTCTTCACCCTTAAGGTTTTTTGATCCTTTGGCCCTTTGGGCTCAAAAATGTCCTTCCGTCTTCCAGCCCTTCAAAATGAATTTTCAGGGTTTTTGTGGACAATTTCCTGTTGTTTATTTGGAAAAATCTTGATTTTTTCTAAGAGGGGACCTCATTGAAACATTTCAACTGTATCCAGATTTTAGACAAATCTCAAATTGAAGGGATCAAAGTGTTTTTGGCTACAGAAGACCCTTTTTTGGGGGATTTTTTTTTGCCCCATTGTTTTTAAAAAGCCCCGGTAAAAGGTTCAGGCCTTTTTGGTTGGGGTCCAACCACTTCATTAAAGGCCTTTTCAATTTTTTTTGGGTTTTGCCAATTTTACGAAAAATTTTTTGGAATTTTTTCTCTGTTATTTTTAAAACCTTAACTTTTAAACCAAAAGGGGGGTTCTGAGTGGTGTTGGGCCTCCGGGGGGCAGTCTCTGCGTTTCGGGAACTTAAGCAGAGATTCACCCTGCCCCTTTTTTCTACGCAGCCGATTTTTCCTGCCATTTCAGGTGGGGTTGATGCCTCTGAAAGGGGGCAGGTGCCTTTTTTTCCCAAAAAGACCAGAGACCTCTAAAAAAACCCTTGGCCTTTTTCTCTCAAAAAATTTTTCCCTACGAACGAATTATGAGGGGGAATGGGGATTCCCATGAAGGGGGCTTTTAAGAGGGAGACAGGGGGGGGAGGAGCCAAACATCAGGGGGGCCCCTTACGGACCATAAAATCGGTCATCTGAATCCCCAAGCGCTCAATCCAAACCAGGTGGGCCTTTTTTTCACACGTTTTAAAAATTTTTGGTTTTCCTTTTTCCCCGGGCACTAAAATGTTAAGGGGGATCCCTTTTCCAAGGAGTTTCCTTGGGATCTCCTGAGCATCGATCCCTCTTTTTTTTGAAGGGGGTTTTGGTTTTTCCCCCCACCGCCAATTTAGACTTTCCTGGGGGGTTCAGGAGTGGGGCCCAGCGCTCCGTTGAAAATTTTTTGCCCCGGCCAAGGGAAAAAAGAGTGTGAGTCTGAATTCATTGTTCCCTTTGGGGGCATCCCGAATTTTTTGGGACCGGTTTGGGGTTTGGGTCCTTTTGGGGGGCCCCCCCTTTTCGCGATGTCGGGGGAATTTGTGCACCGGGGACTTGTTTCCGCTCCAACCTTCTCTCGCTCTATGGTTTTTTGATGCCTTTGCCTGTGCCCAAAAGAAAAACCGGGCCCCAATCTCATGGATTTAAATTCCGATTTTCCCCGTTTCTCAAGAAGACCACCATCGGGTATTTGTAAAGGGTTTTTTCCAAAATGATACCTTTGCATTCCTAATTCCCTTTCCTCCCTAATTGGGCCGTTGTTCCTTTCACACGGTTCTTTACACGGCATTCCTGAACATTGTTCGACAGAGGGCCCCTTTTTTCCAATTTTGGGGACTTTTTTTTCTAAACGGGTTCAATTGTCTTTTTCCCCCGCATTTCACCTCGCCAAGGTCAAAAACTGAGAGAACAAACCAACTTTGGAACTTACTAAGATCTTTGTGTCGGCTGATCAGGATACGGGTCTTTTTTTGCCTTTGGCTGAGTTTGCTCTTAATATGGGCTACTCTCCACTTGATTCCCCCTTTTTTCTGAATTCGGGGTTTCCCCCCCTCGAATTTTTTTCAGGACAGAGGAGCTTCTGTTTCCGGTGTTGACTCGTTGGGTTTTTCGTAGCACAGTTTTGGGCCGTAGTGGAGGGTTTTCCCCCCTTCCCCGGGGAAGGGGCCCCGGGTTTGCAAAACCCCAAGGACGATGGTCCTGGTTAAAAAAGGGGGGGTTTTGGCTTTTTCCCAAAAAATTTTCCCTGGAGTAGTCTCCAAATTAACCTGGGGTTTTTGAAACCCTTTAAAATAGGAGATTATTAATCCCCGTTTCTTTTTGTTTCTTCTTCAGGACATTAAGATCCATAACGGGTTTTTACAAGTCCTTTTGAAGGTTTGTTGAGCCATTTTTCCCTGCTTGCCCCTACCCCGTTTTTTGGTTGAGGGGAACTGGGTATTTGGGTTAGAAAATTTTGGTTCCCCGTTTTTCTAACAAGACTCCATTTTGGTTAAATGGAGATTTTTGGCGGAGGATAAATTTTTGGGTTTTTTTTCACACCATGCTAGGAACAACCTGCTATCAAGAACTATCCGACCGACCGGTTGCCAAATGAGGGTTTTTGTGACCCCCCCTAAGGGGGGGGTACTGTTGTGAAGGGTTTTTTGGGGAGTTTTTTGACAAGGCCCCTCTGGTGGTTAAACGGTGCAGGGGAGGGAAAAAAGGTTTTTAAATGTTGGCTTATTTAAAGGGGAAACATTTTCCCCCTAAAGGGGTTCCGTGTAAAATTTTCTGGTCTGAATCCTTTTTTCCCCTTTCCCTTTTTCGCGTTCGATCGCATCTCCCCGCTATCAGAAAAAACAATTTTTTTTTTTGGGGGGGCAATTTTGCATTTTTTTCTGCACTTCGGGGGGCCTTCGGGTCCCCCCGGGGGGTTTTTGCCCTCTTTAGTCCACCACGTTTTTTGAATTTCTTTTTTCAGTTTTTTCATGGTGCTGTTTTTTTTTTCACCAGAGAACAATTTAAAAGGGGGGGGGTCGTGTGATCTATGATTTTGAAATATAGTTGGTTTTTTTTCAGGTTTTTTTGGGGGTTGCAGTAAGTACCCCCCTGCCTTTTCTATTTAGATAGTTTGGGCCCCCCGTTTCCATACTTTTTCTTTCTGGTCAGTATTCCTCTTGTCTAAAAACCCCCATTAAGTTTGGGGGCTTCTTTTTCTTTGGGCTGCTCCGGGGAGTAGCTTTTCCCATTTTTTACTTTAGGGTATTATTTCCAGGGCTGTGACGAGGCCTAGGGCCCCGTAGGAACGCCCACGGGCCCCCATTTTTGGGGGGTTGTCAGGGGGCGCAACCATAGATTCCAATGCTCGGTGTATTTCTTTTTTACCTGCACCCTCCTACCGAAAAAACAAATCGCTATCACAAAAGCCCCCGATTTGCTTTTTTTTCAAATTCCCCTCGCCCCCTCTGAGAACAACGGAACAACCTCTCCCCCCGCTAAGAAGGTGAATAAAAAAGGGTCGCGGTGAGGGCTTTTATATGCACTGTGACGCCAATCACTAATGCCCTCAATAAAAAGGTGGGGCGGTGCGCGCACACCCCCTTGCCCCACCGCTCGTTCATCATTGCAGAGATAGGGGGTTTTTTCAATTTTGGGGAAAACCGACTGGCGATAAAGTCGCCGAACACGTGGCCACCCTCGTATGGTCGGTTTGGTCGGGGAAACCCACTTTTTATCGGGGAAATCTGCCATTTTCCGAAGGGCCCGACCCCCTTTTGCTCAAACCCAGTCACCACTCCTAGCACCAAATGTACCGCATGCCACTACTGAAAACCCAAAAGGGGCAAATTTGGAATACCCTGAAGTTCGCGGATCGCCCTTTAACTGGGATACGTTGCTCCTTGGACCGGATATCCCACGGCTCATTTCCTAATGGGGAGCCACGGAAAAAAAGGCCCACAAAACAACTTGCCAGACAAGGGGAAAAAATAACATTT
>JARQOD010000003.1:21418051-21480551 GCA_033576555.1 Oophaga sylvatica
ACTGTATGGGCTCCTGTCAGGTATATATTACTGTAGATATAGACTGTATGAGCTCCTGTCAGGTATATATTATGGTAGATATAGACTGTATGGGCTCCTGTCAGGTATATATTATTGTAGATACAGACTGTATGGGCTCCTGTCAGGTATATATTACTGTAGATATAGACTGTATGGGCCCCTGTCAGGTATATATTACTGTAGATATAGACTGTATGGGCTCCTGTCAGGTATATATTATGGTAGATATAGACTGTATGGGCTCCTGTCAGGTATATATTACTGTAGATATAGACTGTATGGGCTCCTGTCAGGTATATATTATTGTAGATATAGACTGTATGGGCCCCTGTCAGGTATATATTACTGTAGATATAGACTGTATGGGCTCCTGTCAGGTATATATTACTGTAGATATAGACTGTACGGGCTCCTGCCAGGTATATATTACTGTAGATATAGACTGTATGGGCTCCTGTCAGGTATATATTACTGTAGATATAGACTGTATGGGCTCCTGTCAGGTATATATTACTGTAGATATAGACTGTACAGGCTCCTGTCAGGTATATATTACTGTAGATATAGACTGTATGGGCTCCTGTCAGGTATATATTACTGTAGATATAGACTGTATGGGCTCCTGTCAGGTATATATTACTGTAGATATAGACTGTACGGGCTCCTGTCAGGTATATATTACTGTAGATATAGACTGTATGGGCTCCTGTCAGGTATATATTACTGTAGATATAGACTGTATGTGCTCCTGTCAGGTATATATTACTGTAGAAATAGACTGTATGGGCTCCTGTCAGGTATATATTACTGTAGATATAGACTGTATGGGCTCCTGTCAGGTATATATTATGGTAGATATAGACTGTGTGGGCTCCTGTCAGGTATATATTACTGTAGATATAGACTGTATGGGCTCCTGTCAGGTATATATTACTGTAGATATAGACTGTACGGGCTCCTGTCAGGTGTATATTACTGTAGATATAGACTGTACGGGCTCCTGCCAGGTATATATTACTGTAGATATAGACTGTACGGGCTCCTGTCAGGTATATATTACTGTAGATATAGACTGTATGGGCTCCTGTCAGGTATATATTACTGTAGATATAGACTGTACGGGCTCCTGTCAGGTATATATTACTGTAGATATAGACTGTACGGGCTCCTGTCAGGTATATATTACTGTAGATATAGACTGTACGGGCTCCTGTCAGGTATATATTACTGTAGATATAGACTGTATGGGCTCCTGTCAGGTATATATTATTGTAGATATAGACTGTATGGGCCCCTGTCAGGTATATATTACTGTAGATATAGACTGTATGGGCTCCTGTCAGGTATATATTACTGTAGATATAGATTGTACGGGCTCCTGTCAGGTATATATTATTGTAGATATAGACTGTACAGTCTCCTGTCAGGTATATATTACTGTAGATATAGACTGTATGGGCTCCTGTCAGGTATATATTACTGTAGATATAGACTGTACGGGCTCCTGTCAGGTATATATTATGGTAGATATAGACTGTATGGGCTCCTGTCAGGTATATATTACTGTAGATATAGACTGTACGGGCTCCTGTCAGGTAATATTACTGTAGATATAGACTGTATGGGCTCCTGTCAGGTATATATTATTGTAGATATAGACTGTATGGGCTCCTGTCAGGTATATATTATGGTAGATATAGACTGTACTGGCTCCTGTCAGGTATATACTGTAGATATAGACTGTATGGGTTCCTGGTAAGTCCTTTAAGTGTTTTGGATCCAGAAAGTAGTATATGAAGTAGACACGTGCCTTTTGTGTCTGTAGCTCTACTGTAGTGTGTGGGAGTTCTTAATCATTAGTATAGAAGCAAAAACACTCCTAATAATAATAAAAATAATCTTTATTTATATAGCGCCAACATATTCCGCAGCGCTTTACAGTTTCAAAACACAAGTCATAAGTTTTTCAATGTTTTTATTGAACATTTTATAAATCATTAATACTGAAAACAATAGTACAGAAGTAAAAAGCATTATTAGACATGCTTTTCAGTTATAGCAACAAATTAAATTTTAAACATTGATTTAATAAACAGTTGAGGAGTTCCATGTCGGATGGATGTATAAACCGATGAACAAACAAACAAACAAACAAACAAATATTTGTAAACAGATGACATATACTGTCAAAATTAACTGGATTATATCCGGTACTGCAATGAGAACCAGATATTAAGTTAGTAAGTTATGGCGCAACACTTTATTTTTTAGGAATAACTGGAATGGAAAATGAAGGGAAGGGAGAGGAAGAAGGGAAGGGATGAAAAGGAGGGAGGGGGGGGGTTGGGTTAAATTATATTTTCCCAGTGAGACCACTTATTTATGAATTTTTTGGATTGGTTATTTGCGATAGCAAATTTTAACTCATAGTCCTTATGGAGTTTGATTCTTTCTATAACATCTGAGTATGATGGAGGGAATTGGTTTTTCCAATTATAGGCTATCATGTTTTTGGTAACTAAGAGGATGTGTATTATCAAAAAGATTTTGTCAATTTCTAAGGTTGGAAGCTCCAACGAGAGTAAAGCTAGCTGAGGCGTGAGCTTAATTCGTCTGCCAATAATTTTATTTATTAGATTATTTATTTCAGACCAGAGTGGAGACAGTTTAGGGCAATTCCAAAACACATGGAGAAGATCCCCTCTATGACCGCAATCTCTCCAACAAAGAGAAGATGTATTTTCACCGAAATGGGCTATTCTAGCTGGAGTGAGGTACCATCTCGAGAAAATTTTATATTGAGTTTCTTGGAGAGACATGGAGAGAGTAGATGAGTAGGAGGTTGTTAGTGCGTCTTCCCACTCTTCACAAGAAGGATTTATTTTGAGTTCCTCTTCCCATTTTTTGTTGTATGCATTTTTGGTGAAATCTGAGTCCTGATTTAAATAATCATATATGTAGCTATGGCTCCAAAAAATTTTGTGTTCCAAGTTGGAAATCATGTTTAAAGAAGCTTCAGAGACTAAAGGTTTTTGTCGAAGCCAGGGAGCTATCTGATCCTTTAAAATTAAATAGTGTCCGAACATTGAAGAGGGAATTTTAAATTTGTCTTTTATAACAGAGAACTGCAGTAAAGCTGTACCATCATATAAGTCACCCAATTTTTTGACTCCAAACTCTTTCCAAGAGGGGTGTGGAATTTGATTTTTAAGTGATAGCAAGGTATCCAAGGACATATTGTCTGAACTTTTTTTAGTGTAGGATAGTTTCTTCCAAGCATGCGTTGTGGCTATAAAAGTAGGATGAGCCATCGAGTCAGGGAATTGATTAGACATTGTCTTAATGATGAGGTCGCGAAGTGGTTTATTGTTATTTAATGATATTTCGAGGTCTAGCCAGGCTGGGGAATTTTTTGGGGAAAGCCAATAAAGACTATGCTTGACTATCATAGCATGGTGGTGATTTAAAATATTTGGTATACCCAAACCTCCATGGGATTTTTTAGTGTAGCCTATTGCTTGTAAAGTTCTAGGTTTTTTATTGTTCCAGATAAAAGTTTTAATTGTTTGTTGAAGATTTTTAACTTGGGATAAAGAAATTGGGAGAGGAAGAGAACCCAAGACGTATAAAATTTTTGGGAGGGTGAATATTTTGATTGAGAAAATTCTACCCCACCATGAAAGTTCTCTTTCTCCAAATGAGTTTGAATCCAGATTGATAATTTTGAGCAAGTTATTAAGATTTGTGACGACCATTTTTTTAAGGTTTTTTGTAATTGTGATACCCAAGTAAGTGAATTCTCCTTTTGCCCAGTTAATGGAGGAGAAACTTTTTATTTCTTCAATCACAGGTTTGGTTATGTTGATTGGTAATAGGGTGGATTTTTTATTGTTTATTTTAAAGTTGGATAATGTTGAAAACGTCTCCAGCAATTTTTGTAGCTCTTTTATAGAACCTACTGGATCAGATAAAGAAAGAAGGATATCATCAGCAAATAAGCTGATTTTGTGTTGACGATTTTTAGTATTTATACCTTTGATTTTTTATTTTCCCTTATTTCCTGTGCAAGGGGTTCTAGAGCCAGAACGAACAGAAGTGGAGAAAGGGGGCATCCTTGTCTTGTCCCATTGGAAATGGGGAAGGTACGGGAAATATGATTGTTACACACCACTCTGGCTTTAGGATTGGAGTAAAGAGCCATAATAGTTGTCAGTGATTTATTGTTGAAGCCAAATTTTTTTAATGTTTGATTCATAAAAGGTCCAATCGAGCCTATCAAAGGCTTTTTCTGCGTCAAGTGACGCTAGTAAAGTGGGGATTTTGGTAGAGTTGGCTAGTTTAATTAAGTTGATGACCCTTCTGGTTCCATCAGAGGTGTGTCTGCCTCTAACAAAACCAATCTGGTCGTTGTTTATAAGTTTGGGTAAAATCTGGCCCAGTCTATCCGCTAAAATTTTTGCGTAAATTTTCAAATCTGAATTAATGAGAGAGATAGGTCTATAGTTCGACAAAGACTCGAGGTCACCTCTGGGCTTCGGTATTAGTATCACTGAGGCTTCTAGCATTTCAGCAGGAAATGAGCCTGTATCCGATGTTGTATTAAATAGTTGCGTGAGATGAGGTGTTAATACGTCGGAAAAGATTTTATAATAGTCGTTACCAAACCCATCGGGACCCGGAGACTTTGCCGATTTCAGTTGGGAGACACAGTTTCTGACTTCTTCTATGTTGAACGGGGACGTTAAAAGGGTTAAGTCTTCATTTTGTAATTTTGGAAGGCTAATTGATTTTAAGTAGGCGGAGATGGCTTTTTGTTTTCCCTGAGGAGTAGGGAGGGGGTTTAGGTTATAAATTTTTTCATAAAAATTTGCGAATTCGTTAACCACATCCTGTGGGTGGGACAGATAGGTTCCTTTTTCTGATTTAATTTTGTCAATTCTATTCCGGATTCTTCTCTTTTTGATTCGGTTCATCATGAATTTCAAAGGTTTATTCAGGGAAGTGTATAATTTGTATTTATTTGTCTTAATCATCTCGTCATATGATGAAAAAATTTGAAATTTTAGGTCTTGTCTAATTTTCGCAATTTCATTTTGGAGAGAGAGGGAAGGGGAAGAGAGACCAATTTGAGTTTCGATTTTGCTTTTAAGTAGAATTTGTAGTTTCTCAGTTTCTGCTTTTTTCTCTTTCTTCTCCCTAGACGAAATCTGTATTAGAAGGCCTCTGATAACTGCCTTGTGGGCACACCATCTAATAGCTGGGCTTATATCCTCAGTGTTGTTCTCCTCAAAGTAGAGTTTGATGTTTGATTCTATAAATGATTTGTGTAATGGATTGTTAATTAGGTAGGAGTTGCATTTCCACAGACTTTTGTTTTTAAATGGTGGTCCCAAAACAAGATCCGCTATCACTGGAGAATGGTCTGACAGAGTTCTGTCACCAATGACAATTTTCTCAAATCTTGTTAAAGAGAAAACATTGGTGACGATGAGGTCGATTCTTGAAGCGGTTTGATATGTTTCAGAGAAATGTGTATATTCTCTGGAAGAGGAATTGACACACCTGAAAACGTCATACAACTCGTTTTGGGACAACCAGTTGTTGATATTGCCATGGCATGTTCTGTGTTTAGAAGAGGAATCAATGCGTGAATCTGGAACTGCATTAAAGTCCCTAGAAAGATAACTTCACCCTTTTTGATTTTATTGGTTTTGTTAATCAGTTTGTTCAAAAATTTTGTTTGATTTTTGTTTGGGGCATACAAGTTTACAATTGTGCAAAGTTGATCATTGATTCGACCAATCAAGATATGAAATCTTCCATTTGGATCGGGAATTTCCTCAATTAGGGCAAAGGGGATACTGTTTTTTATGATGGTAATGACTCCTGCTTTACTTTTCTGATTACATGCTTTAAAGATATGTGGGAATTTTTGGTGGGAAAAGGTGGGATGATTTTCAGATTTAAATTTTGTCTCCTGGATACATATGATATCCGCTCTGGATTTGTCCAGTTCTTTCCAAAGAGCAAATCTTTTTCTGGGGTTATTCAGACCCCTTACATTGTATGACATAATCTTGATACTCATGTTGGGTTGTTAGAGTTTGAATTAGGTCTATGAAAGAGAGTGGTCTCACTGGGAAAATGAGGTAGTACTGCGCCTTGATGGAAGAGAAAAACTATTTAGAATAACAATTGTAAGCGTTTCGCTAAAACAAATGCAAGTAGCAAATATAAGAAGATAGTTCACCTCAAAAATTAGATGAACTTTACTAGGGAGGTATTTCAAATTAGGAGTAGAGGGAAATCCTCTTAAAGATACAAGCCATTAGTTTTGACTTATAATAAATCTCTTAAGGCAGAAGGAACGTTTGAGGATTCTCAACGAGGACTTTTATGATTGGGTCCCTTATCTCTTAATGTGGAGATGAGATCAAGCCCCTCCTCCACAGAAAAAATTGGGATTGTTTTCCCATTTAGATAGACTAGAAGTTTTAATGGAAAGCCCCATCTATAGGAAATTCCTTTTTCCCTGAAAAATGAAGTGACCTCATTAAAGGCTTTCCTAGATTCAAGGGTGTCTTTAGAGAGGTCTGTGTAAATTTTTAAATTTTGGAAAGGTTCTGGGAATGTTTTCTTTTCTTTAAGATATTGAAAGATTTTTTCCTTCGTTGCATAAAAATGCATGCGCAGGATGGTATCCCTCGGAGTATCCTGTGGAATTGAACTAGGTCGAGGGAGTCTATGTATCCTGTCGATATTCAGGTCAAGATTTGTTAAAGAAGGAATAGCTTTCTTGAAAATGGAACGAGCATGTTCTGCTAGATTATCCGGGGTGATGCTCTCAGGTATGCCTCGGATTTTAAAGTTATTCCTGCGGTTACGATCTTCCAGATCAGCCAGTTTAATTCTGAGCCTTTTGACCTCATTGGTCAGATTATAAATCTCAGATGATGCTTCTAAGGCAGTTTTTTCGACCTCTGACAGCCTCTCCTCTTGATCCATGAATTTTTTGTTTAATTGATCAAAGGAACTTTGAAACATCTTTGCTTGTTCCTCAAAGTTTTTTTTCATGTTTTCATTTATTTTTGTAGCTAGGTTGGTCATGAATGCTTCCACTTGCTCCAACATTGGGCTGGGAGAGGGAGCATTCAAAGGTATAGAGGAGAGGCCTGAGGAGGCCGGTAGTGTTTCTAAATTTGGTTTGTGCCTATGTTTAGCTGGGGTGGAATTGGGTGAGGTTGAGGAATCGCTTTGGTCATCATCCTCATTACCCTGAGAGTCTGGGAATTTTTCCCCCCAATCCCCCGGTTCTTTTCTTTTAGCTGAGATGGAGAGGTCCATACTGTCATGCATGGGGGGTGATTGAGTAATGGATAGTGGGGTATTTTGAATTTTGTTTTGATGAGGTTTTGCTGTATCTGCAAAAAGTACCGTTTTTTTTACTTTTTTGTCACTCAGGCGTGGTAAAGATGACTTTATGTCAGTCTTTAATGGGGATCTCGACCTGGTGGGGCTGATCAGATTGATTTGATCCTTAGACGGACTGTCATTGGAACGCAAATTATTTGTTTTGGACTCCATTTGCTGTTTTGGGGAATTATTAGCAATTTTTTGAGAGTTAGGTCGATTACTCATTTTAAGAAGAATGTACTTCTTAAATTCTGTACAAAATACAAAGTATAGACAAAAAAAAAAAAAAAAAAGGGTAGAGCTATTTGAGTTAACCTTTCAAATAAGAGTATATGTGTATATGAAGAGTGAATGTGCAAAATGAGTGTATATGTAGAAACAAATATTGAAAGGTAAAGTTGTGTGGGTTGACCTTTGCAATTGAGAATGTGTGAAGGTTGACCTTACCAAATGAGAGTATAGGTAGAATCAATTGTTATACATTAAATGCACTAGTATAAGTGTTCCAAGGCATGTAGCCAACAATTGTATAGAATATATGACAAGGTTGTTGCTATTTTGGTTATATGCCTGAAACAACAACATAGAGAGCCAAATATATAAAACGAGCCCACAGGGGTACCACCAAGTAAGCTCCAGCCAAAATTACCAGATAATAGAGAGCTTTAGTATAACTTCCAGGTCTTATTAAACGATAATTAGCAGTAAGGCAGTCGCTATGATTATTGTGATATATCTTCTTATGTAAAATAGGCACAGTAGAGATTAAGAGGTCTAGACTCCTGTGTGAGTAGGATGCAAACCTACATCAAGCAGAGTGCTTATAATTAAATGTCCAAAATCTGCTAATGTTGGTTAGGCTGATAGTCTTTATAAGTATCCAGGCTGAACAGGGTTGAAGAAAGCGAGTCCCTGTGTGGGAAAAACTTGTTCTGACTGTAGATAATTGCAGCAGAGCGTTGCTCTCAGTAATTCAATGTATGAAAAGACCCAGATCTTAGGGGATCATATAAGTGAAACGACTTAATATGCTTTAGTAGGACCGAAGAAAAGAAAACAATAAGTGTCTCCAGTAAGTCTTAAATAGCTCTCTGGCCCAAGTCGCAGCTGCACAGGGTGCGTTGCTAGGCAACTTGCTGATCGCTGCTGCAGAGCGTTGCTTCAACGCTTTTTTATATAATATAGAGCGGTTTACTTTAATAAGAGCCGGAGGCCCTGTGAATGGACCCAAACAGAGGGACTCGGGCGACGTACCTTGTATGAGATCGCTATAAACCACAGATTGAGCCGGCACAGCCGTGAAAAGCCGATCTCCCCACCGGTGGGGAGAGCAGCCGGGCAATGCCTCTCAGCTATCCCACGAGGCTAGATGATAGACCGCTGCAGATCTTTGTCTCCTCACCCCCGCTGGGAGCGATCCGATGGCCGAGAAGCCGGCTTCCCTCAAGGGACCTCAGGCGGCGATCGCCGACTCACCGCTGCCAGGAACCGCCGGTCGGATGGGCGACAACGGCGATCTTAGCAGGAGGAGGGCGCGGATCCAGGGAGCCGTGACACAGCTGCCGATGATCCCGATTCCAGTAAGGAGGTTGGCGGTGATGGTATGAACCTTGATTGCAGCGATCCTCTGGGTGATTCTCGTTGTTGTCCCTGCCGGAGAGTGCGTCACCGTCGGAAAGCAGGCGCCTCTGGACCCACGTCCTCACCGCGGGAGAGAGCGAGATCCCCGGCCTCAGGGCAGCCGGGCTCCAGTACCGGGACTCCTGAGGCGACCGGGCACCGCAAATCGGCCGAACCCACGTCAAAACAGCCAGCAGGTAGCACTTCAGGGGTTTCAGCAGGACTCAGGTAAGGCCTCGGTGTTGAGTGATATTTGGTGTCCGGGACTGTTCGGATCTTGCCTTGTGGATGTGTATCGGGAAGGAGGAGAACAGCTCCTATGGGAGAATTTATTTTTATATTGTTAGTGAGTCCGGGAAGAGTTGATTGTAGAGGTCTAAGAGCTTCAGGCCTGTTGGAAGGCCTATAGTAGCGTGTGTAGGCCGTAACTAGGCCTCGTTAGGCCGCAAGTCACAGATGCTCCAAAATAGGTTTTTTTGCAATGATAAAGTAATCCTTTTAAAGCCTTTAGTTAGGCTCGGTGGAATTTTGCCAAAAGAGGAATATATGGCTTGTGATGTCGCTGTATTTGTAGCGATTGAGGATTTTCCTCAAGAGCTCCTAAGACTCACGTCCTGCTCCACATGAGGCTTAAGCCACACCCCCCAACACAAGTCATAAGTAACAAAGTTAACAATACAATAATTAAAGCAAAATAAGCCGCCCCTGCTCGTGAGAGCTTACAATCTACAATGAGGTGGGGAGGGAGATACAAGGTACAGGTGTGTATATACAATGGTGCTTTTACAATGATGGTCCAGCCATTGTGAGGGAGTGAGGGATGGATGTAGATAGTGAATAGGCTACACACACACACACACACATAAAATGACTTTGATTAGTGAACGTGATAGGCCGCTCTGAACCAAAGTCTTTTGAGGGAGCGCCTGAAACTATGCAAATTGTGGATAGTCCTAATTTCTTGGGGTAGAGCATTCCAGAGGATTGGCGCAGCGCTGGAGAAGTCTTGGAGTCGGGAGGTACAGATTAATGCAGAGGTTAGTCAAAAGTCATTTGCAGAGCGCAGTGGTCGGTTAGGCTGATAGACAGAAATGAGGGAGGAGATGTAGGGGGTGCTGCACTGTGGAGAGCTTTGTGGGTGAGAACAGGTACTTTGAATTGGATCCTATAATGAATGGGCAGCCAATGTAAGGACTGGCGAAGAGCGGACGCGTCTGAGTACCGATTAGCCACATGGACGACTCTCGCTGCTGCATTATGTACTGGAGAGGGGATAGTCGAGTAACAGGGAGGCCAATTAATAGAGCGTTGCAGTAGTCCAGGCGGGAGTGGATCAGGGCGACAGTGCGGGTTTTTGTTGTTTCCATGTTGAGAAAAGGGCAGATTCTAGAGATGTTCTTTAGGTGTAAGCGGCAAGAGTTTGTGTATGGGATGTGAAGGAGAGATTGTTGTCAAACATAACACCCAGACAAGCGCGCCTGTGGCCAGGGTGTTATTATGGTGCCGCCCACAGACACAGAAATGTCATATTTAGGGAGGTTAGTAGACAGCAGGAGCAGAATAAGTTCAGTTTTTGAGAGGTTGAGTTTCAGATAGATCGGACATGATGTTGGAGACTGCGGACAGAGAGTCACTGGCGTTCTATAGTACAGCGGAGGTAAGGTCGGGGGATGACGTGTATAGTTGTGTGTCATCAGCATAAATATGGGACTGAAAGCCAAATCTGCTGATGGTCTGTCCAATTAGGTCCGTGTAGAGAGAGAAAGGACTAATCCCTGAGGTACCCCGACAGTAAGAGGAAAAGATGACGTGGAGCCAGCGAACAAAACACGGAAGGAGCGATCACAAACATAGGAAGAGAACCAGGAGAGAACAGTATTCTTAATACCTAGTGACTGGAGCCTAGAGAGTAGGAGACGGTCAACAGTGTCAAAAGCTGCAGAAAGGTCGAGAAGAATGAGCAGAAAGTGGTCACCATTACATTTTGCTGGCACAAGGTCATTGGTCACTTTGATAAGTGCAGTTTCTGTCAAATGTAGGTGGCGGAAGCCGGACTGTGAAGGGTCTAGGAGGGAGGGAGTGGAGAGGTAACGGGTAAGGCGGAAGTAGACTAGGCGCTCCAAAAGTTTATATATGAGGGCGAGATTGGAGACTGTTGTGTAGTTTTTTGTGCAAGATGGGTCGAGAGCGGGTTTCTTTAGTAATGGAGTAACGATAGAGTGAAGGATGGGAAAATGCCCGAGGAGAGGGAGAGATTAAAGATTGTAGTTAGGTGAGTTGTAACAACTGGAGATGTGAGTGAATGGGGTCGGTAGTGCATGTAGAGAAAGAAGAGAGGAGTCTGGAGACTTCTGTGATGGGATCAAATGTGGAAAGTGACCCAGGGGAATGGCAGGCACAGTACCGTATAAGGAATGTGCTTCTGTGGAGCCCCTAAAAAAAGCTAGAACCTGAGGCTTTCAATGGGGTTCAGGTCTGGAGATTGGGCAGGCCTTGACAGATTTGTTGTGGTGGTCCTTCATCCACACATTGATTGACCTAGCTGTGTGGCATGGCGCATTGTCCTGCTGGAGGAACCAGTCCTCAGAGTTGGGGAACATTGCCTGAGCAGAAGGAATCCACTGTTTTTCCAGGATAACCTTGTATGCGGCTTGATTCATACGTCATTCTCAGATTAACCTGCACAATTCCAGCCTTGCTGAAGCATCCCCAGATCACCACCGATCCTCCACCAAATTTCACAATGGGTGCAAGACACTGTGGCTTGTACGCCTCTCCAGGTCTAACCATTAGACAACTAGGTGATGGGCAAAGCTGAAAGTAAAGGGTATGCCACACTAAACAACATCGCTAACGGGATCGCTAAAAAACGTCACTATTTAGCGATCCCGTTAGCGATGTTGTTGTGTGCGGCATCTACCAGCGACGTGGCCCCTGCTGTGATCTCGTTCATCACAGCGATCGTTCCGGACCCTATTTTTATCGTCGGCGTCCCGCTGGTATCGCTATATCGCTGAGTGTGGCACCTTTTTTTAGCGATTTAGCGGTACAAAAGTACCGCTAAAGTCGTTAAGGAGATCGCTAACCGCGATAGCGTCCTTAACGACATCGCTAAATTAGGCCACTACTAGCGATATTAAAACGATCCCGCTAGCGATCTCATTAGTATGCGATGTTAACGAGATCGCTAGCGGGATTGTTTAGTGTGGCATACCCTTTAGACTCAGAAGTTTATCTTACTCCAGTCCTCTATGGTCGAATCCTTATGGTCTTTGGCAAACTTCAGCCTGGCTCTCCTTTGCTTCTCATTGATGAAAGGCTTTTTTCTAGCTTTACATGACTTGAGCCCTGCCTCTAGGAGCCTATTACAAACAGTTCTTGCCATGCATTTCACCCCAGCTGCCATTCATTTTGTAGGTCACTTGATGTCATCCTGCGGTTGCTGAGTGACAGAAAGAAGGATTTTTGATACTTACTTGGAGTCTTCATTGGGGGACACAGCACCCTCCCCTAAATCCGTACCAGGGAACAAAGCGTTCCCCGCCCCCAAACTGTGGCCGGACACATCTTCCGGCGCTATCGTCGACACACAAGCGCCGCCCACCGCTTCCTGCATCAGCGCGTGGACGACGCACAAGCCTCCCCAGACCCTGCAAATGTCTCACAGCGTTGCGTCACAAGCGCCGGGAGGCGCACCCTGCCGGGAGGCCGCACTTCGCCCACGAGGCAAGCCAGCCAGGAAACAAAGCGTTCCCCGCCCCCCAAACTCCAGCCGGACACACCTCCTTCCGGCGCTATCGTCGACACACAAGCGCCACCCACCGCTTCCTGCATCAGCGCGTGGACGACGCACAAGCCTCCCCAGACCCTGCACGTGTCTCACAACACCAGCACACAGGAGGATCCATCCCCGGCTTCGCCTGCCCGCCTCAGGGTGACACAGCTACTGCACGCCATACCGCAGCTGCCACCGCCAATCACTGGGTACCGATAAGCAGGGGCACTGGTAGGCTCGGCACCCCACAGACCCTACCAAAACCCCACGTAGCCCCACTCCATTTAGCTGCATAGCCCACCGCGCAAGGCCGTACTCGCTCAGCAGCCGTGTCCTCGCAGCAACAGCAGACCGTTGCTCAGACCCTACCTATGCCCAACCCCGCTGCACCCGCTCAGTTCCCCACGGTGGTCCACTACGCTTGTGCCCTTTGTAAGAAAAAGTGGGCTTCAGGCCAAGCGTCCCCCCCTCTGCTCGTCCCGCGTCCCCACCACCATGTCTGCCCATCAGGAAACCACCAATGCCCGGGAGGAGAGCGCCCCCACCCCTCCGGATGTCTTAGTCCGTCTCGGACTTGACAAAAATATTGCAGTCCCTCGTACAGGTCCTGGAGCGTATGCCACAGCTAACTGCCGCCACCAGTGCTACGAACGCCACCCACGGCGATTCGCCTGCACCCGACCACGACCCTCACAGAGGCAGAGCAAACCACAAAACCAGAAAGCGTACTCGTTTTAGTTCCCCGTCCAGCTCACCGGGCCCATCGGCGACTCCCAGTCAGCCCCGGTCTACCCGTTCCCCCTCCCCGGAGGCAGACATTGGGTCGGATGTACCGTCCCAGTCAGGGTCTGACTCCGAGGACGATCATTCCTCAGGGACACAGGACATGGTTGATAGCCTCATCTCGGCTATCGTACAGACCCTCGAAATTAAAGAGGACGAGGTAGTCGCCCAGGACAACTCCGTCATATTCAAAAGGGTCAAACGATCCTCAAGGGTCTTCCCCAATCACAAGGAGTTCGATGCTACTACAGCCCGACACTGGGATAACCCCAGAAAGCGTTTCCCGGGAAGGAGACGGCTAGACGCTGCGGCACTCAAGGACGCCACGGACAGACAGATCGAAGCCCTGACAAAATCTGCCTTTGAGGAATCAGGCGCATCACTCTGTCCCAACTTCGCCTCCACCTGGGTGGCAAAACCCGTATCGGCCTGGGCCAAAATTCTCAAACGGGGCATCCCGTCGGAGGTCCCAACAGAGGACCTTTCCGACTTAGCGGACCAGATCGCTCAAGCAGGCATATACCTCAACGCCTCCTTGGATGCCGCCGCCTGCTCCGCAAGGGCAAACAGCAACATCCTCGCAATTCACCGGGTCCTTTGGCTAAAGGCATGGAACGCGGACCCAGCTTCAAAAAAGTTCTTAACTAGCCTCCCCTTCCAGGGTTCTAGGCTCTTAGGGTCCAAACTGGACCAGATCATCTCTGACGCCAGGGAGGGCAAGGGTAACTCTCTGCCCCAATACAGACCAAAACGGCCATACAACAGGAAGGGACAACAGCACTTTTGCCCCTTCCATCCGTTCACCGCCTCAGGCGGCTCCACTCAACAGGAACGACCTCCTTCCCATGGAGACGGAAGGAAACCTGTTGTGTTTCGGTAGCTGAGGAGGACAGGAACAACAGCAGGGCAGCAGAACACCTGAGGTGTTGGTAACTGATGGGTTGCAGATTCCTAAACTAACGACTCAACTAGAGGTAGCCGTGGAGCGTTCCTACGTTGATCCTAGACACCTCGTCACAGCCTGAGAGATAACTACACCTAAAGGCAGAAAGATGAAAGCTATCTGCCCCGGAGCAGATCCCAAAGAAAATAGGAAGCCCCCAAACATATAATGGGGGTTAGACAAGATGAAAACACAAAACATAGGCAAAAAATAGATTGAGCAAACACTGGGGCCACAAGCTGACTAAATAGGATATGAAAGAAGAGATTACTTTCTGCAACCCAGAAAACCCTACAAAGACCCAACAAATTCTGATTACAAAAATACTGAGATCACACGATCTCGCCACCCGCTAAATCAGATCTCAGTGTGAACAAAACCAAGCTGCAGCCGCTGAAAAAAACAAAAAAAAGCAAATGAGCAAATAACAGTGGCTGCAGATAAACTGTGAGGAGCTCAGGCCCCAGGAGGGGACCTGGCTGACCTCCACAAAAGTGCAGAAAACAATGCAAAAAGCAAGCACAAAAAATATCTTATCTGAAAGCAGGAGATGCAGGCAAGACTACAGCAAACTTCCAAATGAACCAGGATCCACAATTGAGACAAGAACAATTGATCACCGGCAACCATCATGGGAGGGAACCTCCCTTATATCAGACCAGTGCGTGATCCCTGATTGCCACTCCTCGCTGAAAGGTTCAGTACTGTCTGTAACCACCAGAGGGAGCCTCTGCTCAGAAACCATCTCTAGCACATTCATAACAGTACCCCCCCCTTGAGGAAGGGTCAACGAACCCTCACTTGTGCAACCAGGCCGATCAGGATGAGCTCGGTGATAGGCACAGATCAGTCTCCTAGCATGGATGTCCGAAGCAAACACCCAAGAATTGTCCTCCTGATCATAACCTCTCCACTTAACCAAATACTGGAGTTTCTGTCTAGAAAAACGAGAATCCAATACTTTCTCAACCACATACTCCAGATTGCCCTCAACCAAAACAGGGTCAGGAGGCACAGCCATAGGAACCACTGGCACGACAAACCTCTTCAACAAGGACTTGTGGAACACGTTATGGATCTTAAATGTCCCTGGAAGAATCAAACGGAAGGAAACAGGATTAAGAATCTCCATGATCTTATAAGGTCCAATGAACCTGGGCTTAAACTTTGGAGATGCAACCCTCATAGGGATATTTCTTGAGGACAACCAAACCAAGTCCCCCACTTCAAACCGAGGACCATCAGTCCTATGCCGGTTGGCAAACCGTTGGGCCTTCTCCTGAGAGAGAGACAAACTCTCCACTACCTGGTCCCAAATCTGCTGCATTCGCTCCACAACAGAGTCAACACCCGGACAGACAGAAGCCTCCGCCTGTCCCGAAGAAAATCGAGGGTGAAACCCAAAATTGCAGAAAAATGGAGACATCAAGGTGGCAGAGCTAGCCCTATTATTAAGAGCAAACTCAGCCAAAGGCAAAAAAGAGACCCAGTCATCTTGATCAGCAGACACAAAACATCTCAAATAAGTCTCCAAGGTCTGGTTTGTTCTCTCGGTTTGTCCATTGGTCTGAGGATGAAAAGCAGAGGAGAAAGATAATTGATCACCAAGTTTAGAACAAAATGTCCTCCAAAATCTGGAAACAAACTGGACTCCTCTGTCAGACACAATGTTCTCCGGAATGCCATGTAATCGAACCACGTGCTGATGGAACAAAGGCACCAATTCGGAGGAGAAAGGTAACTTAGGTAATGGCACAAGATGTAACATCTTGGAAAACCTATCACAGATTACCCAGATAACGGTCATTCTCTGAGAAACAGGGAGGTCGGAAATAAAATCCATAGAGATATGGGTCCATGGCCTCTTGGGCACAGGTAATGGCATTAACAAACCACTAGAGCGAGAGCAAGGTTTGTAGCGAGAGCAAGTCCCACAGGACTGCACAAATTCCCTGACGTCACGAGACAAAGTAGGCCACCAAAAGGACCGATTCACCAATTCTCTGGTACCAAAAATCCCGGGATGACCAGCCAATGCGGAACAATGAATCTCAGACATCACACTCTTCTTCCACTGGTCTGGGACAAATAATTTCCCAATAGGGCAGCGCTCAGGTTTATCCTCCTGACACCCTTCCAAGGCCAGTCTCAAATTGGGCGAGATGGCGGAAAGAACTACACCCTCTTTCAAAATAACAGTAGGATCAGATAACTCAGGAGAGTCCACAAAGAAACTCCTCGAGAGGGCATCCGCCTTAAAATTCTTAGTGCCAGGAAGAAAAGAAACCACAAAATTAAAACGTGTGAAAAACAAGGCCCACCTGGCCTGTCTAGGATTAAGTCGCTTGGCTGATTCAAGATAAACCAGATTCTTATGGTCCGTGAGGACCACCACCTGATGTTTGGCTCCTTCCAGCCAATGTCTCCACTCTTCAAAGGCCCACTTCATGGCCAATAACTCCCGATTACCCACGTCATAATTACGTTCAGTTGGAGAAAATTTTCGAGAGAAAAAGGCACAAGGGTTACTCTTAGAGGTCTCTGGATCTCTTTGGAACAAAACGGCACCTGCCCCAATTTCAGAGGCATCAACCTCCACCTGAAACGGTAGAGAAACATCAGGCTGCCGTAGAACAGGAGCAGAAGTGAATCTCTGCTTAAGTTCCTGAAACGCAGAGACTGCCTCAGGAGGCCAATTCACCACATCAGAACCCTTTTTGGTCAAATCAGTCAATGGTTTAACAATACCGGAGAAATTACCAATAAATTTACGATAAAAATTGGCAAAACCCAAAAATCTCTGAAGAGCCTTTAATGAAGTAGGTTGGACCCAATCACAGATGGCCTGAACCTTGACCGGGTCCATTTCAATAACAGACTGAGACAAAATGAATCCCAGAAATGAGACCTTCTGTACGCCAAAAAGACACTTTGATCCCTTCTCATACAGTGCATTCTCTCTCAAAATCTGGAACACAGTCCGAACATGTGTAACGAATGGAAGCGGAGGCAGAGGTGGTGAAGTTCACATTCGTATTTATTTTTTAATGTGGAACCTCGAGACCGCGGTCCGGGGGGCTCCGAAGGGGGCGTAACTAGTGAGCCCCGGGTACCCGTAGTAAGGCCCCTCGAACAGGACCAGAATGGAATACCCGGAGGACACAGGTGCTACCTCCAGTTAGACCCCGGACACGTGGCAGCTGTCCCAGAGGGACCAAAAGGTAACAAGTATTTACAGAGTCCGTGGAAAGTTCTTGACGGAGAAGGGTAAGGTCCTGGTCCAGAACGGATGGTAGAAGGCTGGCTTCAGTGACCTTGTCACGGTTCACGGGTACGGATGGCTGATGGCGGAACGGGATGACACTTGCGCCAGTAATAGCCGAGATTGTCCAGGTTAGCCAGATACGGGTTAGCAATGATCTGAGGAGACAAACAGTATCAGCGAAGCACAGAGACTGCAGACGCAGTACAGACAGAACAGGCACAGAACCGGATGTAGCAATGATAGAACACGTTGCTCCGGCACTCCCCTAATGGTGGAGTGACCAGATATAGTACCGAGTGCGCAGCCATTGGATAATTAGCTATTTCAAAAGATGCACGCTGCCCCTTTAAGAGAGGCGGTGGGCGCGGCCTCGCGTCCTAAGCCGACTGTCTGGAGGCCTGCCAGCAGCGTGCCAGGAAGTGGAGAAGGACTCAGGACGCCGGAGAGCAGATGGGACAGGAGACCCCAGCCCACGCACAGACCGCCGCAGAGGGACAGCCAGAGGAACAGGTGAGTGAGCAGAACGGAGTGCAGAGTCAGCGCTGGGACCGAGTGTAACAGTATCCCCCTCTTTACTCCCCTCTTTTTCAAGCCTGCGTGAAATCTTTTAAGAAGAAGAGGGGCCTGGATGTTCTCTTTAGGCTCCCAAGACCTCTCCTCAGGACCAAAACCCTTCCAGTCCACCAGGTAATAGATCCTACCTCTTACTCGCTTAGAGGCCAAGATATGTTTTACCTCAAAAACATCATCCTCAGAGACCGGATCAGGAGTGGTACCCGGGTCCTTAAAAAAGGAGTTCAACACTACTGGTTTGAGGAGGGAAACATGAAAGGAGTTAGGTACTCTTAGAGAATTAGGCAATTTCAGTTTATAAGAGACCGGGTTGATCTGTCTCAAAACTTCAAAGGGACCAATGAAACGAGGACCCAATTTGTACGATGGTAACTTCAGACGGATGTACTTGGAGGAGAGCCATACCTTGTCTCCTGGACGAAAGATGGGAGCCTCCAAACGTCTTTTGTCCGCATGCGTTTTCATACGTTGAGAAGCTTTCTCCAAAGCCGACCTGGTCTCTCTCCAAATGTCCGAGAAATTCTTTGACAAGGTATCGACTGCCGGAACATCAGACAATCCCGAGACAGGAAGAGGAATTCCGGGTTGCAGTCCAAACACAATCTGAAAGGGAGACTTTCCAGAAGATTCACTTACTTGATTGTTGTAGGAGAATTCCGCCCAGGGCAGTAATTCTACCCAGTCATTATGATGAGCGTTGACGAAGTGACGCAGGTATCCAGCCAGGATTTGATTGATCCTCTCCACTTGCCCATTAGACTGGGGATGATATGCAGAAGAAAAATCTAGTTCAATTTTTACCATTTTACAGAGTCCTCTCCAGAACTTAGAGGTGAACTGGACGCCCCTGTCGGACACGATGTGGAGAGGAAATCCATGTAGAGGAAAGATGTGCTGGATGAAGTGAGTGGCCAGTTCTGGAGCAGACGGGAGACCAGATAGCGGAACGAAGTGAGCCATTTTAGAGAAGCGGTCCACCACAACCCATACCACTGAGCAGCCAGAAGAGATGGGAAGATCCGTGATGAAATCCATCGCGATGTGCTGCCAGGGAGCGGACGGAATCAGAAGAGGCAGAAGCCTGCCGGCTGGTAGATGTTTAACAGTTTTGTTACGAGCACATGAAGGACATGCTGCGACGAACTCCTGGATATCCTTGACCATGGTAGGCCACCAGTAATACCGGGAGATGAGTTGCTGCGTCTTTTTCTGACCAGCATGGCCAGCCAACTTAGAAGAATGACCCCAGCGCAGAACACGAGTACGGTCAGAAGCAGACACGAAAGTCTTCCCAGGAGGAAGCCGGGCCAGATCAGTGGAGGCAACAGAGACTAACCTAGAAGGTTCAATAATGTGCTGAGGTTCCTCCTCCAGTTCAGGAGGCAAGAAGGCCCTAGAGAGTGCGTCTGCCTTGATGTTCTTGTCAGCTGGACGGAAATGAAGTACAAAATTGAAACAGGCAAAAAATAATGCCCAACGGGCCTGACGGGGATTCAGTCTTAAAGCAGATTGGAGATAGGCAAGGTTTTTATGGTCGGTGAATATGATTACCTGGTGATGAGCTCCTTCAAGAAGATGTCTCCATTCCTCCAGAGCCAATTTGATGGCCAACAGTTCGCGATCACTGACAGAGTAGTTCCTTTCTGCAGGAGAAAAAACCTTGGAAAAAAAAACACACGAGATCATCCGCCCGGTAGACGACTTCTGGGTCAGAACTGCTCCTGCACCTATGGAAGAAGCGTCAACTTCAAGAAAAAATTGCTCACTTGAATTAGGACGATGGAGAACGGGTGCGGAAGCGAAGGCTTTTTTGAGAGAAACAAAGGCCTCTTCTGCCTCGGAGGACCATTCCTTAGAGTTTACACCTTTCCGGGTTAAGGCTGTGATTGGAGCCACTCGGGTGGAAAAGTGTGGAATGAATTGCCGGTAGTAATTGGCGAATCCGAGGAACCTTTGTATGGCTTTTAGCCCAGACGGACGAGGCCAGTTGAGAACTGCAGACAACTTCTCCGGATCCATCTTTAATCCTGTGGAAGATACAATGTACCCAAGGAAAGGCAAAGAGGACTGCTCAAAGAGGCATTTCTCATATTTGGCATATAGCCTGTTCTCTCTCAGTCTTTGTAAGACCAGGCGTACTTGCCTCCGGTGTGACGTCAAGTCAGCAGAAAAAAATCAAAATATCGTCCAGGTAAACCACGACACAAGTATAGAGCAAGTCCCTGAAAATGTCATTAACAAATTCCTGAAAAACCGCAGGTGCATTGCTTAGGCCGAATGGCATTACCAGGTATTCATAGTGGCCGTCACGGGTGTTGAAGGCTGTTCTCCATTCGTCTCCCTCTCTGATTCGGATCAGGTTGTAGGCCCCTCTGAGGTCCAATTTGGTGAAGATCTTGGCCCCACGGAGAAGATCAAACAGCTCTGAAATAAGAGGCAATGGATACCTGTTTTTTACCGTGATTTGATTTAGACCCCGATAGTCAATGCAGGGCCGCAAGGATCCGTCCTTTTTCTTCACAAAGAAGAATCCAGCTCCTGCCGGTGACGATGACTTTCAGATAAATCCTCTAGCCAAATTCTCTTGAATGTAGTCCGACATGGCCTGAGTCTCTGCCTGTGAAAGAGGATAAACTCTCCCGCGAGGGGGTGATGCTCCTGGAAGAAGCTCTATCTGACAGTCATACGACCTGTGTGGAGGTAGTCTCTCAGCCTCTTTTTTTCCAAAGACGTCAGAGAAGGACCAATAGGCGGAAGGCAACCCTGGCAGGGTATCAGGCTGGACTGGAGGCGAAACAGGTTGAATCCGGGTTAAGCAACGATTCATGCAGGTATCTCCCCAACGCAGAACTTCTCCAGTTCTCCAATTAAGGACTGGTTCATGCATCTGAAGCCAAGGTAAACCTAGAAGCATGGGATGGGATAAACCAGGATATACATAAAATCGCATTCGTTCAGTATGCATTAGACCTACCAGGAGTTCCACCAACTCGGTTTGAAACTGGACGGGCTCGGTCAGCGGTTTGCCATCCACGGCGGACACCTGTAACGGATCAGGAAGACGCTGGACTGGTAAGCGGTAATGATCCACAACCGCCTGCTGGATGAAGTTCCCTGCAGCTCCAGAATCCAGTAGACAGTGTTCGGAGAATTTTATTGCCCATAGGACACGGTGACAGAGATGTGTAAAGAGGGAGAGGACTGCTCTTTACCTAGGTTGGCCCCTCCTACCGGACCTAGGCACTGGAGTTTCCCGACTTTTTAGGACAGAAATGAATCAAATGTTCAGAACTACCGCAGTAGTAACAACTTCCCTCCTTGCGACGTGCCTCCCGGCGGCGGGTGGCCAAACTTACATGGTCCACCTCCATGGCCTCGGAGGCGGAGGGTGAAGTACCTGTTTTGTACAAACTAGAGTCCAGGTGATAGGACCTTTTGTCCCGCTTGATCTCCATGGAGCGCTCCTGAAAACGCAGGTCAATTCGGGTTGCCAAGGATATTAGCTCTTCCAAGAGAGTAGGTCTGTCCCGTCCCGCCAGCTCATCCTTGATTCTTCCGGATAGGCCTTCCAGAAGTTAGCAACCAGGGCCTCATTGTTCCACGATAATTCAGACGAGAGGGTGCGGAATTTAACAGCATACTGAGCTACCGTGAGAGTACCTTGGCGCAGGCGGAGCAGAGCTGATGCAGTCGAAGTGGTACGACCAGGTTCATCGAAAGTCCTGCGAAAAGCCTCTAGGAAAGATTGAAGATCGTTAACCACCGGATCCCCTCTCTCCCATAGCGGGTTTAGCCAGGCGAGGGCTTCTCCTCCCAGGTGTGACATGATGAAGCCCACCTTGGCTCGGTCAGAAGCAAACATATGCCCCAAGATTTCGAAGTGTAGAGTGCACTGATTGAGGAAACCCCGACACAGAGTAGGATCACCCTGGAAACGGGTAGGAGCCGCCAGACGGGGACCTTGATTTGCCATGGGAACTGGTACCTGATTATTGATAGAAGAGTCAGGTGCAGACGAGGACCCTAGGGAATCCATGCGGGTAGACAAGCTGCGTAGATAAGTCGTGATCTTGTCCTGTTGAACTCCCAAACGGGCCACCTCCTGGCACAGATCCGTGGTCGGAGGTCTCTGGGATCCAGCGGGTTCCATGGCCGGAGCAATCTGTAACGAATGGAAGCGGAGGCAGAGGTGGTGAAGTTCACATTCGTATTTATTTTTTAATGTGGAACCTCGAGACCGCGGTCCGGGGGGCTCCGAAGGGGGCGTAACTAGTGAGCCCCGGGTACCCGTAGTAAGGCCCCTCGAACAGGACCAGAATGGAATACCCGGAGGACACAGGTGCTACCTCCAGTTAGACCCCGGACACATGGCAGCTGTCCCAGAGGGACCAAAAGGTAACAAGTATTTACAGAGTCCGTGGAAAGTTCTTGACGGAGAAGGGTAAGGTCCTGGTCCAGAACGGATGGTAGAAGGCTGGCTTCAGTGACCTTGTCACGGTTCACGGGTACGGATGGCTGATGGCGGAACGGGATGACACTTGCGCCAGTAATAGCCGAGATTGTCCAGGTTAGCCAGATACGGGTTAGCAATGATCTGAGGAGACAAACAGTATCAGCGAAGCACAGAGACTGCAGACGCAGCGCAGACAGAACAGGCACAGAACCGGATGTAGCAATGATAGAACACGTTGCTCCGGCACTCCCCTAATGGTGGAGTGACCAGATATAGTACCGAGTGCGCAGCCATTGGATAATTAGCTATTTCAAAAGATGCACGCTGCCCCTTTAAGAGAGGCGGTGGGCGCGGCCTCGCGTCCTAAGCCGACTGTCTGGAGGCCTGCCAGCAGCGTGCCAGGAAGTGGAGAAGGACTCAGGACGCCGGAGAGCAGATGGGACAGGAGACCCCAGCCCACGCACAGACCGCCGCAGAGGGACAGCCCGAGGAACAGGTGAGTGAGCAGAACGGAGTGCAGAGTCAGCGCTGGGACCGGGTGTAACAGTATGTTTCACATGAGAGTCCCAGTCATTGGAAAAAATCAAGATATCATCCAAATAAACACTCAGAAAGTTATCCACAAAATCCTTGAAAATATCATTCATGAAGGATTGGAAGACGGAAGGAGCATTAGTGAGCCCAAAGGGCATCACTAGGTACTCAAAATGCCCCTCTGGGGTATTAAACGCCGTCTTCGATTCATCCCCGTGCTTAATGCGAATAAGGTTATACGCCCCCTGAGGTCAAGCTTGGTAAACCAACTAGCACTTTTCACCCTGGAAAACAGGTCAGAAATCAAGGGTAACGGATATTGATACTTCACAGTGATCTTATTCAAGAGACGATAATCAATACACGGCCTCAATGAACCATCCTTTTTGGCCACAAAGAAAAAACCGGCACCCAAGGGTGAAGAGGATGGTCTGATATGACCCTTCTCCAATGACTCCTTGATATAAGATCGCATAGCATCGTGTTCAGGTACAGACAAGTTAAAAAGGCGACCTTTAGGAAATTTACCACCAGGCACTAATTCAATAGCGCAATCTTAGCTCCTGTGAGGGGGCAAAGATGCAGATTTACTTTCACTAAATACATCCAAAAAATCAGTCAAAAAGTCAGGAACATCCTGAGACTTGGGAGAGGCAGAAAAAACAGGAGTGTCGGCATTAACACATTGGCAGCCCCAACTGATCACAGACACAGATTTCCATTCCAAAACAGGATTATGAGACTGTAACCAAGGGAAACCTAGTACAATAATGTCATGCAGATTATACAGCACCAGAAATTTGCAACTCTCCTGATAATCTGGTTCAAACCTCATTATCACCTGAGTAGAAAACTGGGGTTTATTCCCCGCCAAAGGGGTAGAATCAATGCCCAGTAGGGGAATAGACTTCCGCAGGGGTATCATGGGAAACCCACAACATTTGGCAAAATCAAAATCCATCAGGTTAATAGCTGCACCTGAATCAACAAAAGCCTGAGCAGAAAATATGGACAGGGAGCAAATCAGGGTAACAGTCAACAGAAATTTAGTCTGAACACTACCCAAGACAACTGAGCGTAAAAAACGTCTTCCCTGCTTAGGGCAGCCTGAAATAGCATGAGAGGCATCACCACAGTAGAAACATAACCACTGCGCTTTCGAAACTCATGACGCTGTGCCCCAGAAGTCACTCTATCACACTGCATGGGCTCAGAAGCTGGCTCACAAGGCAACACTATCTCACGCATACCTCTGCGCTCACGCAAAAATCTGTCAATTTGAATAGCCAATGACATAGAATCATTGAGACCAGAGGGAGCAGGGAATCCCACCATAACATCCTTTACATTCTCTGACAGCCCTTCCGAAAAAGGGCTGCCAAAGCATCATCATTCCATTTGGTCAGGACTGCCCACTTTCGGAATTTCTGACAGTACAACTCAGCGTCTTCAAGACCATGATTTAATGCCAACAAGGTTTTTTCAGCTTGATCAGTGACATTAGGTTCATCGTACAATAACCCCCGAGCCAGAAAAAATGAATCAATATCATTCAAAACAGGATCCCCAGGTGTCAGGGAAAAAGCCCAATCCTGAGGATTGCCGCGCAGGAGAGAGATGACAATTTGAACCTGCTGTGCTGCGTTACCTGAGGACTTAGGCTTTAAGGCAAAAAACAACTTACAGTTATTTTTGAAATTCTGAAATTTAGCCCGATCCCCAAAAACAAATCTGGCATGGGAATCCTAGGTTCCACAACTGGCAACCTAGCAAGATAGGTAGCAATACTCCGAACCTCAGTGGCAAGCTGATCCACACAGCCAGACAACTGTGCAAACTCCATTGAAAGAAAAAAAATCCTCCTCAGCACCCAGAGAAAAAGAGGGAAAAAAATGCAACAAACAGAAAAAAAAAAAATCTCTGACAACTCTTTTCTTTCCACACTATTTTTCCCTTCTGTGAGTACCATATAATTTTCAGTTATGGCCGGTGATACTGTTGTGTTTCGGTAGATGAGGAGGACAGGAACAACAGCAGGGCAGCAGAACACCTGAGATGTTGGTAACTGATGGGTTGCAGATTCCTAAACTAACGACACAACTAGAGGTAGCTGTGGAGCGTTCCTACGTTGATCCTAGACGCCTCGTCACAGCCTGAGAGATAAGAAAATAGGAAGCCCCCAAACATATAATGGGGGGTTAAGCCCCCGTCTTACACCGCGATCTCGCTAGCGAGATCGCTGCTGAGTCACTAGTTTTGTGACGCAGCAGTGATCTCCCCAGCGATATCGCTGTGTGTGACATTCAGCGACGATCAGCCCCCCTGCTGGGTATCGCTGATCGTCGCTGAATGTCCTGGACATTTTTTTGATCGCTGGTCTCCCGCTGACAGGCACGCATCGCTGCATGTGACAGGCGGGAGACCAGCGATCCGCTGGTAACCAAGGTACACTGCGGGTTTCCAGGCGCGGGGCTGTGCCTAGAAACCCGCTGTGTACCTTGGATACCAGCGCCCTGATGCAGGGAGCTGGTAACCAAGGTACACAGCGGGTTTCCAGGCACCGCGCAGTGCCTGGAAACCCGATGTGTACCTTGGTTACCAGCTCCCTGCATCAGGGCGTTGGTATCCAAGGTACACTGCGGGTAACTAAGCGATGTTACCCGCAGTGTCGCTGTGCTGATAGCTGCCTGAGCTGCCTGCTTGGCAGCTCAGCAGCGATCATGTAGCGATACACCAGCGATCCTGACAAGTGCATATCGTTGTCGGGATCGCTGGTGTATCGCTATGTGAGACCCAGGCCTTAGACAAGATGAAAACACAAACATAGGCAGAAAATAGATTGAGCAAACGCTGGGGCCACAAGCTGACTAAATAGGATATGAAAGGAGAGATTACTTTCTGCAACCCAGAAAACCCTACAAAAATCCAACAAATTCTGATTACAAAAATACTGAGATCACACGATCTCGCCACCCGCTAAATCAGATCTCAGTGTGAACAAAACCAAGCTGCAGCTGCTGAAAAAACAGGAAAAAGCAAATGAGCAAATAACAGTGGCTGCAGATAAACTGTGAGGAGCTCAGGCCCCAGGAGGGGACCTGGCTGACCTCCACAAAAGTGCAGAAAACAATGCAAAAAGCAAGCACAAAAATAAAATCAAAAAATATCTTATCTGAAAGCAGGAGATGCAGGCAAGACTCCAGCAAACTTCCAAATGAATCAGGAACCACAATTGAGACAAGAACAATTGATCACCGGCAACCATCATGGGAGGGAACCTCCCTTATATCAGACCACTTTGTGATCCCTGATTGCCACTCCTCGCTGAAAGGTTCAGTACTGTCTGTAACCACCAGAGGGAGCCTCTGCTCAGAAACCATCTCTAGCACATTCATAACAGAAACCTTCCTTCAAATCTTCCCCCCCACTGGAGAAACAAGAGCCGCCCCCCTAAGTCAACCTGTAACAGGAATCATAGATTTCCCCCTAAATGACGGGTCAACCCCACCTGGGAACCCTTCCAGGGTGGGATGTGGGGGGGGGGTGGAGACTCCTTTTGTTCAAGGAAACTTGGCTGTCAGACGTCGACGATGCCTGGGTAGGGAAGATCATCACGTCCGGATACAAAATAGAGTTTTCATACCGCCCAGAGACGCTTCTTCGCCTTTCACCCACCAAAGCAGCCCTCACATCTCCTAGGGATTCTCTGCGCAGTTGCCTCCCTGCTAGAAGCAGAACTGATCGTCCCCGTTACGCTGCACGAACGGTTCTCCGGGTTCTACTCAAACCTCTTCGTAGTCCCGAAAAAGGACGGCTCCCTTCGCCCGATCCTAGACCTCAAATGGCTGAACAGCCATCTTCGGATCCGCCACTTCAAAATGGAGTCCTTGCGCTCGGTAATCACCTCCATGGAGCCGGGGGAATTTCTTTGCTCCGTGAACATACAGGATGCTTACCTACACATTCCTGTCTGCATCAAACACCAAAAGTACCTCCGCTTTGCGGTGCAGGAACACCATTACCAGTTCACAGCTCTCCCGTTCGGCCTGGCCTCCGCCCCCAGAGTCTTCACAAAGGTCATGGCAGCGGTTATGGCCATCCTTCGATCCAAGGGAATCCTCATAATCCCCTACCTCGACGATCTCCTAGTCAAAGGTCCGTCACGCCAGGACTGCAATCAAAGCCTCCAGATCACCCTGAGCACCTTATCCTGCCTCGGGTGGCTCATCAACCGGGAGAAATCGACCCTGATACCAACCCAACACCTTCTCTTTCTGGGCATGGAACTCGACACCATTCGGGCTCGAGTCTTCCCCCCGGAGAACTACTACTCTCTCAGACAGGGGATCAAAGCCCTAAAGCGACCAGCCCCTCTTCCCCTACGTTTCGGCCTCAGAGTCCTGGGGAAGATGGTCACCTCCATGGAGGCAGTACCATACGCGTAGTTCCACACACGTCCCCTCCAGCTTGTCCAGCTTGCCCTCTTGTCGACATGAGGCAAGAAGCCAGTGTCCCTAGACCGCCCAGTGTCCCTTCCGCCCAAAGTGAAGCAGTCCCTCACTTGGTGGACGCTGGCCTCCTCCATCCTACACGGAAGATCATTCCTACCTCTCCGGTGGCGGATCATCACCACCGATGCCAGCCTGGAAAACAAAGGGAAAACGTTAACACAACACAAAACCTGTAAGGGAAAAAAAGACTGCGGATCTGGTGTTAGATCCAGGTCCGCCTCCTACAGACACTAATCAAAAAACTGAGTTGCTTTGTGCCTGTCGGTGGGTGTATACTGCTGGTGAGGAGTCAGCTTTTGCCTTATTTGCATAGTGTCAGCCTCCTAGTGACAGCATCATACACCCATAGTAACTGTGTCCCCCAATGAAGCGATAAAGAAATAAGATTTGTTTCAGGAGATCACCTAATCAGAAGCACATTTAGTAGAATGAGGTGTACTCTGGTTGTAATTCAACGGACACTGGAATGGAATGGCTGTCAGACATGTAGAGAAGCTGATTTTTAAAAAACTGTGCAGTGATGTCTTAATTTTTCCCAGAGCTGTATATCCACACACAGTATATACTCTAGTATTAGCCAAGATACCTAATTGTACCTCAAAAAACAGGAAAACTTATTGACACAAGTATACGCCGGCGGGGATACAGCAGCTACTGGGTCCGCAAGTCTACTCTCTCCCCGTAGGTCCACGAGTCTCCCAAGGGGGTGCTTCTCACCCACTTCTTCACAGCAGCGCCATCCTGTCATGTATGACGTCCCGGAGGTGTGGACATGCCGGTAACATATGAAGCAGCAGTAGCAGTCGTGTAGGCAAGCATTAGCCATCCGGTAAGTGGAGGTTGTTGGTGGCATGTATTTTCACTGCACACACTGAAGCGTGCAGCACAGAAAACCCAGTCCGCCCGCAACCTCCACCTGACGTACGGCTACTGCTTGCTCCATATGTCACTGGCAAGCAGCTACCTCCGGGACTCAAATAGATGCACTGCTCTGCCGCTGCTGTGAAGGATGAGGTAAAAAAAAAAAAAGAAAAAAAAAAAAAACAGGGAAGAGAGAGATCAGGGGAGAGGGGAAAACAGAATGGTGGGGGTGACACAAGTCTAAGCCGAGAGGGGCACTTTCATGCAAAAAATAAAAAATTTGCTGAAAAACTCAGCTTATACTCCAACATACGTTGTTTTGTTTCAAATAAACAATTAAGAAATTCTAAGTCTAGAAAGCTGAAAGACCCATGACGAACATAGTACCGACTACCACTGTCCACTGTATGGTAACCTTCTAGTTGTCATAGCTGCAGACCTTTATATGGGGAGATCTGCATAGCAATGTTAAAAAATTCTGATGCTTCAGCAGTGAGTGAAGTGGTGCAAGGCTTGAGTGGAATCTCAAAGTGTAATAAAGCGCATGAAAAAGTAATTTTAATGAAATTCAACTAGAAATGGACCTTCCACAGATGTCATGTGTAAAAAGCAGAACTGCTGTAAGAAATTCCCCATTTACACATGAAAAAATACTGTATCTTACAACAATGCTGCAGCTTACAATTTTTGGTCTTTTTAAAAATGTATCTATTATATTCTGAATTGGTACCACACCTCCACCCACATCTGACAAACAAGTTTACAGACATCGAATGTATGGGTGAAGTTTAGGGGTACCAAGAAAGCAGTTATCAGCATTAAACCCCCCTCCCAAATCAAAAGTCCACCATCATTCAACATGCCCACCACACAAGTGCTCCTTGGGAAAGTATTAACCCCTCATAACCCACCAGAGGTCCCCAAAATCCAGTACAAGGTCACCCTCCCCAAAATCCACCTGCATGGGGTACCCTCACAGCTAGCACAGGGTTCACCCCCCCAAACCACACCAAGCAGGGTCGTCCATACGCAGTCAACACAAGGTCGAACCACCAACCCCACAGTGGTTCCCCTTAGCCAGCACCATGTCACCCCTCAAAATCCTAAAAACAATGTGATGCCCCTGCAGCCAACAGCAGGTCCCCCTGAAATCCCACCACAGTGGTCCAATAGCCAGCAGAAGGTTGCCACATACTAAAAGGGGTCAACGCCATGAGCAGCAGTTCACCCCAAAAGCCACAAGCAGGTCACCCTCAAATCACACCACAGGGGTCACCACAATAACCAGCAGCAGGTCGCCCCCTACTAAAAAGGGTCTCCTCAATAGCCAGCAGCAGGTGGCCCACCCAAATCCCACCACAAGCAGGTCACCTCCCAAACCCCACCACAGGGTTCCCCCACCCCCAAAAGCCAGCAGCAGGTCATCCACCACAAACTCCACAAGCAGGTTGCCCTCAAATCCTACCACAGGGGTCCCCCCCAATAACCAGCAGCAGGTCACCCCTCCAAACACCACAAGCAGGTCGCCCCCCACAAAAAGGGGTCCCACCTGAGCAGATAACCAAAACACACCCCACCACAGGGTTACCCAACCTCCCCCCTCCCAAAAGCCTGCAGCAGGTCACCCTCAAACCCAAGCAGGTCACCCTCAAATCCTACCAGAGCGGTCCCCCAGATACCAAAAGCAGGTCACCCACCATTAAAAGGGGTCCCCACCCATAAGCAGAAGGCAATGATCAAACCCTACCACATGGGTCCCCCCAATAGCCAGCAGAAGGTGCCCCCCATTAAAAGGGGTCCCAACCCATAAGCAGCAAGTCACTCAAACCCTTCCACAGGGGTACCCCAAATAGCCAGCAACAGGTCACCCCTCCAAACCCCACAAGCAGGTCACCCCCACTAAAAGGGGTCCAACCTGAGCAGGTCACCAAAACACCCAACCACAGGGTTCCCCAACCTCCCCCCCTCCCAAAAGCCTGCAGCAGATCACCCTCACACTCCACAAGCAGGTCGCCCTCAAATCCTACCACAGGAGTCCCCCCAATAGCCAGCAGCAGGTTGCGCCCCAAAAACCAACCACAAGCAGGTCACCCACCACTAAAAGGGGTCCCACCTGAGCAGTTCACCCACAAATCACACCACAGGGGTCCCCCCAATAGCCATTAAAAGGGGTACCCACCCACACACAACAGGTCACCCTCAAATCCTACCACAGGGGTTCTCCCCCAATAGCCAGCAGCAGGTTGCGCCCCAAAAACCCACCACAAGCAGGTCACCCACAAATCACACCACAGGGGTCCCGCTAATAATCAGCAGCAGGTCGCCCACCACTAAAAGGGGTCCCACCTGAGCAGGTCACCCACAAATCCCACCACATGGGTCCCTTAATAGCCAGATCACCCCACAAACCCCACCACAAGCATGTCGCCCCCCACTAAAAAGGTCCCCCATGAGCAGGTCACACAAATCACACCACAGAGGTCCTACCAATAGCCAACAGCAGTTGGCCCCCAAAATCCCACCACAAGCAGGTCACCAACAATTCCCATCACAGGTCACCCCACACTAAAAGGGGTCCACACCATAAGAAGGTCACCCACTAATCCCACAACAGGGGTCGCTTAATACCCAGATCGCCCATAACCAGCAGCAGGTCACCCACCACTAAAAGGGGTCCCACCTGAGCAGGTCACCCACAAATCCCACCACAGGGGTCCCTTAATACCCAGATCGCCCCCAAACCCCACTACAAGCATGTCGCCCCCCACTAAAAAAAAGTCCCCCGTGAGCAGGTCACACACAAATCAGACCACAGAGGTCCTACCAATAGCCAACAGCAGGTGGCCCCCCCAAACCCCACCACAAGCAGGTCACCCACAATTCCCATCACAGGTGTCCCCCAATAACCAGCAGTAGGTCACCCACCACTAAAAGGGGTCCCACCTGAGCAGGTCACCCACAAATCCCACCACAGGGGTCCCTTAATAGCCAGATCATCCCCCAATCCCCACCACAAGCATTTCACCCCCACTAAAAAGGTCCCCCGTGAGCAGGTCACACACAAATCACACCACAGAGGTCCTACCAATAGCCAACAGCAGGTGTCCCCCCCCAAACCCCACCTGAGCAGGTCACCCACAAATCACACCACAGGGGTCCCTTAATACCCAGATCGCCCCCAAACCCCACTACAAGCATGTCGCCCCCCACTAAAAAAAGTCCCCCCGTGAGCAGGTCACACACAAATCACACCACAGAGGTCCTACCAATAGCCAACAGCAGGTGGCCCCCCCCAAACCCCACCACAAGCAGGTCACCCACAATTCCCATCACAGGTGTCCCCCAATAACAAGCAGCAGGTCACCCACCATTAAAAGGCGTCCCCAATAAGCAGATTACACCACAGAGGTTACACCAATAGTCAGCAGCAGGTGGCCCACCAAAATACCACCCCAAAACCCACCACAGGACTCCCACAAATAGCCTAATGCAGGTCACACCCCCAAATCCCAACACAAGTAGGTCACCCCCCATTAAAAGGGGTCCACACCCATAAGCAGCAGATCACCCTCAAATCCTACCACAGCCAGCAGCAGGCTACCCCCACTCAGGTCACCCACCCAAACCCCACCCCAGGCTTTTGGGAGGGGGGGAGGTTGGGGAACCCTGTGGTGGGGTGTTTTGGTGACCTGCTCAGGTTGGACCCCTTGTAGTGGGGGGTGACCTGCTTGTGGGGTTTGGAGGGGTGACCTGCTGCTGGCTATTTGGGGTACCCCTGTGGTGTGATTTGTGGGTGACCTGCTTGTGGGATTTGTGGGTGACCTGCTTATGGTGTGGACCCATTTTAGTGTGTGGTGACCTGCTGCTGGTTATTGGGGGGACACCTGTGAATTGTGGGTGACCTGCTTGTGGTGGGGTTTTGGGGGGCCACCTGCTTTTGGCTATTGGTAGGACCTTTGTGGTATGATTTGTGTGTGACCTGCTCACGATGGACCTTTTTTAGTGTGGGGCGACATGCTTGTGGTGGGGTTTGGGGGGCGATCTGGCTATTAAGGGACCCTTGCAGTGGGATTTGTGGGTGACCTGCTCAGGTGGGACCCCTTTTAGTGGTGGGTGACCTGCTGCTGGTTATGGGCGATCTGGGTATTAAGCGACCCTGTGGTGGGATTTGTGGGTGACCTGCTCAGGTGGGACCCCTTTTAGTCGTGGTTGACCTGCTGCTGGTTATTGTGGGGGGGACCCCTGTGGTAGTATTTGAGGGTGACATGCTGCTTATGGGTGCAGACCCCTTTTATTGGGAGGTGACCTGCTTGTGGTGTTATATGGGGGTGCAACCTGCATCAGACTATTTGGGGGACTCCTGTTGTGGGTTTTGGGAGGTGACCTGCTTGTGGTGGGGTTTGGGGGGGCCACCTGCTGTTGGCTATTGGTAGGACCTCTGTGGTGTGATTTGTGTGTGACCTGTTCACGGGGGACCTTTTTTAGTGGGGGGCGACATGCTTGTGGTGGGGTTTGAGGGGAGAGCTGGGTATTAAGGGACCCTGTGGTGGGATTTGTGGGTGACCTGCTCAGGTGGGACCCCTTTTAGTGGTGGGTGACCTGCTTGTGGTGGGGTTTTGGGGGGGGCCACCTGCTGTTGGCTATTGGTAGGACCTCTGTGGTGTGATTTGTGACCTGCTCACGGGGGACCTTTTTTAGTGGGGGGCGACATGCTTGTGGTGGGGTTTGGGGGGCGATCTGGCTATTAAGGGACCCCTGTAGTGGGATTTGTGGGTGACCTACTCTGGTGGGACCCCTTTTAGTGGTGGGCGACCTGCTGCTGGTTATTGGCGGGACCCCTGTGGTGTGATTTGTGGGTGACCTGCTAGTGGGATTTGGGGGTGACCTGCTTATGATGTGAACCCCTTTTAGTGTGTGGCGACCTGCTGCTGGTTATTGGGGGACACCTGTGATGGGAATTGTGGGTGACCTGCTTGTGGTGGGGTTTGGGGGGGCCACCTGCTGTTGGCTATCGGTAGGACCTCTGTGGTGTGATGTGTGTGACCTGCTAACGGGGGACTTTTTTTAGTGGAGGGCGACATGCTTGTGGTGGGGTTTGGGTGTGCCATCTGGGAATTAAGGGACCCCTGTGGTGTGATTTGTGGGTGACCTGCTCAGGTAGGGTTTGGGGGGGCACCTGCTGTTGGCTATTGGTAGGACCTCTGTGGTGTGATTTGTGTGTGACCTGCTCACGGGGGACCTTTTTTAGTGGGGGGCGACATGCTTGTAGTGGGGTTTGGGGGCGATCTGGGTATTAAGGGACCCCTGTGGTGGGATTTGTGGGTGACCTGCTCAGGTGGGACCCCTTTTAGTGGTGGGTGACCTGCTGCTGATTATGGGCGATCTGGGTATTAAGCGACCCCTGTTGTGGGATTAGTGGGTGACCTTCTTATGGTGTGGACCCCTTTTAGTGTGGGTCAACCTGTGATGGGAATTGTGGGTGACCTGCTTGTGGTGGGGTTTTGGGGGGCCACCTGCTGTTGGCTATTGGTAGGACCTCTGTGGTGTGATTTGTGTGACCTGCTCATGGGGGACATTTTTTTAGTGGGGGCGACATGCTTGTGGTGGTGTTTGTGGGGCGATCTGGCTATTAAGGGACCCATGTGGTGGGATTTGTGGGTGACCTGCTCAGGTGGGACCCCTTTTAGTGGTGGGCAACCTGCTGCTGGTTATTGGCGGGACCCCTGTGGTGTGATTTGTGGGTGACCTGCTCAGGTGGGACCCCTTTTAGTGGTGGGTGACCTGCTTGTGGTGGGTTTTTGGGGCGCAACCTGCTGCTGGCTATTGGGGGGACCCCTGTGGTAGGATTTGAGGGTGACCTGCTTGTGGAGTGTGAGGGTGAGCTGCTGCAGGCTTTTGGGAGGGTGGAGGTTGGGGAACCCTGTGGTGGGGTGTTTTGGTGACCTGCTCAGGTTGGACCCTTTTAGTGGGGGGTGACCTGCTTGTGGGGTTTGGAGGGGTGATCTGCTGCTGGCTATTTGGGGTACCCCTGTGGTAGGGTTTGAATGACCTGCTGCTTATGGGTTGGGACCCCTTTTAATGGGGGGCTCCTGCTGGCTATTGGGGGGACCCATGTGGTAGGGTTTGATCGTCGCCTTCTGCTTATGGGCGGGGACCCCTTTTAATGGTGGGTAACCTGCTTTTGGTATCTGGGGGGCACCTGCTGCTGGTTAATGGGGGGGACCACTCTGGTAGGATTTGAGGGCGACCTGCTTGGGTTTGAGGGTGACCTGCTGCAGGCTTTTGGGAGGGGGGGGAGGTTGGGTAACCCTGTGGTGGGGTTTTTTGGTGATCTGCTCAGGTGGGACCCCTTTTTGTGGAGGGCGACCTGCTTGTGGTGTTTGGAGGGGTGACCTGCTGCTGGTTATTGGGGGGACCCCTGTGGTAGGATTTGAGGGCAACCTGCTTGTGGGGTTTGTGGTGGATGACCTGCTGCTGGCTATTGGGGGTGGGGGGAACCCTGTGGTGAGGTTTGGGAGGTGACCTGCTTGTGGTGGGATTTGGGTGGGCCACCTTCTGCTGGCTATTGAGGGGACCCTTTTTAGTAGGGGGCGACCTGCTGCTGGTTATTGTGGTGACCCCTGTGGTGTGATTTGTGGGTGACCTGCTTGTGGCTTTTGGGGTGAACTGCTGCTCATGGCGTTGACCCCTTTTAGTGTGTGGCAACCTTCTGCTGGCTATTGGACCACTGTGGTGGGATTTCAGGGAGACCTGGTGTTGGCTGCAGGGGCATCACATTGCTTTTAGGATTTTGGGGGGTGACATGGTGCTGGCTAAGGGGAACCACTGTGGGGTTGGTGGTTTGACCTTGTGTTGACTGCGTATGGATCACCCTGCTTGGTGTGGTTTGGGGGGTGAACCTGGCTGTGAGGGTACCCCATGCAGGTGGATTTTGGGGAGGATGACCTTGTACTGGATGTTGGGGACCTCTGGTGGGTTATGAGGGGTTAATACCTTCCCAAGGAGCACTTGTGTGGTGGGCATGTTGAATGATGGTGGACTTTTGATTTGGGAGGGGGGTTTAATGCTGATAACTGCTTTCTTGGTACCCCTAAACTTCACCCATACATTCGATGTCTGTAAACTTGTTTGTCAGATGTGGGTGGAGGTGTGATACCAATTCAGAATATAATAGATACATTTTTAAAAAGACCAAAAATTGTAAGCTGCAGCATTGCTGTAAGATACAGTATTTTTTCATGTGTAAATGGGGAATTTCTTACAGCAGTTCTGCTTTTTACACATGACATCTGTGGAAGGTCCATTTCTAGTTGAATTTCATTAAAATTACTTTTTATTTTTTCATTCGCTTTATTACACTTTGAGATTCCACTCAAGCCTTGCACCACTTCACTCACTGCTGGAGCATCAGTGGCCGAATTTTTTAACATTGCTATGCAGATCTCCCATATAAAGGTCTGCAGCTATGACAACTAGAAGGTTACCATACATTGGACAGTGGTAGTCGGTACTATGTTCTTCATGGGTCTTTCAGCTTTCTAGACTTAGAATTTCTTAATTGTTTATTTGAAACAAAACAACGTATGTTGGAGTATAAGCTGAGTTTTTCAGCAAATTTTTTATTTTTTGCATGAAAGTGCCCCTCTCAGCTTAGACTCCAGTCACCCCCACCATTCTGTTTTCCCCTCTCCCCTGATCTGTCTCTCTTCCCTGTTTTTTTTTAAACCTCATCCTTCACAGCAGCGGCAGAGCAGTGCATCTATTGAGTCCCGGAGGTAGCTGCGTGCCAGTGACATATGGAGCAAGCAGTAGCCGTACGTCAGGTAGAGGTTGCGGGCGGACTGGGTTTTCAGTGCTGCACGCTTCAGTGTGTGCAGCGAAAATACATGCCACCCACAACCTCCACTTACCGGATGGCTAACGCTTGCCTACACGACTGCTACTGCTGCTTCAAATGTTACCTGCATGCCCAAACCTCCGGGACGTCATACATGACAGGATGGCGCTGCTGTGAAGAAGTGGGTGAGAAGCACCCCCTTGGGAGACTCGTGGACCTACGGGGAGAGAGTAGACTTGCGGACCCAGTAGCTGCTGTATCCCCACCAGCATATACTTGTGTCAATAAGTTTTCCTGTTTTTTGAGGTACAATTAGGTATCTTGGCTAATACTAGAGTATATACTGTGTGTGGATATATAGCTCTGGGAAAAATTAAGACATCACTGCACAGTTTTTTAAGGCTATGTGCACACGTTGCGGTTTCTTAGCGGTTTTGCCGCGGTTTTTCGCGGCGGAAACGCCGCAAAACCGCTTACACAATACAACTCATTAAGGCCTATGAGATTCCGCAATGCTGTGCACATGCTGCGGGTTTTTCTGCGGCGGAATCGCATCGCGGGAGAATCCGCAGCATGCTCATTCTTTTTTGCGGAACCGCGGCGATTCCGCCGCCATAGGAATGCATTGAACCGCTTACTTTCCGCATGTGGCTGTGCCCACCATGCGGAAAGTAAGCGGTTCATGTGCGGATGGTACCCATGGTCTGGAGGAGAGGAGACTCTCCTCCAAGCCCTGGGTACCATATCCATGTAAAAACAATAATTAAAATAAAAAATAATGATATTCTCACCTTCCGGCGTCCCACGCAGCTTTCCCGCCTTCAGCGACGCTCCCGCCAATCGCGTTCCCAGTGATGCTTTGCGAGATCACCCAGATAACGTAGCGGTCTCGCGAGATGCTACGTCATCGGGATGATTGTCGCAAAGGACTCTTGGGAACGGAACTTGCCGGGAGCGTCGCTGAAGGCGGGAAAACTGCGGGGGCCGCCGGAAGGTGAGAATATCATTATTTATTATTTTTTATTATTATTTTTACGAAATAGGTGGCATCAATAGTAAAAAGTTGGTCACACGAGTCAAACACTTGTTTGACTCGTGTGACCAACCTGTCAAATCGCTTGTAAAACGCTAGCATTCTGCAAGCTAATTCCGCTTGCAAAACGCTAGTGTTTAGCGGGAATACGCATACCTATAATATGCGGATTTCCCGCGGCAGGGAGGTGCGGAATTGCCGCGGAAATTTCCATGGCAATTCCGCAACGTGTGCACATAGCCTAAAAATCAGCTTCTCTACATGTCTGACAGCCATTCCATTCCAGTGTCAGTTGAATTACAACCAGAGTACACCTCATTCTACTTAATGTGCTTCTGATTAGGTGATCTCCTGAAACAAATCTTATTTCTTTATCGCTTCATTGGGGGACACAGTTACTATGGGTGTATGATGCTGTCACTAGGAGGCTGACACTATGCAAATAAGGTAAAAGCTGGCTCCTCACCAGCAGTATACACCCACCGACAGGCACAAAGCAACTCAGTTTTTTGATTAGTGTCTGTAGGAGGCGGACCTGGATCTAACACCAGATCCGCAGTCTTTTTTTCCCTTACAGGTTTTGTGTTGTGTTAACGTTTTCCATTTGTTTTCCAGGCTGGCGTCGGTGGTGATGATCTGCCACCGGAGAGGTAGGAATGATCTTCCGTGTAGGATGGAGGAGGCCAGCGTCCACCAAGTGAGGGACTGTTTCACTTTGGGCGGAAGGGACACTGGGCGGTCTAGGGACACTGGCTTCTTGTCCCATGACGACAAGAGGGCAAGCTGGAGGGGACGTGTGTGGAACTACACGGATGGTACTGCCTCCATGGAGGTGACCATCTTCCCCAGGACTCTGAGGCCAAAACGTAGGGGAAGAGGGGCTGGTCGCTTTAGGGCTTTGATCCCCTGTCTGAGAGAGTAGTAGTTCTCCGGGGGGAAGACTCGAGCCCGAATGGTGTCGAGTTCCATGCCCAGAAAGAGAAGGCGTTGGGTTGGTATCAGGGTCGATTTCTCCCGGTTGATTAGCCACCCGAGGCAGGATAAGGTGCTCAGGGTGATCTGGAGGCTTTGGTTGCAGTCCTGGCGTGACAGACCTTTGACTAGGAGATCGTCGAGGTAGGGGATTATGAGGATCCCCTTGGATCGAAGGATGGCCATAACCGCTGCCATGACCTTTGTGAAGACTCTGGGGGCGGAGGCCAGGCCGAACGGGAGAGCTGTGAACTGGTAATGGTGTTCCTGCACCGCAAAGCGGAGGTACTTTTGGTGTTTGATGCAGACAGGAATGTGTAGGTAAGCATCCTGTATGTCCACGGAGCAAAGAAATTCCCCCGGCTCCATGGAGGTGATTACCGAGCGCAAGGACTCCATTTTGAAGTGGTGGATCCGAAGATGGCGGCTCAGCCATTTGAGGTCTAGGATCGGGCAAAGGGAGCCGTCCTTTTTCGGGACTACGAAGAGGATTGAGTAGAGTTCGTGCAGCGTAATGGGGACGATCACTTCTGCTTCTAGCAGGGAGGCGACTGCGCAGAGAAACCCTGGGAGATGTGAGGGCTGCTTTGGTGGGTGAGAGGCGAAGAAGCGTCTCTGGGCGGGAAGAAAACTCTATTTTGTATCCGGATGTGATGATCTTCCTTACCCAGGCGTCGTCGACGACTGACAGCCAGGTTTCCTTGAACAAAAGGAGTCCCCCCCCCCCCCACCCTGGAAGGGTTCCCAGGTGGGGATGACCCGTCATTTAGGGGGAAATCTATGATTCCTGTTACTGGTTGACTTAGGGGGGCGGCTCTTGTTTCTCCAGTGGGGGGTAGACTTGAAGGAAGGTTTCCTTCTGTCTCCATGGGAAGGAGGTCGTTCCTGTTGAGTGGAGCCGCCTGAGGCGGTGAATGGATGGAAGGGGCAAAAGGGCTGTTGTCCCTTCCTGTTGTAGGGCCGTTTTGGTCTGTATTGGGGCAGAGAGTTACCCTTGCCCTCCGTGGCGTCAGAGATGATCTGGTCCAGTTTGGACCCGAAGAGCCTAGATATCACGCTGTATAACAGTTATAGATAATGTCAGTAATCTATATCAAGTGGGACAACATTCTATATACCATATAAATAGGTTATATCAACATGAACATATAGTATTTGATAACATAGTATTACCTGACATAATATCCGAAGTACTGAGGATCTATACTGGATCTGTTTCACGCTGTCTCAGGCTAGAGGTGGACCGGGGTCTATACTGACCCTAAACTGGGGTCCTGACTAGTCCCTATACCTGGAGGTACTGTTAATGGTACAGAGGTCCAGGCCGCCAGCGTAACCCTATCTCCTATAAGTTCCTGACCACTGTAATCTAGTCCTTAGAAGGACCCTGATTACCACCACAGGGATATGGGCAGGTCACCGCTTAATAAACAGTAAAGACAAACGAGACAGACAGGGGATAAAGTAAATACTGTCTTGCATACAACACTTAAACACAGAGGGAACACAAAAGGTCTAGGAGATAAACTATAAGCGAGGAGAGGAGAAACCACAAAGGAGCTCTTAGCTTAAGTCTTCTCAGAACCGATCCTATCTGCTGGTCTGTATGAATGCTTTCACCGGCATCTCCCAAGCAGACTGGCAGGTATATATAGGAAGCTAATTAGTGCATAATCAAACTGCAGCCGGGCGAGGCTGGACCTAGTCTTAGCACAGAGCTAGGTAGAATTAACTCCCTCACTGCCAAACACAAAGAAACAGCAACTCAGCTGCGAGAAGTCAGAATGTGTAATCGCGACGATCTTCGTGGCGATACACCCATGACACTAGAACCCTGGAAGGGGAGGCTAGTTAAGGACTTTTTTGAAGCTGGGTCCGCGTTCCACGCCTTTAGCCAACGGACCTGGCAAATTGCGAGGATGTTGCTGTTTGCCCTTGCAGAGCAGGCGGCATCCAAGGAGGCCTGCTTGAGCGATCTGGTCCGCTAAGTCGGAAAGTTCCTCTGTTGGGACCTCCGACGGGATGGCCCGTTTGAGAATTTTAGCCCAGGCCGATACGGGTTTTGCCACCCAGGTGGAGGCGAAGTTGGGACAGAGTGATGCGCCTGATGCCTCAAAGGCAGATTTTGTCAGGGCTTCGATCTGTCTGTCCGTGGTGTCCTTGAGTGCCGCAGCGTCAGGGATGGACAGGACCGTATGGGCGGACAAGCGGGAGATAGGTGTGTCCACCTTGGGGGACTCGGACCATTTGGTTACCAGGTCAGAGCTGAAGGGGTATAGGACGTCTAGCCGTCTCCTTCCCGGGAAACGCTTTCTGGGGTTATCCCAGTGTCGGGCTGTAGTAGCCTCGAACTCCTTGTGATTGGGGAAGACCCTTGAGGGTGACGGAGTTGTCCTGGGCGACTGCCTCATCCTCTTTAATTTCTGTGAGGGTCGTGGTCGGGTGCAGGCGAATTGCCGTGGGTGGCGTTCGTAGCACTGGTGGCGGCAGTTAGCTGTGGCATACGCTCCAGGACCTGTACGAGGGACTGCAATATTTTTGTCAAGTCCAAGACGGACTGAGACATAGCGACGGCCCACTCTGGAGGGGTGGGGGCGTTCTCCTCCCGGGCATTGGAGGTTTCCTGATGGGCAGACATGGTGGTGGGGACGCAGGACGAGCAGAGGGGGACGCTTGGCCTGAAGCCCACTTTTTCTTACAAAGGGCACAAGCGTAGTGGACCACCGTGGGGAACTGAGCGGGTGCAGCGGGGTTGGGCATAGGTAGGGTCTGGGCAACGGTGTGCTGTTGCTGCGAGGACACGGCTGCTGAGCGAGTACAGCCTTGCGCGGTGGGCTATGCAGCTAAATGGAGTGGGGCTACGTGGGGTTTTGGTAGGGTCTGTGGGGTGCCGAGCCTACCAGTGCCCCTGCTTATCGGTACCCAGTGATTGGCGGTGGCAGCTGCGGTATGGCATGCAGTAGCTGTGTCCCCCTGGGGCGGGCAGGCGAAGCCGGGGATGGATCCTCCTGTGTGCTGGCGCTGTGAGACACGTGCAGGGTCTGGGGAGGCTTGTGCGTCATTCACGCGCTGATGCAGGAAGCGGTGGGTGGCGCTTGTGTGTCGTCGATAGCGCCGGAAGGTGTGTCCGGCCGGAGTTTGGGGGCGGGGAACGCTTTGTTCCCTGGCTGGCTCGCCTCGTGGGCGATGTGCGGTCTTCCGGCAGGGTGGAGCCGGGGCTAGCGCAGGCAGGGTGCGCGTCCCGGCGCTGGTGACACGACGCTGTGAAACATTTGCAGGGTCTGGGGAGGCTTGTGCATCGTCCACGCGCTGATGCAGGAAGCGGTGGGCGGCGCTTGTGTGTCGACGATAGCGCCGGAAGATGTGTCTGACCAGAGTTTGGGGGGCGGGGAATGCTTTGTTCCCTGGTACGGATTTAGGGGAGGGTGCTGTGTCCCCCAATGAAGACTCCAAGTAAATACCAAAAATCCTTTCTGTCACTCAGCAACCGCATGATGACATCAAGTGACCTACAAAATGAATGGCAGCTGGGGTGAAATGCACGGCAAGAACTGTTCGTAACAGGCTCCTAGAGGCAGGGCTCAAGTCATGTAAAGCTAGAAAAAAGCCTTTCATCAATGAGAAGCAAAGGAGAGCCAGGCTGAAGTTTGCCAAAGACCATAAGGATTGGACCATAGAGGACTGGAGTAAGATAATCTTCTGAGTCTAACTTTCAGCTTTGCCCATCACCTGGTCGTCTAATGGTTAGGGTGAGTTTCCACGGTCAGGAAACGCTGCGTGTTTGGCGCATGCGGAAGACCTGCGTATCCGGACATGCTGCGCGTCTTTTCAGACTGCAGCATGTCCTAGCGTATTGCGGCGCAACGGAATTTCACACAGGGCTATGTAGCCCTGCGTTCTTTCCGGAGGTGTTCCGGAGGTGTCCTGAACACCTCCGGAAAGAACGCGCGTCAGAAAGGGGGCGGGGCTTAGACGGAGCGGAATTTCCTGACCATGGAAACACAGCCTAAGACCTGGAGAGGCGTACAAGCCACAGTGTCTTGCACCCATTGTGAAATTTGGTGGAGGATCGGTGGTGATCTGGGGATGCTTCAGCAAGGCTGGAATTGCGCAGGTTAATCTGTGAATGACATATGAATCAAGCCGCATACAAGGTTATCCTGGAAAAACAGTGGATTCCTTCTGCTCAGGCAATGTTCCCCAACTCTGAGGACAGGTTCCTCCAGCAGGACAATGCGCCATGCCACACAGCTAGGTCAATCAATGTGTGGATGAAGGACCACCACAACAAATCTGTCAAGGCCTGCCTGTTATAACCCTCTTGTCAGATTTTGTTTCAGTTTGCTGTCACATGACCTTTTTTCCCTATTTAGTCTTGTTCCGCCCTTCTGGCTTTGCTGGACTTCATTGTATTATCTACTCTTAAGCTAGCCGGGTGCTTAGGTGCCTTACTCTGTCAGTTTTGCTTGATCTTAGGATCTCTTAGTATTTGTTTTCTGTTTTATTTTCCCTGCTACTATTTCTGTTAGGAGGTGTCCACCTTTTCACCCAGTCCCTAGATCTTGTAGGGATTCCTCCCTCGCAACTATAGGTCTTCGTTCAGACTAGCTGAGGACTTTAGCGGGTCTGGTCGCAGGATCAGGTTCCCCGTTACATCGTAGGGATCCAGCTCAGTCCTATTGTAGGGACAGAATTCCCACCTTTCCTTAGTGCTTGTAGCAGATCATAACAGTAAGTCCAGCCCAAAGAAAAAAAAAAAAAAAAATCTCTAAGGAAAGATTTTCTGTTTTCCATCATGGTGTCGGTTCGGGATTTGGCTGAACGCCTGCAGGGTCTCTCTCTGGAGGTGGCTGAAATCCAGCAACACGTGAGTAGTTGTTCTGGAGCACATTTCGTGGAGCCAAAGGTACGTTTGCCTGATTTATTTTTTGGTGAACAACAAGATTTTTTTTCTTTTAAAAATGCTTGCTTGTTGTATTTCCGTTTGAGACCCAGATCCTCTGGTGATGAATCACAGCGCATAGGGTTCATAATGTCACTTTTGCGCAAAAAACCTCAGGACTGGGCCTTTTCTCTGCAGCCTAGTGATCCATGCTTTAGATCTGTGGATAGTTTTTTTTCTGCTTTGGGGTTGTTATATGACGATCCGGATCGTGTTTCATCAGCTGAGACAGAATTGAGACGTTTGAGACAGGGATCAGGTAATGTGGAAAAATATTGTACTCACTTCTGAAGGTGGTCCACACAGGTGGGCTGGAACGATTCAGCTTTGAAAAGTTTATTTCTTGCAGGGTTAAGTGAAAGAGTTAAAGATTTGCTGATTGCTTATCCTATACCTGGTAACTTGCAAGAGGCTATGCAATTAGCCATACGGTGGATAGGAGACTGCGTGCAAGGGTTAATGAGAGTAAATCTGCCTTGTCAGCTCCAAGTTTGGAGAAGGAATGTACTGACATTGCAGAGCCAATGGAAATTGGTGCAATGACACCTCACTCTCGGGAAAAAGAACGCAGATTTGCTAAGGGCTTGTGTTTCTATTGTGGTAAATCTGAGCATTTCATTAAGAACTGTGCGCTTCGAATGAATAAAGGAAAAAAAAAAATGAGGTCAGTTTCGCCCGTATAGCTTGTTTAAACAATAAAGGTGTCTTTCTTTCTGCTACCACTGCTGGTGAGCAGGAATTAATGGAGTTTCGGGTATTTGTGGATTGTGGTTCAACTCTCAATGTGATTGATGGGAAATTTTTGGAAAAACTAAAATTAAAACCCAAACTTCTGTCTTCCCCTATTAATGTGGTGTCTGTGGATGGTTCTCACTTGAAAAATGTTACTCACCATATCTGTGAATTTCCTCTTACTATTAATGGTGTTCATCAAGAGAATTTGGATTTGGTAGTTTTGAATAATTTGCCCTCACCGGTGATTTTGGGGTTACCCTGGTTAAAATTGCACAATCCAGTACTGGATTGGTCTACCAATGAAATTAAGTCCTGGAGTCCCAATTGTTATGACAAGTGTTGTAACGGGCGTATTGCGGCTGTAGTTAAGGGGGAGTTGCCTGTACCTATTCAGGATTTTTGGAAAGTTTTTTCTGATAAGGAATCGCAGGTATTGCCTCCTCATAGAGATTATGATTGTGCAATTGAATTTGTCCCTGGAGCGACTCTTCCTAAAAGTCGTTTATTTAATTTGACTATTACTGAGAGAAAGGCTTTGGAGGAATACATACAGACAAGCTTGGCCGCCGGTCACATTAGGCCTTCCAAATCTCCTGTGGCGGTTGGATTTTTTTTTGTTAAAAAAAAGGACGGCGGTTTACGGCCTTGTCTAGACTTTCGTGAGATTAATAAGATTACTGTACGCAATCCTTACCCACTGCCATTGATTCCTGATTTGTTTAACCAGTTAGTGGGGGCCAAGTGGTTCTCTAAAATTGATCTTCGAGGGGCATACAATTTGTTGCGCATGAAGGAGGGGGATAAATGGAAGACTGCGTTTAACACTCCACTGGGTCATTTTGAGAATCTGGTTATGCCTTTTGGACTTTCCAGTGCTCCGGCATTTTTTCAGAATCTTATTAATGACATCCTTAGACCTTTGATCGGCAGAAGTGTGGTTGTGTATTTGGATGACATTTTGATTTATTCACCGAATCTGGAGTCTCATTGGAGGAGTGTGCGTGAAGTATTACAGTTACTGAGTGATAATTCACTTTTTGCCAAACTAGAAAAATGTGAGTTCGCTGTACAGAGACTTAGTTTTTTGGGCTACATTGTCTCCAGTGAAGGTTTTGAGATGGATCCGGTGAAAGTGCAAGCTGTGCAGGATTGGCCTAGACCTATTGGTGTGAAATCAATACAGAGGTTTTTGGGGTTCGCCAATTATTATAGAAAATTCATAAAAGATTTTTCTGTGATTGCCAAACCTCTGACTGATCTCACCAGGAAAGGTGCTGATGCGGTTCAGTGGACTACTGAGGCCATTGAGGCTTTTGTGTTGCTAAAGGAGAGGTTCAGCTCTGCTCCCATCCTTACGCAGCCTGATGTGACTAAACCATTTTTGGTTGAGGTTGATGCTTCTTCTGTGGGGGTCGGCGCAGTGTTGTCTCAGGCAAAGACGGATGGAGTACATCCCTGTGCTTTTTTTTCAAAGAAATTTTCTGAGTCTGAACTAAATTATGATATCGGTAATCGGGAATTGTTGGCAATTAAACTTGCATTTGAACACTGGCGTCATTTTTGGAGGGAGCGGAATTTCCCATTCAAGTCTTCACCGATCATAAAAATCTGATCTACCTTGATGCTGCCAAACGCTTGAATGCCCGTCAGGCTAGGTGGGCACTGTTTTTCTCACGGTTTAATTTTACCGTTACTTACATCCCAGGTACTAAAAATGTTAAAGCTGATGCTTTGTCTCGCAGCTTTTCTCCTATGGTGGGTACTGAGGAGGAGGAGGAAAACATCTTGCAAGAGGGGGTTGTTATTGCTGTTTTGGACTCCGTGTTGGAAGATGAGATTCTTAATGCACAGGAGAATGCCCCATCTAACACGCCTCATGGGAGGTTGTTTGTGCCTGGTACCCTGAGGAGAGATTTGTTTGTTGAATGTCATGACTCTCGCTTGGCAGGTCATCCTGGAATCTCTGAGACCAAGAGACTTGTGGGTCGCAGTTTTTGGTGGCCAGGATGGCAGAAGGAAGTCATTAAGTGGGTACGTCAATGCACTGTGTGTGTTAGATCTAAGTCTTCTCATACTCCTGCTGCGGGGTTGCTTTGCCCTCTGGAGGTTCTGTCATGGGTGTATCGCCACAAGGATCGTCGCGATTACACACTCTGACTTCTCACAGCTGAGTTGCTGTTTCTTTGTGTTTGGTAATGAGGGAGTTAATTTTACCTAGCTCTTTGCTAAGACTAGGTCCAGCCTCGCCCGGCTGCTTTTGATTATGTTCTAATTAGATTCCTTCATATTCCTGCCAGTCTGCTTGTTAGATGCCGGTGAAAGCCTTTATGTAGTCTAGCAGACTGGATCGGTTCTGAGAATACTTAAGCTAAGAGCTCCTTAGTTGTTTTTACTCTTACAGCTTATAGTTTATCTCTGAGACCTTAGGTGTTCCTACTGTGTGTGAGTGTTGTATGTAAGACTTTATTTACTTTATTTCTTGTCTTTCTTGTATGTCTTTCTGTTCATTAACCGTTACCTGTTCATTCCCTTTGGTGGTAATTAGGGTCCTTCTTAGGACTAGATTACAGTTGGCAGGGATTGATAGGAGACAGGGTTTACGCTGGTGGCCTGGACCTCTGTACCTTTAACAGTACCTCCAGGTAGAGGGATTAGTTAGGACCCCAGTTTAGGGTCAGCATAGACCCCGGTCACCCTCTAGCCGGAGACAGCGTATAACGGATTACGTATTGACCCACTGGACTTTCTGTCAGGTAATTCTATGTTATCATATATCTATGTGCATGTTATATTGTATGTTGCCCTTTTGATATAGATTACTATCATCACATATATATATATCTGCTATACAGCGTGACATTTTCACCGGCCATACTAAAGATTCTCTCCAGCTGTCATGGATCCAGTAGCCCAGCTGGCCCGGCAGTTGCAGGGGTTGTCCATGGAGTTTGCAGACATTAAGTCCAAGGTTCTGTCCCCCCGGAGCAAACCAGATCTGAACCTAAGGTTGCTCTTCCGGACAGGTTCACTGGTGGGCGGGACAAATTTTTTACTTTCCGGGAGGCATGTAAATTGTACTTTCGGCTGCGGCCTCGGTCATCTGGGAGTGAAGAGCAGAGGGTGGGAATTGTTATCTCGCTCTTACAAGGGGACCCTCAATCTTGGGCGTTCTCTATTCCTCCAGGCTCCCCAGATCTCCAGTCAGTGGATCGATTTTTTACTGCCCTGGGTCTGGTATATGATGATCCGGATCGAGTTTCCCTTGCTGAAACAAAGTTACGTAAAATACGGCAAGGAAATCGTCCAGCGGAGGAATATTCTTCTGAGTTCCGTAGATGGGCAACAGATACTCAGTGGAATGACCCAGCTCTTAGGAGCCAGTTTTGTCAAGGGTTGTCTGACAAATTAAAAGATGTGTTGGCTCAGTATGATTCTCCTCCATCACTCGAGGCTGCTATGGCCCTCGCTATTCGCATGGATAGACGAATTCGGGGAAGACGCGAGGTAACTCCGCCTCCCGTGATGACTCCACCTACTACTAAAGTCCCTTATACTGAGGTTCCCCTGGTCTGTTCTGAGGAACCCATGCAGTTGGGAGGGACATCTTTTTGTAGGAGGGAATTGGCGGTGCACCGCAAGACTAGAAGGTGTTTCTTTTGCGGGAGAGAGGGACATTTTGTTGGGGGGTGTCCATCCCGGGCCTCTTTGAGCAAAGGAGTTAACCTGGGAGTGTGTATTTCGTCCCCAAATCCCTCTCAGTTTCTCGTGCCTGCGGAGGTGGTGATTGGTACTAGAACTGAGAGGATTTCTGTTTTTCTTGATAGTGGGTCCGGGGCTAATCTGGTGGACGCTCGGTTTGCCCAGGTGCATGGTATGCAACTGAGTGTATTGGCCAAACCGGTCCCTATAGTCTCTTTTGATTCTAGACCTCTCGGTCAAGGTAGCTTGGTACAAGCTGTTCATAACATAGATCTTCGAGTAGGGGCAAGACATAAAGAGCAATTGTCTTGTTATGTGTTGGAGGGTCTACCTACTCCTATTGTGTTGGGACTTCCTTGGTTGGCTAAACATAACCCAGTGATTGATTGGCAGTCCAGAAAGATAAGCCAGTGGGGTGAATTTTGCAAGAATAACTGCATGAGCACGGTCATCGGTGCGGTTGTGCCTAGGACTTTGTCTCCTTTTCTGGAGGACTTTGGGGAGATGTTCTCAGAGGAGGGGTGTAAAGAGTTACCTCCTCATCGCGCATATGACTGCTCAATAAAGTTGCTTCCTGATGCCTTATCTCGTACTTTCCCAGGGGCCGGGAAGACGGATGATCCGGTTCCTATTCCTCAGGAGGGAGTTGTAGTGTCAGCTGTATGCTCTGAGCTTGAGGGGGAGGTATTGGGGGCTCAGGGGGACGCCCCTGTGGGACTTTCAGGGAGACTGATAGTTCCAGATCGGTTAAGACTGAAGGTTACGGGGAACCGTTACAAACGGATGGCTGATAGGAGGAGAGTTTCTGGTCTAGATCTGAAGGTGAACGATCTAGTTTGGTTGTCTACCAGGAATATAAAACTTAAAGTTTCCTCCTGGAGGTTGGGTCCCAGATTCATCGGGCCGTACAGGATCAGTTCCATAATTAATCCTGTGGCATTTCGTCTGGACCTCCCTCCTACGTTTAAAATTCATAATGTGTTTCACAAGTCATTACTTAAAAAGTATGTGGCACCAGTCATACCGTCACCTCTACCTCCTCCTTCAGTGGTGGTCAATGATAACGTGGAATTTCATGGGTCGAAAATCATTGACTCACGTCTCAGTCGTCAGTCCCTTCAGTACCTGGTTCATTGGAAGGGGTATGGTCCTGAGGAGAGGACGTGGGTCCCTGCGTCGGAGGTTAACGCAGATCGATTGGTTCGGACCTTCCACACAACTTACCCGGGCAGACCTGGCCTTGAGGGTCCGGAGTCCCCTCGTAGAGGGGGGGGTATTGTCATGGGTGTATCGCCACAAGGATCGTCGCGATTACACACTCTGACTTCTCACAGCTGAGTTGCTGTTTCTTTGTGTTTGGTAATGAGGGAGTTAATTTTACCTAGCTCTTTGCTAAGACTAGGTCCAGCCTCGCCCGGCTGCTTTTGATTATGTTCTAATTAGATTCCTTCATATTCCTGCCAGTCTGCTTGTTAGATGCCGGTGAAAGCCTTTATGTAGTCTAGCAGACTGGATCGGTTCTGAGAATACTTAAGCTAAGAGCTCCTTAGTTGTTTTTACTCTTACAGCTTATAGTTTATCTCTGAGACCTTAGGTGTTCCTACTGTGTGTGAGTGTTGTATGTAAGACTTTATTTACTTTATTTCTTGTCTTTCTTGTATGTCTTTCTGTTCATTAACCGTTACCTGTTCATTCCCTTTGGTGGTAATTAGGGTCCTTCTTAGGACTAGATTACAGTTGGCAGGGATTGATAGGAGACAGGGTTTACGCTGGTGGCCTGGACCTCTGTACCTTTAACAGTACCTCCAGGTAGAGGGATTAGTTAGGACCCCAGTTTAGGGTCAGCATAGACCCCGGTCACCCTCTAGCCGGAGACAGCGTATAACGGATTCCGTATTGACCCACTGGACTTTCTGTCAGGTAATTCTATGTTATCATATATCTATGTGCATGTTATATTGTATGTTGCCCTTTTGATATAGATTACTATCATCACATATATATATATCTGCTATACAGCGTGACAGGTTCCTAGTGCACCTTGGACACATTTGGCTATGAACTTTATTACTGACCTTCCCCCCTCTGAGGGTTTCACTGTCATCTGGGTGGTCGTGGACCGTTTTAGCAAGATGTGTCACTTGGTTCCTTTCATCAAACTGCCCTGCGCTAAGACTCTCGCTAAGGCCTTTGTCAAGGAAATAGTCAGACTACATGGTGTTCCTACTGACATTGTTTCTGATAGGGGACCTCAGTTTGTGGCTCGTTTTTGGCGCGCCTTTTGTGACAGGTTGGGAGTTCATTTGTCGTTTTCATCCGGATATCATCCTGAGTCTAATGGCCAGACAGAAAGGAAAAACCAGGATGTTGAGCAGTTTTTGCGTTGTTTTGTGACTGATAATCAAGAGGGGTGGTCTGAGTTTCTGCCACTTGCTGAGTTTGCTCTTAACAACCATACATCCGCTTCTGCTGGTTGTTCGCCTTTTTTTTGTTGTTCTGGGAGACATCCGTCATTTGGGTCATTTTCCAAGTTGGGATCGGCTGTACCTGAAGAGGAGAATTTTTCTGGTGTTTTGGAGAGAGTTTGGACTGATGTGTGTGGTAATCTTCAGGAGGCTAACAAAAGATCCAAAGTGTATTTTGATAGAAAACGACAAGAGGTTTTGTTTGCTATTGGTGACATGGTTTGGTTGTCATCTAAGAATCTGCGCTTGAGGATTCCGTCTAAGAAATTGGGTCCCAAGTTTGTAGGGCCCTTTAAGGTGCTTCAGGTTATTAACCAATCTGCTGTTAAGTTGGAGCTTCCTACCTCCTGGAAGATTAATCCGGTGTTTCATGTTTCTCTCTTGAAAAAAGCTGAGGTCTCAGATGGAGACGTCTCGGCCACTGTTCCCCTGGTGGTGGAGGACGGGCAATATGAGATTTCCCGCATCCTAAATTCTAGACGGTATAGAGGGGGTTCGCGTACCTCGTCGCTTGGAAGGGTTATGGACCCGAGGATAACTCATGGGTGAGGGCGGATGATGTTTCTGCGTCTAGACTTGTCAGAGCGTTTCACAAGAGATTTCCGGATAAGCCTAAGCCATAGGGGATCCGGAGGATCCTCTTTGAAGGGAGGGTACTGTTATAACCCTCTTGTCAGATTTTGTTTCAGTTTGCTGTCACATGACCTTTTTTCCCTATTTAGTCTGGCTCCGCCCTTCTGGCTTTGCTGGACTTCATTGTATTATCTACTCTTAAGCTAGCCGGGTGCTTAGGTGCCTTACTCTGTCAGTTTTGCTTGATCTTAGGATCTCTTAGTATTTGTTTTCTGTTTTATTTTCCCTGCTACTATTTCTGTTAGGAGGTGTCCACCTTTTCACCCAGTCCCTAGATCTTGTAGGGATTCCTCCCTCGCAACTATAGGTCTTCGTTCAGACTAGCTGAGGACTTTAGCGGGTCTGGTCGCAGGATCAGGTTCCCCGTTACATCGTAGGGATCCAGCTCAGTCCTATTGTAGGGACAGAATTCCCACCTTTCCTTAGTGCTTGTAGCAGATCATAACACTGCCCAATCTCCAGACCTGAACCCCATTGAAAACCTCTGGAATGTAATCAAGAGGAAGATGGAGAGTCACCAGCCATCAAACAAAGAACAGCTTACATATGTGACAGGAGAGTAATAAGGTTATTTAAAAGCGGTGTGACAGACTGGTGGAAAGCATGCCAAGACGCATGAAAGCTGCGATTAACAATCATGGTTGTTACACTAAATAATGATTTGTTAACTGGTCATGAGTTAAAACATTAGTATTGTTGTTTATAAATGATTATGAACTTTGTTTATTTGCATTTGAGTTCTGCAAGAACATAATTTTTTTTTTTTTCTAATTTCAACTATTTCTATTCTGAAAATTAAATATTTATTGCTTTGAAATTCCGAGCAAGACATGTCAGTAGTTTATCGACTAAGGCCTCTTTCACATATCCGTTTTTTGACTTCAGGCACGATCCGGCGTGTTAAAAAAACGGTTCCGGTACCGGATGCGTTTTTTTACCATTGACTTTCATTAGCGCCGGATCGTGCCTGATGTCATTGCGTTGTATCCGTTTTTGTCCGGATCCGGCGGAAATGTACATTCCGGCGGCCGGACAAAACGGTGCCTGCAACGTTTTTTTTTTTCCGGAGCCGCCTGATAGTGCCTGAATCAGCGCATCAGGCGGCCGGAAATAATACAAGTCTATGGAACCGGATCAGTCTTTTGTGCAATCCGTCAAAAGACTGATCCGGATTCTGGAAATCTACTACTACTAGGTCCGGACATGCAAAACCTCTTTTTCCGGGTTCAAAAGTTCAGGTCGGATCCAGCAAAAAAAACGGATCCGTTGCATCAGTTTTTTAATTTCAGTGCCGGGTCCGTCCCTTCAGGTGTTCGACGGATTATGCCTATGCCTAACACAAAAAAACAAATGTGTGAAAGTAGCCTAAAAGAGCAATTTACATTTTACTCAAATATGCCTATAAATAGAAAAATCAAACTGTACGTTTGGCAGTGTTCTCAATTTTTGCCAGAGGTGTGTGTATATATGTATTTACGTATTTTCAGCTTGTATGTATTTAAAGGTTGTTTGCTTTCATGTCATTTACTTGAAGCTTATAAATTGCTGTATTTTTATTTTTTGTAGAATATACAATGGCAGAAATGATTTTGAATTTTGTCTTACTAGGTAAAGTACAATCTACTGTGAATTCATCGGATGTGGTATAGTATTTTTTGACATATAACTGCATGTTCTCCATATTTCTATCACTCACATGTATTTTATCATAATGCTGTTCTATGTTTGTTTTCTTTCCATTAGGCATTTACATCATCACAACAAAGCTCCCAGGTTTTTTTTTTTTTTTTAAGATTTTGCAGTCAAATTAATAGGAAACTTTAAGAGGATTTGAAGCATTATTTTCATGTGAATTAGCATTAAAATTTGCTTTTATATCACTGTATTAAAAAAATAAATTAAAATAGGTTCCAAACAGGATGAGATCATGAATGCATGTGTCCTTATACAAATATTTCATGAGCACCCTGGACCAAGTAGCGCCGCTCACGCTCAGAACCTCCAAACACAGTGTTAAACAGCTCTGGCTCACATCGCAAAATCGAACTCTCCAGCGATGCTCTAGGAGTGCTGAACGCCTGTGGAGAAAAACTCGCACACCAGAAGCCTTCATCCACTTCAAATTTATGTTAAGAGCCTATAACGCTGCACTTCACCTCGCCAAACAGACCTACTTCACCACACTGATTTCCTCACTAGCCAACAACTCCAAGAAACTTTGACACTTTTCACTCCCTCCTCAGGCCAAAAGCACAAGCCCCTGTCACAGACATTTGTGCTGATGACCTGGCCTCACTTTCTAGAAAAAATAGATATCTGCTCCCAACCACCAAGTGCTGTGACTCCCGTCCCTCCCGTGTGATGTAAACAGTGCCTTCCCGCCTGGCACCAGTCCCGTAATAAAAACCACCGACGGGCCTGGATGGGTTGAACAGGTCTGTCACAGTTTAGTCAATTTAATGAGAGAGGCAAGTACAATTCGCAACGGACTCCTCGCTGAAGGCCCCTTCAATGATCGCTGGACGAGCAAGACGAGAGGTTACGAACCTTGGCCCCCCTCTACACTACTGCTGTGACTTAATAACAACCATAACAACGTGAATATTGAATTTTTTTTTTTAACATTTTAACAATAGTTGCGCAGCACATCCGTGAATCTATAAGGGAGGGAGGGTGGGCCAAAAGCTTCCAAGGGTCAGCCGGGGAGAAAGAGGCAGTCGCAGACCCAAGGTACCTGAATTTAACCCCTGAGGATGTGGCCGGATGCCCCCCCTTCCTCTTCCCATTTGTCAGTTGGGCGTCCGAATTATGGCATCACGTGGGGAGTAGTGGGAGGGGGGAAATGGGCACTGCACACAGGTTCTAGCTTTTTTTTTTAGGGGCTCCACAGAGGCACATTCCTTATACGGTACTGTGCCTGCCATTCCCCTGGGTCACTTTCCACATTTGATCCCATCACAGAAGTCTCCAGACTCCTCTCTTCTTCTCTTCCGACTACATGCACTACCGACCCCATTCCCTCATATCTCCTCCAGTCTCTCTCCAGTTGTCACAACTCACCTAACTACAGTCTTTAATCTCTCCCTCCTCGGGCATTTTCCCATCCTTCACTCTATCGTTACTCCATTACTAAAGAAACCCGCTCTCGACCCATCTTGCACAAAAAAGTACACAACAGTCTGCAATCTCGCCTTCATATATAAACTTTTGGAGTGCATAGTCTACTTCCGCCTTACCCGTTACCTCTCCACTCCCTCCCTCCTAGACCCTTCACAGTCCGGCTTCCGCCCCCTACATTCGACAGAAACTACACTTATCAAAGTGACCAATGACCTTCTGCCAGCAAAATGTAATGGTGACCACTTTCTGCTCATTCTTCTCGACCTTTCTGCAGCTTTTGACACTGTTGACCGTCTCCTACTCTCTAGGCTCCAGTCACTAGGTATTAAGGATACTGTTCTCTCCTGGTTCTCTTGCTATCTTTCTGACCGCTCCTTCAGTGTTTTGTTAGCTGGCTCCACGTCATCTTTTCCTCACTGTCGGGGTACCTCAGGGATTAGTCCTTTCTCTCTCTACACGGACCCAATTGGACAGACCATCAGTAGATTTGGCTTTCAGTCCCATATTTATGCTGATGACACACAACTATACACGTCATCCCCCGACCTTACCTCCGCTGTACTATAGAACGCCAGTGACTCTCTGTCTGCAGTCTCCAACATCATGTCCATTCTCTATCTGAAATTCAACCTCTCACAAACTGAACTTATTCTGCTCCTGCCGTCTACTAACCTCCCTAAATATGACATTTCTGTGTCTGTGGGCGGCACCATAATAACACCCTGGCCACAGGCGCTCTTGTCTGGGTGTTGTTTGACAACAATCTCTCCTTCACATCCCATACACAAACTCTTGCCGCTTACACCTAAAGAACATCTCTAGAATCTGCCCTTTTCTCAACATGGAAACAACAAAAACCCGCACTGCCGCCCTGATCCACTCCCGCCTGGACTATTGCAACACTCTATTAATTGGCCTCCCTGTTACTCGACTATCCCCTCTCCAATACATATTGCAGCAGCGAGAGTCGTCCATGTGGCTAATCGGTACTCAGTCGCGTCCGCTCTTCGCCAGTCCTTACATTGGCTGCCCATTCATTATAGGATCCAATTCAAAGTACTTGTTCTCACCCACAAAGCTCTCCACAGTGCAGCACCCCCCTACATCTCCTCCCTCATTTCTGTCTATCGGCCTAACCGACCACTGCACTCTGCAAATGACTTTCGACTAACCTCTGCATTAATCTGTACCTCCGAACTCCACGACTTCTCCAGCGCTGCGCCAATCCTCTGGAATGCTCTACACCAAGAAATTAGGACTATCCACAATTTGCATAGTTTCAGGCGCTCCCTCAAAAGACTTTGGTTCAGAGCGGCCTATCACGTTCACTAATCAGTCATTTTATGTGTGTGTGGGTGTAGCCCATTCACTATCACCATCCATCCCTCACTCCCTCAAGATGGCTGGACCATCATTGTAAATGCACCATTGTATATACACACCTGTACTTTGTATTCCCCCACCTCATTGTAGATTGTAAGCTCTCACGAGCAGGGGCGGCTTATTTTGCTTTAATTATTGTATTGTTAACTTTGTTACTTATGACATGTGTTTTGAAACTGTTAAACTGTAAAGCGCTGCGGAATATGTTGGCGCTATATAAATAAGATTATTAAGATTATTATTAGTTTTTGCTTCTAGACTAATGATTAAGAACTCCCACACACTACAGTAGAGCTACAGACACAAAAGGCACGTGTCTACTTCATATACTACTTTCTGGATCCAAAACACTTAAAGGACTTACCAGGAGCCCATACAGTCTATATCTACAGTAATATATACCTGACAGGAGTCCATACAGTTTATATCTACAGTAATATATACCTGACAGGAGCCCATACAGTCTATATCTACAGTAATATATACCTGACAGGAGCCCATACAGTCTATATCTACAGTAATATATACCTGACAGGAGCCCGTACAGTCTATATCTACAATAATATATACCTGACAGGAGCCCATACAGTCTATATCTACAGTAATATATACCTGACAGGAGCCCATACAGTCTATATCTACAATAATATATACCTGACAGTAGCCCATACAGTCTATATCTACAATAATATATACCTGACAGGAGCCCGTACAGTCTATATCTACAGTAATATATACCTGACAGGAGCCAATAAAGTCTGTATCTACAATAATATACACCTGACAGGAGCCCATACAGTCTATATCTACAGTAATATATACCTGACAGGAGCCCGTACAGTCTATATCTACAATAATATATACCTGACAGGAGCCCGTACAGTCTATATCTACAGTAATATATACCTGACAGGAGCCCGTACAGTCTATATCTACAGTAATTATACCTGACAGGAGCCTGTACAGTCTATATCTACAGTAATATATACCTAACAGGAGCCCATACAGTCTATATCTACAGTAATATATACCTGACAGGAGCCCGTACAGTCTATATCTACAGTAATATACCTGACAGGAGCCCGTACAGTCTATATCTACAGTAATTATACCTGACAGGAGCCCGTACAGTCTATATCTACAATAATATATACCTGACAGGAGTCCGTACAGTCTATATCTACAGTAATATATACCTGACAGGAGCCCGTTACAGTCTATATCTACAGTAATTATACCTGACAGGAGCCTGTACAGTCTATATCTACAGTAATATATACCTGACAGGAGCCCATACAGTCTATATCTACAGTAATATATACCTGACAGGAGCCCGTACAGTCTATATCTACAGTAATATACCTGACAGGAGCCCGTACAGTCTATATCTACAGTAATTATACCTGACAGGAGCCCGTACAGTCTATATCTACAATAATATATACCTGACAGGAGCCCATACAGTCTATATCTACAGTAATATATACCTGACAGGAGCCCGTACAGTCTATATCTACAGTAATATATACCTGACAGGAGCCCATACAGTCTATATCTACAGTAATATATACCTGACAGGGACCCGTACAGTCTATATCTACAGTAATATATACCTGACAGGAGCCCATACAGTCTATATCTACAGTAATATATACCTGACAGGAGCCCGTACAGTCTATATCTACAATAATACACACCTGACAGGAGCCCGTACAGTCTATCTACAGTAATATATACCTGACAGGAGCCCATACAGTCTGTATCTACAATAATATACACCTGACAGGAGCCCATACAGTCTGTATCTACAGTAATATATACCTGACAGGAGCCTGTACAGTCTGTATCTACAGTAATATATACCTGACAGGAGCCCATACAGTCTGTATCTACAGTAATATATACCTGACAGGAGCCCGTACAGTCTATATCTACAGTAATATATACCTGACAGGAGCCCGTACAGTCTATATCTACAGTAATATATACCTGACAGGAGCCCATACAGTCTATATCTACAATAATATATACCTGACAGGAGCCCGTACAGTCTATATCTACAGTAATATATACCTGACAGGAGCCAATAAAGTCTGTATCTACAATAATATACACCTGACAGGAGCCCATACAGTCTGTATCTACAGTAATATATACCTGACAGGAGCCCATACAGTCTGTATCTACAGTAATATATACCTGACAGGAGCCCGTACAGTCTATATCTACAGTAATATATACCTGACAGGAGCCCGTACAGTCTATATCTACAGTAATATATACCTGACTGGAGCCCGTACAGTCTATATCTACAGTAATATATACCTGACAGGAGCCCGTACAGTCTATATCTACAGTAATTATACCTGACAGGAGCCCATACAGTCTATATGTACAGTAATTATACCTGACAGGAGTCTGTACAGTCTATATCTACAGTAATTATACATGACAGGAGCCTGTACAGTCTATATCTACAATAATATATACCTGACAGGAGCCCATACAGTCTATATCTACAGTAATATATTCCTGACAGGAGCCCGTACAGTCTATATCTACAGTAATTATACCTGACAGGAGCCCATACAGTCTATATGTACAGTAATTATACCTGACAGGAGTCTGTACAGTCTATATCTACAGTAATTATACATGACAGGAGCCTGTACAGTCTATATCTACAGTAATATATACCTGACAGGAGCCTGTACAGTCTATACAGTAATATATACCTGACAGGAGCCCATACAGTCTATATCTACAGTATTATTTACCTGACAGGATCCCATACAGTCTATATCTACAATAATATATACCTGACAGGAGTCCGTACAGTCTATATCTACAGTAATATATACCTGACAGAAGCCCATACAGTCTATATCTACAATAATATATACCTGACAGGAGCCTGTACAGTCTATATCTACAGTAATATATACCTGACAGGAGCCCGTACAGTCTATATCTACAGTAATATATACCTGACAGGAGACCATACAGTCTATATCTACAGTAATATCTACCTGGAAGGAGCCCATACAGTCTAGCATCTTCAGTAGTGAGCCAGCTAGACTGTATGGGCTGCAGTCAGGCACCTGGAAGAAACGCATATATTCTACTGGCTTTAATAATTTATACCTTGAAGGAGCACATACATTCTAGTGTCATGTATGGGCTGAAGTCAGGGCCAGGCAGCAGCCCATAAAGTCTGCTATCTTGAAGAATATATACCTGATAGGAGCCCATACAGTCTAGCATCTTCAGTAGTGAGCCGGCTACACTGTATGGGCTGCAGCCAGGCACCTGGAAGGAGCCCATACAGTCTAGCATCTTCAGTAGTAAGCCGGCTAGACTGTATGGGCTGCAGCCAGGACCTGGAAGGAACGCATATATTCTGCTGGCTTTAATAATTTATACCTTGAAGGAGCACATACATTCTAGTGTCATGTATGTGCTGCAGTCAGGGCCAGGCAGCAGCCCAGAAAGTCTGCTATCTTGAAGAATATATACCTGGAAGGAGACCATACAGTCTAGCATCTTCAGTAGTGAGCCTGCTAGACTATGGGCTGCAGTCAGGACCTGACAGGAGCCCATACAGTAGCATCTTCAGTAGTGAGCCGGCTAGACTGTATGGGCTGCAGCCAGAACCTGGAAGGAGCCCATACAGTCTAGCATCTTCAGTAGTGAGCCAGCTAGACTGTATGGGCTGCAGCCAGGCACCTGGAAGGAGCCCATACAGTAGCATCTTCAGTAGTGAGCCGGCTAGACTGTATGGGCTGCAGCCAGGCACCTGGAAGGAGCCCATACAGTCTAGCATCTTCAGTAGTGAGCCAGCTAGACTGTATGGGCTGCAGCCAGGCACCTGGAAGGAGCCCATACAGTCTAGCATCTTCAGTAGTGAGCCGGCTAGACTGTATGGGCTGCAGCCAGGACCTGGAAGGAACGCATATATTCTGCTGGCTTTAATAATTTATACCTTGAAGGAGCACATACATTCTAGTGTCATGTATGGGCTGCAGTCAGGGCCAGGCAGTAGCCCATAAAGTCTGCTATCTTGAAGAATATATACCTGACAGGAGCCCATACAGTAGCATCTTCAGTAGTGAGCCAGCTAGACTGTATGGGCTGCAGTCAGGCACCTGGAAGGAACGCATATATTCTACTGGCTTTAATAATTTATACCTTGAAGGAGCACATACATTCTAGTGTCATGTATGGGCTGCAGTCAGGGCCAGGCAGCAGCCCAGAAAGTCTGCTATCTTGAAGAATATATACCTGATAGGAGCCCATACAGTCTAGCATCTTCAGTAGTGAGCCGGCTAGACTGTATGGGCTGCAGCCAGGCACCTGGAAGGAGCCCATACAGTAGCATCTTCAGTAGTGAGCCGGCTAGACTGTATGGGCTGCAGCCAGGCACCTGGAAGGAGCCCATACAGTCTAGCATCTTCAGTAGTGAGCCAGCTAGACTGTATGGGCTGCAGCCAGGCACCTGGAAGGAACGCATATATTCTGCTGGCTTTAATAATTTATACCTTGAAGGAGCACATACATTCTAGTGTCATGTATGGGCTGCAGTCAGGGCCAGGCAGTAGCCCATAAAGTCTGCTATCTTGAAGAATATATACCTGACAGGAGCCCATACAGTCTATATCTACAGTAATATATACCTGACAGGAGCCCATACAGTCTATATCTACAGTAATATATACCTGACAGGAGCCCATACAGTCTATATCTACAGTAATATATACCTGACAGGAGCCCATATAGTCTATATCTACAGTAATATATACCTGACAGGAGCCCATACAGTCTATACAGTAATATATACCTGACAGGAGCCCATACAGTCTATATCTACAGTAATATATACCTGACAGGAGCCCATACAGTCTAGCATCTTCAGTAGTGAGCCAGCTAGACTGTATGGGCTGCAGTCAGGCACCTGGAAGGAACGCATATATTCTGCTGGCTTTAATAATTTATACCTTGAAGGAGCACATACATTCTAGTGTCATGTATGGGCTGCAGTCAGGGCCAGGCAGCAGCCCAGAAAGTCTGCTATCTTGAAGAATATATACCTGATAGGAGCCCATACAGTCTAGCATCTTCAGTAGTGAGCCGGCTAGACTATGGGCTGCAGCCAGGACCTGGCAGGAGCCCATACAGTCTAGGCTCAACCCCACCAAAATGCCACCACAGGGTAGCACCTACTAACCTCTATGAGCCACAGAGTCCTAGCTTGCTGCTTTGTGCCTTGCTAAACTAGAACACGCCTTCTCAGTACACGCCCACAACACGTGACCGAAATGACATCACACCGGGCAGGAGCCCATACAGTCTAGCATTTACCTAGACTGTATGGGCTCCTGCCAGGTGTGACGTCGTTTTCGGGGGCGTGTCATATCAGGAGGGGGCGTGGTCTCCCAAAGCCAGGAACAGTAGACGCCATTAGACACTGGTTTCTGCAGTCTGATGCCGGCGTCTGTAGCTGCAGGAGGGAGGTCAGAGTCCTCAGTGACACATGGGAGGATTTATTAATTAACTGGTTGATGTCCTCTTACATTTTTGGTTGAGGGGACCTGATACTTGGGGCTGTATAGTGGGGTTTGAGGGGGTGAATGCACGGCTGTGGGGTCTGTGTGTCCTCCTAGGGGTTCAATGCACACTTGTGAGGTCTGTGTGTCCTCCTAGGAGTTCAATGCACTCCTTGTGGGATCTGTGTGTGCTCCTAGGGGTTCAATGCATGATTGTGGGGTCTGTGTGTGCTCCTAGGGGGTTTACTGCACGATTGTGGGGTCTGTGTGTCCTAGGGGGTTTACTGCACGCTTGTGGGGTCTGTGTGTCATCCTAGGGGGTTTAATGCACGCTTGTGGGGTCTGTGTGTGCTCCTAGGGGTTCAATGCACGATTGTGGGGTCTGTGTGTCCTCCTAGGGGATTATGCACTGTTGTGGGGTCTGGTTGTGCCCCGGGGGGTTAATGCACACTTGTGGAGTCTGTGTGTGCTGCTAGGGGGTTATGCACGCTTGTGGGGTCTGTGTGTCCTCCTAGGGGGTTTAATGCACGCTTGTGGGGTCTGTGTGTGCTCCTAGGGGGTTTAATGCACGCTTGTGGGGTCTGTGTGTGCACCTAGGGGGTTTAATGCATGCTTGTGGGGTCTGTGTGTGCTCCTAGGGGGTTATGCACGCTTGAGGGGTCTGTGTGTGCTCCTAGGAGGTTAATGCATGCTTGTGGGGTCTCTTTGTGCTCCTAGGAGGTTAATGCATGCTTGTGGGGTCTGTGTGTCCTCCTAGGGGGTTATGCACAGTTGTGGGGTCTGTGTGTGCTCCTAGGAGTTTAATGCACGATTGTGGGGTCTGTGTGTCCTCCTAGGGGGTTTAATGCACGCTTGTGGGGTCTGTGTGTGCTACTAGGGGGTTTACTGCACGCATGTGGGGTCTGTGTGTGCTACTAGGGGGTTTACTGCACGCATGTGGGGTCTGTGTGTGCTCCTAGGGGGTTTACTGCACGCATGTGGGGTCTGTGTGTGCTCCTAGGGGGTTATGCACAGTTGTAGGGTCTGTGTGTGCTCCTAGGGGTTCAATGCACGATTGTGGGGTCTGTGTGTGCTCCTAGGGGGTTTACTGCATGCATGTGGGGGTCTGTGTGTGCGCTCCTAGGGGGTTATGCACAGTTGTGGGGTCTGTGTGTGCTCCTAGTGGTTCAATGCACGATTCTGGGGTCTGTGTGTGCTCCTAGGGGGTTTAATGCACGCTTGTGGGGTCTGTGTGCTCCTAGGGGTTTACTGCACGCTTGTGGGGATCTGTGTGTGCTCCTAGGGGTTTAAAGCACGCTTGTGGGGTCTGTGTGTGCTCCTAGGGGGTTTAAAGCACGCTTGTGGGGTCTGTGTGTGCTCTTAGGGGGTTATGCACGCTTGAGGGGT
>JARQOD010000003.1:21485551-21524430 GCA_033576555.1 Oophaga sylvatica
AATGGGCCATGATGGTCGCACCCTATCTGATTGGAGAACCCCAAAGGGCCTATGCTGACCTGAGCGAGCAGGACAGCCAAGACTATGCCAAGCTGAAAGCGGAGATTCTTACCCGGCTGGGTGTTACGGTGACAGCCCGTGCCAGGGGAGTTCATGACTGGAGATGCAGTTGGGAGTCTGCAGTCAGCAAACCTGATTATGGAGTTGGAAAGGTGATAGTGAACCGCTACACCCGAGCATGTCCTCCTGAGGTACAGCCAGAGGTCGGACAAGGAGACCACCAGGACGCCAATCGTCTGGTCAGCCTGATGGAGAAGGCCTTCGCCAGCAAAGACTGTCTCAGTGACCAGCCGTCTGAGAGGTTGTCACTTCAGAGTTCCCGGACGCTGAACTCTCGCGGTAAGAGCGTTCCAGCTGTTGGGGACATGGGGTATGCTGATAAGCGGGTTCAGGCCCGAGGGGACATGTGGGTGGAAAAGTGTGATGGACAGTGTTGGAGATGTCGTGAAATTGCAGCCAACTGTCCAATAGAGGGGGAGCCTATGTATTGTGATGTTGGCAGATCCCTCTCTCTCTGCGCAGAACCTGTGTGGGTGTCCACCTCAGCCGAAGAGACTGGACCACAGGTGTCCCCGGTGGTTGTAAATGACTGCCCAGCACAGGCCCTCTTGGACTCAGAGAGTCCAGTGACTTCCGTATGTGACAGCCTGATTGATAGGGACTTCATCCCTGATAAACACCTGAGTGTGGTGTGCGTCCATGGAGACACCAAAGTCTACCCAGAGACTGTCGTGGACTTGATCCCCAAACGCGGGGAGGTTTCATGTGAAGTGGGGGTAGTGAAGAACCTGGTGCAACCCGTTATATTGGGTAATGACTTTCCCCGATCTAAGGATCTCTGGGGGAAAAATGTTTCTGATGGACAGTGTGATGAAGCTCCTATTGAGGGTGCGCAGTCCCGAGGGGCGGAACACAATGCTAGTGGGCCGTTAAACTTATGTGATAATGATGATGATGATGATGATCATGATAATGATGATGACCATGATAATGATGCTGATAATGATGATGATCATGATAGTGATGATGATACTGATCATAATCATGATAATGATATTGATAATAATGATGACTGTGATAGTGATGAAATTCCTTTGCAGGTGATGTTGGGAGACGAGGATGGTGGTTCTCGGGAACCGAGTGTCCCTGACTTACCTGTGTCCTGTGACAATTTTGAGAGTGAGCAGTGGCGAGACCCCTCTCTTAAAACGGCCCAGGAAAATATAAATGTTCTAAATGAGGTTTCCCAAGAGCCTGGCTCTGAGGAGAGGTTTCCTCATGTTGCCATAAACACTAACCTGTTGTATAGGGACACTGAAGTCCAGGGAGAGGTCGTGAGCCAGCTCCTAGTACCTGAGCTATATAGAAGTATAGTGCTGGGGTTGTCACATAGTCACATACTTGAGGGACCAGATGGTGAAGTTAATGTTGTGGATGACATGTTAACTAAGGTTCCAGATCAGGATGTGAATGAGAATGAATTGTATAACCCTGACAGTGAGCAGGATGTGAATGAGAATGAATTGTATACCCTGAAAGTGAGCAGGATGAGAATGAGAATGAATTGTATAACCCTGAAAGTGAGCCGGATGTGGCTGAGAAAAAGGGGTCAGACAGGGATAGTGGTAGTGATAGTGAATCATCTGATGACAATAAAGCAACCAGTGCAAATGAGGAAGGCATGGTAGCAGAGGAGGTTGAGAGTCCTGAGAAGAAAGCTGATGCTGACCTTGCAGCCGGACAGAAGATGGCATCTGAAGATGTTTTACAGTTGGCCGGTTCCCTGGCGAAGACTAGGGTGAAAGGAGGAGAGCTGAGCTTTAAAGGCAGGACTCTGAAACTGAACACAGCACAAGTGGATGCTGTTGAAGATGAGAAGTTATCAATGTATGGTATGGAGCTGCATCATGCCCAGGACTCTGAAGGTAATGCTGCAGAGGTGGAAAAAGCCATGGAAGTGGTGGTCACCAAGCCAGATGCCTCATCAGAAGCTGAGGTCTCAAGTGAAGCTGTGAGGAACAAGACTGAAGATATGGGGACTGACTCTGTCCAGGAATCTGTTTCTGCCGAAGACAGCGGCGTGGACGGGTTACGGTCCGGATCAGTAGCTGCAACTCGTGAAGCTCAGGCTGGAAGTTCGGCGCCCGGAGCCCCAGCAGTGTTCCTGAGTGATACCAAGGATCTGGATAAATCACAAGATGAGATTTTGAGACATCAGGCTGGCGTTGGTGAGCTCAAGCGCACTTTCATGGAGTCTACATCGGAGCCACGACCCAACAAATGGGAAAAGCGATGTGTCACTCCGTTGCCGCTGCAGACACACGGGAGCTCAGATGGGATGCAGAACGTGGTGGAAGAGAAGAATCCGGCGGGTTCTGAGTATACAGATGCAGCTATCAAGGAGAACTTGAAAGCTGGAATAAATGGAGATATTGGAGACCATAATGATGTGAATGAAGAAGTAGAATGTAAGACTGACGGTAGGGCTTCTGAGCATGTCCTACCAGAAGAGCCTGAAGAAGGGGCTGAAGACATAAAGGACGTCCAACAGGTACAAGATGAATTGATTACTTCTCAGAAAAAACTCCAAACTGTGATGAAGGAGCGTGATGAGAGCCATGAGCATCTTCTGGAGAAGCTCAATGAAGTAAAGAAGGTTCAAGGGGAACTGGAGAAAAGTGAAAAACCCCCTATACCTTCTGTGATAGTTGGTGACACATGGTCAGTGCACCAGGGACAGGAAGTACGTGAGTTTCTGAGGAAGAGTCAGCAGAAGTGTTCTGATGTGCCGGGTCGTACTTCTCTGGCCAGGCACTATATCGAAACTGAGCCCGGCCCTAAGGTCAAGATGAAACCGTGCAGGATACCCGAGGCCCGCAGAGAGCATAGGCCTGGGAGGGTACAGGGTAGTGCGGATGCTTCAGATGAAGAGAAAGCTGATGTTGGCTATGGCTCAGGTGAAGATACAGATGACAGTAGTGAAGATGAAGCTGATGAGGGCCATGACTGGTCCAGAGTTCACTGTCTCTTTTGGATTGTTGACCAGCCCTCCGGTCTGGATGACCAGCCCTCCGGTCTGGAGAAGAGGGGGGGGATATGTGAGACAGTGAGAGTATGGGTGTTGAATGGGGTGTACATTTCACCTAGATACTGTGCTGACTGGTATAAGGGAAATGTATGGCTTTGTAAACCTAGTGGTAGAGAAAGGTCACTACACCTTACATTCATTACACACTTGCAGCTCAGGCCTGAAACTACTCAGGTGTTAATTAGGAGACCAGAAGTAGGTGTCTGCGAACACAGTCAGAGAGCTCGCTTAGTCTGGACACAGGAGGGGTCCAGGCACAGAAGGTGTCTCCAGGAGTATGAGCTGTCTCAGTCTGGGTGCTCGATGTACCCCGGACACAGGAGTAGTCTCTGTGAGAATCCATGCGGATCGCTGCTGAATAGGAGGGGAGCTCTCTCAAGTCTGGACGTTGAAGGTGCCTTCAGACACAAGGAGGAGACTCTGTGAACCTCCATGCTGGTAAATGCTGAACATATGTGTTGTTTTGGCCCAGGCTGGTAGAGTCTGGACCCGGATAGATAGGGAAATCTATCTAAGTGTAGTAAGTGGCTAGACAAGCCCAGGTCTTCTGTTTATGATTTGTTTTATGTCTTGTTTGCTGTGGACTTTAATAAAACTGGTTGCGGCCAGTTTTTACCAGAACTGCTGTCTCTGAATGAACTGTTTCTATGCCATTCTGTCTACCCGGACGGCGATCCCAGAGCTATATCCCCTGAAAAGCTTACAATATATATATATATATATATATATATATATATATATATATATATATATATATATATATATAATATATACATACACATATATATATATATATATATGTGTGTGTGTGTGTATATATATATATATATATATATATATATATATATATATATATATTGCTCAAAGAAATAAAGGGAACAGTCAAATATCATCCTAGATCTGAATGAATGAAATATTCTCATTGCATACCTTGTTCTGTACAAAGTTGAATGTGCTGACAACAAAATCACACAAAAATCATCAATGGAAATCAAATTTTATAATTTAATTTGAAGTCACCCACAAAATTAAAGTGGAATGTAATGTCCTTAAAGGGAATCTGTCACCCCATTTTTGAACTATAAGCTACGGCCACCGCCATCAGGGGCTTATCTATAGCATTCTGGAATGCTGTAGATAAGCCCCCGGTGTCACCTAAAAATGAAGAAAAACGAGTTAGATTATACTCACCCAGGGACGTTCCGCCATCTGGTCGAGTCCGGAGGGAGTCGCGGTCCGGTTTGGCACCTCCCAACTTGTATCGAAGCCGGCCTCTTCTTTCCGTCCCGTCGCGGCTCCTGCGCAGGCGCACTGCTCTGCCCTGGTGAGGGCAGAGCAGAGTACTACAGTGCGCAGGCGCCGGACCTCTCTGACCTTTTCCGGCGCCTGCACACTGCAGTACTCTGCTCTGCCCTCAACAGGGCAGAATAGTGCGCCTGCGCAGGAGCTGCAACGGGACGGAAAGAAGAGGCCGGCTTCGATACAATATGGGAGGTGCCGAACCGGACCGCGACTCCCTCCGGACTCGTCCGAACGGTGGAACGCCCCTGGGTGAGTATTATCTAACTCGTTTTTCTTCATTTTTAGGTGACATCGGGGGCTTATCTACAGCATTCCAGAATGCTGTAGATAAGCCCCTGATGGCGGTGGCCGCAGCTGATAGGGCAAAAATGGGGTGACAGATTCCCTTTAAAACAAGTAAAAATGATGCTCATTATTGTGTGGGGCCTCCACGTGCCTGTATGACCTCCCTACAACACCTGGGCATGCTCCTGATGAGGTTGCGGATGTTCTCCTGAGGGATCTCCTCCCAAACCTGGACTAAAGCATCCGCCAACTCTGGACAGTCTGTGGTGCAACGTGATGTTGGATGGAGCGAGACATGATGTCCCAAATCTGCTCAATCGGATTCAGGTCTGGGGAACGGACGGGCCAGTCCATAGCTTCAATGCCTTCATCTTGCAGGAAATGCTGACACACTCCAGCCAAATGAGGTCTGGCATTGTCCTGCATTAGGAGGAACCCAGGGCCAACCGCACCAGCATATGGTCTGACAAGGGGTCTGAGGATCTAATTTCGGTACCTAATGGCACTCAGACTACCTCTGTCGAGCACATGGAGGGCTGTGTGGCCTACCAAAGAAATGCCACCCCACACCATTACTGACCCACTGCGAAACGGTCATGCTGAAGGATGTTGCAGGCAGCAGATCGCTCTCCACAGCGTCTCCAGACTCTGTCATGTGCTCAGAGTGAACATGCTTTCATCTGTGAAGAGCACAGGGCGCAAGTAGCGAATTTGCCAATCCTGGAGTTCCATGGCAAATGGTAAGCGCCCTGCACAGTGTTGGGCTGTAAGCACAACCCTCATTGCTGGACGTCTGTTATGTTTCGGTAGCTGAGGAGTGCAGGTAAAAAGGCAATACACCAGAGCAGTTGGAATCTATGAGATTGCAGTACCCTGACTAACCACCACAACTAGAGGCAGCCGTGGAGCGTTCCTACGTTGGTCCTAGACGCCTCGTCACAGCCTGAGAAACTAACTACGCCTAAAGATAGAAATAGGAAAGCTATCTGCCCCGGAGCAGAACCCCAAAGATAATAGAAAGCCCCCAAACATGTAATGGCGGTTAGACAAGAAGAAATACTGACACAGAAAGAAAATAGTATGGGCAAACGCTGGGGCCCAAACTAACTAAATAGAAAAGGATAGGAAGGGTACTTACTGCAATCCCAGAAAACCCTGAAAAGCACCAACTTTACTAATTTCAAAATCACCTGAGATCACACGACCTCTACCACCTAAATTAGTTCTCTGGTGTAACAAAATCAAAACAGTAGCCACTGAAAAAACTGGAAAAAGCAAAAGTACAAACATCAGTGGCTGAACTAAACTGAGAGGGCAAAAGCCCCCGGAGGGGACCCAGAAGGCCCCCACAGAAGTGCAGGACAAAATGCAAAAATATAGCACAAAAACAAAAAGAAGAAAATGTCTTATCTGTTAGCAGGAAATGCAGACACGACACAGCAGGCTACAAGGGAAACAGGAATGAAGGATTCAGACCAGAACAATTGATCACCGGCAACCCTGATGGGAAGGTGACTCCCTTATATAAGACCAGTCAGTAACACCTGATTCCCAGTCCTCACAATCTTAACTGAACAGACCAGTACCGCTTGTAACCACCAGAGGGAGTCTCTGCTCAGAACTCATCTCAAACCCATTCACAACAGTACCCCCCCTTGAGGAGGGGTCACCGAACCCTCATTTGAGCAACCAGGTCGGTCAGGATGAGTTCTATGATACGCACGGATGAGTCTCCTAGCATGGATGTCCGAAGCAAACACCCAAGAATTGTCTTCCTGACCATAACCTCTCCACTTAACCAAATACTGGAGTTTCCGTCTAGAAAAACGAGAATCTAATATTTTCTCAACCACATACTCCAGATTGCCCTCAACCAAAACAGGGTCAGGAGGCACAGCAGCAGGAACCACTGGCTCAACAAACCTCTTCAACAAGGACTTGTGGAATACGTTATGGATCTTAAATGTCCCTGGAAGAAGCAAACGAACAGAAACAGGATTAAGAATCTCAATGATCTTATAAGGTCCAATGAACCTAGGCTTAAATTTAGGAGATGCTACTCTCATAGGAATATTCTTTGAGGACAACCAGACCAAGTCCCCCACTTTAAACCGAGGACCATCAGTCCTATGCCGGTTAGCAAACCGCTGGGCCTTCTCCTGAGAGAGGGACAACTCTCCACTACCTGGTCCCAAATCTGTTGCATACGCTCCACAACAGAGTCAACACCTGGACAGACAGAAGCCTCCGTCTGTCCTGAAGAAAATCGAGGGTGAAACCCAGAATTACAGAAAAACGGAGACATCAAAGTGGCAGAGCTAGCCCTATTATTAAGAGCAAACTCAGCCAAAGGCAAAAAAGAGACCCAGTCATCCTGATCAGCAGACACAAAGCATCTAAGATAAGTCTCCAATGTCTGGTTTGTTCTCTCAGTTTGACCATTGGTCTGAGGATGAAATGCCGAGGAGAAAGACAATTGAACACCCAGTTTAGAACAAAAAGTCCTCCAAAATCTGGAAACAAACTGGACTCCTCTGTCAGACACAATGTTCTCAGGAATGCCGTGTAAACGAACCACGTGCTGAAGGAACAACGGCACCAATTCAGAGGAGGAAGGCAACTTAGGTAATGGCACAAGATGTATCATTTTGGAAAACCTATCACAAATTACCCAGATGGTGGTCATTCTCTGAGAAACAGGAAGGTCGGAAATGAAATCCATAGAGATATGGGTCCATGGTCTCTTGGGCACAGGCAATGGCATCAACAAACCACTAGAGCGAGAGCAAGGCTTGGAGCGAGAGCAAGTCCCGCAGGACTGCACAAATTCCCTGACATCACGAGACAAGGTAGGCCACCAAAAGGACCGACTAACCAAGTCTCTGGTACCAAAAATTCCGGGATGCCCAGCCAATGCGGAACAATGAATCTCAGACATCACACTCTTTTTCCACTGGTCCGGGACAAACAATTTTCCAACAGGGCAGCACTCCTGGTGATCAGGTTCAACCCTCATTATCACCTGAGTAGAAAACTGGGGTTTATTCTCAGCCAAAGGGGTAGAATCGATCCCCAGTAGGGGAATAGACTTCTGTAGGGGTATCAAGGGAAACCCACAACGTTTAGCAAAATCATAATCCATCAGGTTAATAGCTGCTCCAGAATCAACGAAAGCCTGAGCAGAAAATGAGGACAGAGAGCATATCAGAGTGACAGTTAAGAAAAACTTAGTCTGAACACTACCCAAGACAACTGAGCGTGCAAAACGTCTTCCCCGCTTAGGGCAGACTGAAATAGCATGAGAGGCATCACCACAGTAGAAACATAACCCATTGCGCTTTCGAAACTCATGACGCTGTGCCCCAGACACCACTCTATCACACTGCATGGGCTCAGAAGCAGGTTCACAAGGTAACACTATAGCACGCATACCTCTCCGCTCACGCAAAAGTCTGTCAATTTGAATCGCTAATGACATAGAATCATTGAGACCAGAGGGGACAGGGAATCCCACCATAACATCCTTTACATTATCTGACAGACCCTTCCGGAAAAGGGCTGCCAAAGCGTCGTCATTCCATTTGGTCAGGACTGCCCACCTACGGAATCTCTGACAGTATAACTCAGCGTCATAAGGCCCCTGATTTAATGCCAACAAGGCTTTTTCAGCTTGATCAGTGACATTAGGCTCATCGTACAATAACCCCAAAGCCTGAAAAAATGCATCAACATCACTCAAAACAGGATCCCCAGGTGTCAGGGAAAAAGCCCAATCCTGAGGATCGCCGCGCAGGAGAGAGATGATAATTTGAACCTGCTGCGCTGCGTTCCCTGAGGACTTAGACTTTAAGGCAAAAAACAATCTACAATTATTTTTGAAATTCTGAAACTTAGCTCGATCCCCCAAAAACAAATCTGGCATGGGGATCCTAGGTTCCACAACAGGCAACCTAGCAAGATATGCAGCAATACTCTGAACCTCAGTGGCAAGCTGATCCACACGGCCAGACAACCGTGCAAACTCCATTGAGAGAAAAGATCCTCCCCAGCACCCAGAGATACAGAGGGAAAAAAATGCAACAAACAGAAAAATATCTCTGACAACTCTGACAACCTTTTTTCTTTCACAATATTTTTTCCCTTCTGTGAGTACCATACAATTTTCAATTTTTGGGGCCGGTGATACTGTTATGTTTCGGTAGCTGAGGAGTGCAGGTAAAAAGGCAATACACCAGAGCAGTTGGAATCTATGAGATTGCAGTACCCTGACTAACCACCACAACTAGAGGCAGCCGTGGAGCGTTCCTACGTTGGTCCTAGACGCCTCGTCACAGCCTGAGAAACTAACTACGCCTAAAGATAGAAATAGGAAAGCTATCTGCCCCGGAGCAGAACCCCAAAGATAATAGAAAGCCCCCAAACATGTAATGGCGGTTAGACAAGAAGAAATACTGACACAGAAAGAAAATAGTATGAGCAAACGCTGGGGCCCAAACTTAACTAAATAGAAAAGGATAGGAAGGGTACTTACTGCAATCCCAGAAAACCCTGAAAAGCACCAACTTTACTAATTTCAAAATCACCTGAGATCACACGACCTCTACCACCTAAATTAGTTCTCTGGTGTAACAAAATCAAAACAGTAGCCACTGAAAAAACTGGAAAAAGCAAAAGTACAAACATCAGTGGCTGAACTAAACTGAGAGGGCAAAAGCCCCGGAGGGGACCCAGAAGGCCCCCACAGAAGTGCAGGACAAAATGCAAAAATATAGCACAAAAACAAAAAGAAGAAAATGTCTTATCTGTTAGCAGGAAATGCAGACACGACACAGCAGGCTACAAGGGAAACAGGAATGAAGGATTCAGACCAGAACAATTGATCACCGGCAACCCTGATGGGAAGGTGACTCCCTTATATAAGACCAGTCAGTAACACCTGATTCCAGTCCTCACAATCTTCACTGAACAGACCAGTACCGCTTGTAACCACCAGAGGGAGTCTCTGCTCAGAACTCATCTCAAACCCATTCACAACAGACTTCGTGCATCCAGTCCATCCTCATGGAGTCGGTTTCTAACCGTTAGTGCAGACACATGCACATTTGTGGCCTGTTGGAGGTCATTTTGCAGGGCTCTGGCAGTGCTCCTCCTGTTCCTCCTTGCACAAAGGTGGAGGTCGCGGTCCTGCTGCTGGGTTGTTGCCCTCCTATGGCCCCCTCCACGTGTCCTGGTAGCACCTCTGGACACTACGCTGACAGACACAGCAAACCTCGCCACAGCTTGCATTGATGTGCCATCCTGGATGAGCTGCACTACCTGAGCCACTTGTGTGGGTTGAAGAGTCTGTCTCATGCTACCACGAGTGTAAAAGCACAACCAACTTTCAAAAGTGACCAAAACATCAGCCAGAAAGAATTGGTACTGAGATGTGGTCTCCACCTGCAGAACCACTCTTTTATTGAGCGTGTCTTGATAATTGCCAATAATTTCCATCTGTTGTCTATTCTATATACCTCACTGGAGCCATACAGTCCATATCTACAATAATATATACCTGACAGCATTCAATACAGTCTATACAATAATATATATCTGACAGGAGCCCGTACAGTCTGTATCTACAATAATATATACCTGACAGGAGCCCATACAGTCTGTATCTACAATAATATATACCTAACAGGAGCCTGTACAGTCTATCTACAATAATATATACCTGACAGGAACCCGTACAGTCTATATCTACAGTAATATATACCTGACAGGAGCCTGTACAGTCTATATCTACAATAATATATACCTGACAGGAGCCTGTACAGTCTGTATCTACAATAATATATACCTGACAGGAGCCTGTACAGTCTGTATCTACAATAATATATACCTGACAGGAGCCCATACAGTCTATATCTACAATAATATATACCTGACAGGAGCCCATACAGTCTGTATCTACAATAATATATACCTGACAGGAGCCTGTACAGTCTATCTACAATAATATATACCTGACAGGAACCCGTACAGTCTATATCTACAGTAATATATACCTGACAGGAGCCTGTACAGTCTATATCTACAATAATATATACCTGACAGGAGCCTGTACAGTCTGTATCTACAATAATATATACCTGACAGGAGCCCATACAGTCTATATCTACAGTAATATATACCTGACAGGAGCCCATACAGTCTGTATCTACAATAATATATACCTGACAGGAGCCCATACAGTCTATATCTACAGTAATATATACCTGACAGGAGCCCATACAGTCTATCTACAGTAATATATACCTGACAGGAGCCCGTACAGTCTGTATCTACAATAATATATACCTGACAGGAGCCCGTACATTCTATACAGTAATATATACCTGACAGGAGCCCATACAGTCTATCTACAGTAATATATACCTGACAGGAGCCCATACAGTCTGTATCTGCAGTAATATATACCTGACAGGAGCCCGTACATTCTATATCTACAGTAATATATACCTGACAGGAGCCCGTACAGTCTGTATCTACAATAATATATACCTGACAGGAGCCCGTACATTCTATATCTACAGTAATATATACCTGACAGGAGCCCATACAGTCTATCTACAGTAATATATACCTGACAGGAGCCCGTACAGTCAAGATTCAAAGAAGCTTTATTGGTAGGACTAAATACACATTAGTTTTGCCAAAGCAAGTGTACAAAAGGGAATAGGGATAGTGACTGTAGGGATGTTGGGTAGGGGCAGATACAGAGTGGGGGCTATAGAAGTCCATGGCATAGGGAGGGGGATGGGGGCAGATCCAGGGTGGGGTCTATTAAAGTCCATGGCATTTCATAGTTCTCTTTCTCGCAGTCTATGACATTCGCTCACATACCGTTCTGCTATCTCTGCTGCTCTCTCTTCTTCCCCCAGCAAGATATGTTTTCTCTTCCTCCTTCATGGTGATGAAATCCGGGAAGGGATGTGAGTGTCCCTCACTGCTGAGTATTTGGAGCAGTGTAGCAGGAAGTGGGTTTCGTCCTCTATGGCCTCCTGGTCACAGTGTTGGCATAGTCTTTTCTCCCTGGGCTTGTAGCTCTGCCTGTGTCGGCCGGATTCGATGGCCAGACTGTGGGCACTGAGTCTATACCAGCTCAGGATTTTGTGGTACGGGAGTTTCTCCAGGTATGGGGCCAGTCTGTAGTCTCTGTAGACTCCGGTACATGGTCAGTTTATGGGAGCTGATGATGTCATTATTCCAGTCACTGACATACCTCTCCTGGCCTTCGTCTACCATCTTCCTGATTTCGGCTTTTGTCAGGTTGTTGTGATTGGTGTTCTGGTCAGGTTGGGTTTGGGTGGGCTGTTCCGAGGGTTCTGGTTTTTCTGTTTCACCTATGTGTGTCAGGGCTTTATGGTGATGGGAGCTTGGATTGCTCCTATGTAGGTGAGCCCCAAATGACAGTGCCCTCTTTAGAACCATTAGGTGTAGAGGGAATCTGCCCAGCTCGGCCCGGCAAGCACTGTTTGAGGTGCTCCGGTGGACTTGGAGAAGGTGCTTGCAGAATTCCAGGTGGAGTATTTCTGTTGGGCTGGAATCCCACCTTGACCAGTCTGGGTAGGTGTGAGGACCCCAGACTTCACTGCCATATAGGAGGATTGGGGCGATGAGAGTCGAAGATTTTTAACCATGTTGTTGGTTTTCTTTAGGTTGACCGGTAATGCCCAGGTGGAGCTAAATTTCTCTAAGATTTTCAGGTTGTCTTGGAGGCCTTTCTCGGTTGCTGACAGAAGCAGCAGGTCATCTGCATACAGCAGGAATTTCACCTGGGTGTCGTGGAGAGTGGGACCTGGTGCTGTGGAAGATTCCAGAGCAGTAGCCAGCTCGTTGATGTAAATGTTGAAGAGCGTTGGACTTAGGCTGCAGCCTTGTCTGACTCCACGGCTCTGCTGGAAATAAGCCGTTCTTTTACCGTTCACACTCACACTGCAGAGGTTCTCGGTGTAGGAGCTTTCGAAAGCATCGTAGGTCTTTCCTTCTATTCCGCTCTCCAGCAGTTTCAGGAATAAGCCCGGGTGCCACACCGAATCAAAGGCCTTTTTAAAGTCCACGAAACAGGCGTATATCTTCCCGTTCTTTGTATTGTGGACGTGTCTCTGAATGAGGCTGTGCAGGGTATAGATGTGGTCAGTGGTGCAGTGGTTTGGCATGAACCCTGCTTGGCTCTTGCTGAGGAAGTTATGTTCGGTGAGGAAACTGAGGATCCTCTTGTTCAGGATGCTGTTGAACAGTTTCCCCAGGTTGCTGCTGACACATATGCCTCTGTAGTTGGCTGGGTCATTCCTGTCCCCATTCTTGTGGATGGGTGTGACGAGGCCTTGGTTCCAGGTACGAGGGAAGTAGCCGGCACTTAGCACAATATTGAAGAGTTTAACCATTGCAGCCTGTATTTCTGGTGGGCTGTACTTCAGCATTTCTGGTAGGATTCCATCCAGGCCATCGGCTTTTCTACATCTTCTGGAAGAGATTCTCTCTGCTACTTCCTGTAATGTAATAGGTGTATCCACGGGGTTTTGGAAATTTTTTACTTTTTCCTCCATTGCTTTTAGTTTTGCCATTATGCTTTCCTGGTTTAGTTCTTCCTTTGGGATGTCTTTATAGAGGTCTCTGAAGTACTGGAGCCAGATGTTGCCATTTTGGATATGGATGTTGTTTTTCTTGTCTTTTGTGCCCATGTGGTTCCATAGTTCCCAGAAGGAATTGTCTTGAAGAGCATCTTGAAGTTGGTTGAGCTTGGTAGAGATGTAACTCTGCTTCTTCCTCCTGAGGATGGTTTTGTACTGCCATTGTATGGTTTCATAGGCTTCCCTCAGACCCGGGTGGTTGGGGTCTCTGTGTTTCTTGTTTGAGGCTGTTCTCAGGGTCTTCCGAACGGCTTTACATTCTCTGTCAAGCCAACCATTGATCTGTTTTTCTTTTGGTCTCTTGTAATCTACTTTTTTAAGGTCGGACAGTCTGGCCATTGCATAGAATATATTGTTGAGGTCTTTTGTAGCTTGACTCACTCCCTTTGGGTTAGGCTGGTACTCGTGGTTGTAGAAGTTGTGGATCATCCGCTGTATTTCAGGTCTGCTGAGAGCCTCTTTATACTTTAATGCGGACGTTCTGGACCATTTATAGGATGGAGGCCGGTTGAAGAGGCCGCTATGCTGTGGCTTTTGAGTGGATGGTTTCTCTGTAGATTTCAAGTACAGAAGAAGTTGGCTGTGGTCTGACAGGTGCGTTTGTGGGGTGACTATGAAGGCGCTGATATTTGCCCGGTTCATGTCTGTAATGGCATAATCTACTACACTCCTCCCTACATGGGAGTTTAGTGTATACCTCCCTAAAGAGTCTCCTTTGGTACGTCCATTAAGAATATGAAGTCCTAAACTTCTACATACGTTCAGGAGCTTTTTACCACTTTTGTTGACTGTACCGTCATAGCTGTTTCTCTCTGTGTGTACTGAGTCCTGGCCGTCATTCTCTGCTCCAAATATGTAGATGTTCCCATCTGTGGTCAGGAAGTCGTTTTCTTACCCTGTTCTTGCGTTGAGGTCCCCAAAGATGAGAACTTTGCCCAGGGCCTGATAGTGGGCGGCTTCTCTTTGTAAGATCTTGAAGCTCTCTGGATTGAAGTAGGGGTCTCTAGCGGTGGTATATAGGTGGCGCAGAGGTGGACATCAGACTGAGAAGTGAGGATGGAGCTGCTGATCCTGATCCATATGTGGCTGCCTCCTCTCTTCACCGGTTTGATGTATTGGTGGAGCTCATCTTTATAACAGATCAGTATTCCTCCTGAGCTCCAGCCCTGTTTGATGTTTTTATTTTTCAGGGCAGGGACAGAGATTTCCCTGTATCCGATGGGCACCAGGGATTCTTTTTCGGCTCTGGTCCATGTTTCCAGGAGGATCTGGATGTCTATATTTTTCAGTCTTTGTATAAAGTCAAGGTCAATTGTTTTACATTCAAAGGTCGAGGTGTTGAGACCTTGAATATTCCAGCTGCTGATTGTAAGTGAAGTCATTTTTTTTCTATATATCTTGTGTGTATATACCTTGTAATGAGTATGGCTGTGTAGGACAAACTGGATTTCTGACTGTTTTGTAGGTGTGCTTGGTTCCATCCAGTCACATTAGTTTCCTGCATAGTGCACTGAGCAGGGTCTTTACCTCATCCATATCTCTGCTCTGCGTGTATCTGTGTGGGGTCGGTGGACCCCTCCATGGAGGTCTCCTCCTCTGATGGTCTGGTTTTAGGTGAAGAGCTTTGTTTCCAGCTTCTGGAGATAGGATTGGGGTTTTCTGTCTTTTTATTGTTAGGGGTCTTTCGGTGTGATGTTGGTCACTGTTGAATCCAGGCCTGGGTCCTCTGTTTAGTACAATGTCTTTCAGCTCTTTGGCCAGGAGGCTGACCCCTTGTTTGTTGAGGTGCTTATTATCATATAGGTGATGGTGGTTTATGGAAAGGTGTTGTGCCAGGGTCACGTTTGGAACAGTCTTGACGCTTTCTGTCAGTTCCATATTGATGCTTTGGGTGGTTTGCCTGGATGTGTCCTTTGTTGGGAACAGAGATGACAGAATGATTTTGCTGTCTGGGAATTTTAGTTTTGCCGCCTTTGCTAGTTGGGCCAGTTGTCCTGCGATCTGCTGGTCTGGCAGATTGTTTGTACCTGTGTGTATGATAATATGGTTTGGGTTGGTAAACCGTGGATTATTGATGACCTCTGTCGCCTGTTCAATAGTTGCACAGTGAATTTTTCTGACCCGTTTTCCTGGGAATAGCCGTTGTGCATTTAGGTACTTCCCATTTGAGTCCATTAATAGGACAATACTTTATCTACAATAATATATACCTGACAGGAGCCCATTCAGTCTATATCTACAGTGATAAATACCTGACAGGAGCCCGTACAGTCTGTATCTACAATAATATATACCTGACAGGAGCCTGTACAGTCTATAGCTACAATAAAATATACCTGACAGGAGCCCGTACAGTCTGTATCTACAATAATATATACCTGACAGGAGCCCGTACAGTCTATATCTACAGTAATATATACCTGGCAGGAGCCCGTACAGTCTATATCTACAGTAATATATACCTGACAGAAGCCCGTACAGTCTGTATCTACAGTAATATATACCTGACAGGAGCCCGTAAGTCTATATCTACAGTAATATATACCTGACAGGAGCCCGTACAGTCTATTTCTACAGTAATATATACCTGACAGGAGCCCATACAGTCTATATCTACAGTAATATATACCTGACAGGAGCCCGTACAGTCTATTTCTACAGTAATATATACCTGACAGGAGCCCGTACAGTCTATATCTACAGTAATATATACCTCACAGGAGCAAATAGTCTATATCTACAGTAATATATACCTGACAGGAGCCCGTACAGTCTATATCTACAGTAATATATACCTCACAGGAGCAAATAGTCTATATCTACAGTAATATATACCTGACAGGAGCCCATACAGTCTATATCTACAGTAATATATACCTCACAGGAGCAAATACAGTCTATATCTACAGTAATATACACCTGACAGGAGCCCGTACAGTCTATATCTACAGTAATATACACCTGACAGGATCCCATACTGTCTATATCTACAGTAATATATACCTGACAGGAGCCCGTACAGTCTATATCTACAGTAATATATACCTGACAGGAGCTCGTACAGTCTATATCTACAGTAATATATACCTAACAGGAGCCCGTACAGTCTATATCTACAGTAATATATACCTGACAGGAGCCCATACAGTCTATTTCTACAGTAATATATACCTGACAGGAGCCCGTACAGTCTATTTCTACAGTAATATATACCTGACAGGAGCCCGTACAGTCTATATCTACAGTAATATATACCTGACAGGAGCCCATACAGTCTGTATCTACAGTAATATATACCTGACAGGAGCCTGTACAGTCTATATCTACAGTAATATATACCTGACAGGAGCCCGTACAGTCTATATCTACAGTAATACATACAGTGCCTACAAGTAGTATTCAACCCCCTGCAGATTTAGCTGGTTGACACATGCGGAATTAACTTGGCATTGTGACATTTGTACTGTAGATCAGCCTGGAAGTGGGAAATGCACTGCAGCAAAAAAAATTTTTATAAATTTTTTTTTTTTTTTTAAAAACGTTAAAAGTTAATTCAGAGTGTCATTTATTATTCAACCCCTCAAACCACAAGAATTCTGTTTGGTCCCCATAAAGTATTAAGAAGTAGTTCAGGCACCAAGAATAATGAGCTTCACATGTGTGGATTAATGATCTCTTTTGCCAGCCTTTTCTGACTATTTAAGACCCTCCCCAAACTTGTGAACAGCACTCATACATGGTCAACATGGGAAAGACAAAGGAGCATTCCAAGGCCATCAGAGACAAGATCGTGGAGGGTCACAAGGCTGGCAAGGGGTACAAAACCCTTTCCAAGGAGTTGGGCCTACCTGTCTCCACTGTTGGGAGCATTATCCGTAAGTGGAAGGCTTATGGAACTACTGTTAGCCTTCCACAGCCTGGACAGCCTTTGAAAGTTTCCTCCCGTGCCGAGGCCAGGCTTGTCCGAAGAGTCAAGGCTAACCCAAGGACAACAAGGAAGGAGCTCCGGGAAGATCTCATGGCAGTGGGGACATTGGTTTCAGTCAATACCATAAGTAACGTACTCCACCGCAATGGTCTCCGTTCCAGACGAGCCCGTAAGGTACCTTTACTTTCAAAGCGTCATGTCAAGGCTCGTCTACAATTTGCTCATGATCACTTGGAGGACTCTGAGACTGGTTCAAGGTTCTATGGTCTGATGAGACCAAGATTGAGATCTTTGGTGCCAACCACACACGTGACGTTTGGAGACTGGATGGCACTGCATACGACCCCAAGAATACCATCCCTACAGTCAAGCATGGTGGTGGCAGCATCATGCTGTGGGGCTGTTTCTCAGCCAAGGGGCCTGGCCATCTGGTCCGCATCCATGGGAGGATGGATAGCACGGCCTACCTGGAGATTTTGGCCAAAAACCTCCGCTCCTCCATCAAGGATCTTAAGATGGGTCGTAATTTCATCTTCCAACAAGACAACGACCCAAAGCACACAGCCAAGAAAACCAAGGCCTGGTTCAAGAGGGAAAAAGTCAAGGTGTTGGAGTGGCCTAGTCAGTCTCCTGACCTTAACCCAATTGAAAACTTGTGGAAGGAGCTCAAGATTAAAGTCCACATGAGACACCCAAAGAACCTAGATAACTTGGAGAAGATCTGCATGGAGGAGTGGGCCAAGATAACTCCACAGAACTGTGCCGGCCTGATCAGGTCTTATAAAAGACGATTATTAGCTGTAACTGCAAACAAGGGTTATTCCACGAAATATTAAACATAGGGGTTGTATAATAATTGACCCACACTTTTATGTTTAAAATTTATTAAAATTCAACTGAGCAACATAACTTTTTGGTTTGTAAGATTTATGCTTCCGTTAATAAATCCTACTCTCGTTTGCAGTTTGAAGGCTCTAACTTATTTGCATCTTATCAAACCAGCTAAATCTGCAGGGGGTTGAATACTACTTGTAGGCACTGTACCTGAGAGGAGCCCATACAGTCTATATCTACAGTAATATATACCTCACAGGAGCAAATACAGTCTATATCTACAGTAATATATACCTGACAGGAGCCCATACAGTCTATATCTACAGTAATATACACCTCACAGGAGCCCGTACAGTCTATATCTACAGTAATATATACCTGACAGGAGCCTGTACAGTCTATATCTACAGTAATATATACCTGACAGGAGCCCGTACAGTCTATATCTACAGTAATATATACCTGACAGGAGCCCGTACAGTCTATATCTACAGTAATATATACCTGACAGGAGCCCATACAGTCTATTTCTACAGTAATATATACCTGACAGGAGCCCATACAGTCTATTTCTACAGTAATATATACCTGACAGGAGCCCGTACAGTCTATATCTACAGTAATATATACCTGACAGGAGCCCGTACAGTCTATATCTACAGTAATACATACAGTGCCTACAAGTAGTATTCAACCCCCTGCAGATTTAGCTGGTTGACACATGCGGAATTAACTTGGCATTGTGACATTTGTACTGTAGATCAGCCTGGAAGTGGGAAATGCACTGCAGCAAAAAAATTTTTTATAAATTTTTTTTTTTTTTTAAAAACGTTAAAAGTTAATTCAGAGTGTCATTTATTATTCAACCCCTCAAACCACAAGAATTCTGTTTGGTCCCCATAAAGTATTAAGAAGTAGTTCAGGCACCAAGAATAATGAGCTTCACATGTGTGGATTAATGATCTCTTTTGCCAGCCTTTTCTGACTATTTAAGACCCTCCCCAAACTTGTGAACAGCACTCATACATGGTCAACATGGGAAAGACAAAGGAGCATTCCAAGGCCATCAGAGACAAGATCGTGGAGGGTCACAAGGCTGGCAAGGGGTACAAAACCCTTTCCAAGGAGTTGGGCCTACCTGTCTCCACTGTTGGGAGCATTATCCGTAAGTGGAAGGCTTATGGAACTACTGTTAGCCTTCCACAGCCTGGACAGCCTTTGAAAGTTTCCTCCCGTGCCGAGGCCAGGCTTGTCCGAAGAGTCAAGGCTAACCCAAGGACAACAAGGAAGGAGCTCCGGGAAGATCTCATGGCAGTGGGGACATTGGTTTCAGTCAATACCATAAGTAACGTACTCCACCGCAATGGTCTCCGTTCCAGACGAGCCCGTAAGGTACCTTTACTTTCAAAGCGTCATGTCAAGGCTCGTCTACAATTTGCTCATGATCACTTGGAGGACTCTGAGACTGGTTCAAGGTTCTATGGTCTGATGAGACCAAGATTGAGATCTTTGGTGCCAACCACACACGTGACGTTTGGAGACTGGATGGCACTGCATACGACCCCAAGAATACCATCCCTACAGTCAAGCATGGTGGTGGCAGCATCATGCTGTGGGGCTGTTTCTCAGCCAAGGGGCCTGGCCATCTGGTCCGCATCCATGGGAGGATGGATAGCACGGCCTACCTGGAGATTTTGGCCAAAAACCTCCGCTCCTCCATCAAGGATCTTAAGATGGGTCGTAATTTCATCTTCCAACAAGACAACGACCCAAAGCACACAGCCAAGAAAACCAAGGCCTGGTTCAAGAGGGAAAAAGTCAAGGTGTTGGAGTGGCCTAGTCAGTCTCCTGACCTTAACCCAATTGAAAACTTGTGGAAGGAGCTCAAGATTAAAGTCCACATGAGACACCCAAAGAACCTAGATAACTTGGAGAAGATCTGCATGGAGGAGTGGGCCAAGATAACTCCACAGAACTGTGCCGGCCTGATCAGGTCTTATAAAAGACGATTATTAGCTGTAACTGCAAACAAGGGTTATTCCACGAAATATTAAACATAGGGGTTGTATAATAATTGACCCACACTTTTATGTTTAAAATTTATTAAAATTCAACTGAGCAACATAACTTTTTGGTTTGTAAGATTTATGCTTCCGTTAATAAATCCTACTCTCGTTTGCAGTTTGAAGGCTCTAACTTATTTGCATCTTATCAAACCAGCTAAATCTGCAGGGGGTTGAATACTACTTGTAGGCACTGTACCTGACAGGAGCCCATACAGTCTATATCTACAGTAATATATACCTCACAGGAGCAAATACAGTCTATATCTACAGTAATATATACCTGACAGGAGCCCATACAGTCTATATCTACAGTAATATACACCTCACAGGAGCCCGTACAGTCTATATCTACAGTAATATATACCTGACAGGAGCCTGTACAGTCTATATCTACAGTAATATATACCTGACAGGAGCCCGTACAGTCTATATCTACAGTAATATATACCTGACAGGAGCCCATACAGTCTATTTCTACAGTAATATATACCTGACAGGAGCCCGTACAGTCTATATCTACAGTAATATATACCTGACAGGAGCCCATACAGTCTATTTCTACAGTAATATATACCTGACAGGAGCCCGTACAGTCTATATCTACAGTAATATATACCTGACAAGAGCCCATACAGTCTATATCTACAGTAATATATACCTGACAGGAGCCCATACAGTCTATTTCTGCAGTAATATATACCTGACAGGAGCCCGTACAGTCTATATCTACAGTAATATATACCTGACAGGAGCCCATACAGTCTATTTCTGCAGTAATATATACCTGACAGGAGCCTGTACAGTCTATATCTACAGTAATATATACCTGACAGGAGCCCAGTCTGTATCTACAGTAATATATACCTGACAGGAGCCCATACAGTCTATTTCTACAGTAATATATACCTGACAGGAGCCCATACAGTCTATTTCTGCAGTAATATATACCTGACAGGAGCCCGTACAGTCTATATCTACAGTAATATATACCTGACAGGAGCCCAGTCTGTATCTACAGTAATATATACCTGACAGGAGCCCATACAGTCTATTTCTACAGTAATATATACCTGACAGGAGCCCATACAGTCTATATCTACAGTAATATATACCTGACAGGAGCCCATACAGTCTATTTCTGCAGTAATATATACCTGACAGGAGCCTGTACAGTCTATATCTACAGTAATATATACCTGACAGGAGCCCAGTCTGTATCTACAGTAATATATACCTGACAGGAGCCCATACAGTCTATTTCTACAGTAAATATATACCTGACAGGAGCCCATACAGTCTATTTCTGCAGTAATATATACCTGACAGGAGCCCGTACAGTCTATATCTACAGTAATATATACCTGACAGGAGCCCATACAGTCTATTTCTGCAGTAATATATACCTGACAGGAGCCCGTACAGTCTATATCTACAGTAATATATACCTGACAGGAGCCCAGTCTGTATCTACAGTAATATATACCTGACAGGAGCCCATACAGTCTATTTCTACAGTAATATATACCTGACAGGAGCCCGTACAGTCTATATCTACAGTAATTATACCTGACAGGAGCCCGTACAGTCTATATCTACAGTAATACATACCTGACAGGAGCCCGTACAGTCTATATCTACAGTAATATATACCTGACAGGAGCCCATACAGTCTATTTCTACAGTAATATATACCTGACAGGAGCCCGTACAGTCTATATCTACAGTAATATATACCTGACAGGAGCCCATACAGTCTGTATCTACAGTAATATATACCTGACAGGAGCCTGTAAAGTCTATATCTACAGTAATATATACCTGACAGGAGCCTGTACAGTCTATATCTACAGTAATATATACCTGACAGGAGCCCATACAGTCTATATCTACAGTAATATATACCTGACAGGAGCCCGTACAGTCTATAGCTACAATAAAATATACCTGACAGGAGCCCGTACAGTCTGTATCTACAATAATATATACCTGACAGGAGCCCGTACAGTCTATATCTACAGTAATATATACCTGGCAGGAGCCCATACAGTCTGTATCTACAGTAATATATACCTGGCAGGAGCCCATACAGTCTGTATCTACAATAATATCTACCTGACAGGAGCCCATACAGTCTATATCTACAGTAATATCTACCTGACAGGAGCCCGTACAGTCTATATCTACAGTAATATATACCTGGCAGGAGCCCGTACAGTCTATATCTACAGTAATATATACCTGACAGGAGCCTGTACAGTCTATATCTACAGTAATACATACCTGACAGGAGCCCGTACAGTCTATATCTACAGTAATATATACCTGACAGAAGCCCGTACAGTCTGTATCTACAGTAATATATACCTGACAGGAGCCCGTAAGTCTATATCTACAGTAATATATACCTGACAGGAGCCCGTACAGTCTATTTCTACAGTAATATATACCTGACAGGAGCCCATACAGTCTATATCTACAGTAATATATACCTGACAGGAGCCCGTACAGTCTATTTCTACAGTAATATATACCTGACAGGAGCCCGTACAGTCTATATCTACAGTAATATATACCTCACAGGAGCAAATAGTCTATATCTACAGTAATATATACCTGACAGGAGCCCGTACAGTCTATATCTACAGTAATATATACCTCACAGGAGCAAATAGTCTATATCTACAGTAATATATACCTCACAGGAGCAAATACAGTCTATATCTACAGTAATATACACCTGACAGGAGCCCGTACAGTCTATATCTACAGTAATATACACCTGACAGGATCCCATACTGTCTATATCTACAGTAATATATACCTGACAGGAGCCCGTACAGTCTATATCTACAGTAATATATACCTGACAGGAGCTCGTACAGTCTATATCTACAGTAATATATACCTGACAGGAGCCCATACAGTCTATTTCTACAGTAATATATACCTGACAGGAGCCCGTACAGTCTATACAGTAATATATACCTGACAGGAGCCCATACAGTCTGTATCTACAGTAATATATACCTGACAGGAGCCTGTACAGTCTATACAGTAATATATACCTGACAGGAGCCCGTACAGTCTATATCTACAGTAATACATACCTGACAGGAGCCCATACAGTCTATATCTACAGTAATATATACCTCACAGGAGCAAATACAGTCTATATCTACAGTAATATATACCTGACAGGAGCCCATACAGTCTATATCTACAGTAATATATACCTCACAGGAGAAAATACAGTCTATATCTACAGTAATATACACCTCACAGGAGCCCGTACAGTCTATATCTACAGTAATATATACCTGACAGGAGCCTGTACAGTCTATATCTACAGTAATATATACCTGACAGGAGCCCGTACAGTCTATATCTACAGTAATATATACCTGACAGGAGCCCATACAGTCTATTTCTACAGTAATATATACCTGACAGGAGCCCGTACAGTCTATATCTACAGTAATATATACCTGACAGGAGCCATACAGTCTATTTCTACAGTAATATATACCTGACAGGAGCCCGTACAGTCTATATCTACAGTAATATATACCTGACAGGAGCCCATACAGTCTATATCTACAGTAATATATACCTGACAGGAGCCCATACAGTCTATTTCTGCAGTAATATATACCTGACAGGAGCCGTACAGTCTATATCTACAGTAATATATACCTGACAGGAGCCCATACAGTCTATTTCTGCAGTAATACATACCTGACAGGAGCCCGTACAGTCTATATCTACAGTAATATATACCTGACAGGAGCCCAGTCTGTATCTACAGTAATATATACCTGACAGGAGCCCATACAGTCTATTTCTACAGTAATATATACCTGACAGGAGCCCATACAGTCTATTTCTACAGTAATATATACCTGACAGGAGCCCATACAGTCTATTTCTGCAGTAATATATACCTGACAGGAGCCCGTACAGTCTATATCTACAGTAATATATACCTGACAGGAGCCCAGTCTGTATCTACAGTAATATATACCTGACAGGAGCCCAGTCTGTATCTACAGTAATATATACCTGACAGGAGCCCATACAGTCTATTTCTACAGTAATATATACCTGACAGGAGCCTGTACAGTCTATATCTACAGTAATATATACCTGACAGGAGCCCAGTCTGTATCTACAGTAATATATACCTGACAGGAGCCCAGTCTGTATCTACAGTAATATATACCTGACAGGAGCCCATACAGTCTATTTCTACAGTAATATATACCTGACAGGAGCCTGTACAGTCTATATCTACAGTAATATATACCTGACAGGAGCCCAGTCTGTATCTACAGTAATATATACCTGACAGGAGCCCAGTCTGTATCTACAGTAATATATACCTGACAGGAGCCCATACAGTCTATTTCTGCAGTAATATATACCTGACAGGAGCCCGTACAGTCCATATCTACAGTAATATATACCTGACAGGAGCCCAGTCTGTATCTACAGTAATATATACCTGACAGGAGCCCAGTCTGTATCTACAGTAATATATACCTGACAGGAGCCCATACAGTCTATTTCTACAGTAATATATACCTGACAGGAGCCTGTACAGTCTATATCTACAGTAATATATACCTGACAGGAGCCCGTACATTCTATATCTACAGTAATATATACCTGACAGGAGCCCGTACAGTCTATATCTACAGTAATATATACCTGACAGGAGCCCAGTCTGTATCTACAGTAATATATACCTGACAGGAGCCCATACAGTCTGTATCTACAGTAATATATACCTGACAGGAGCCCATACAGTCTATTTCTGCAGTAATATATACCTGACAGGAGCCCGTACAGTCCATATCTACAGTAATATATACCTGACAGGAGCCCAGTCTGTATCTACAGTAATATATACCTGACAGGAGCCCAGTCTGTATCTACAGTAATATATACCTGACAGGAGCACATACATTCCAGTGTCATGTATGGGCTGCAGTCAGGGCCAGGCAGGAGCGCATATAGTCTAGGCTCAATCATACACCGAGGCCCCTGATCATGTGACCCCTGACTCCTCCCCTCCTGTGACCTCATCGCAGGTCCTGTGCACACAGCAGCCATATATGTGGAGTGCGGCTCTGCGGGTGGAGGTAGGTGCTGGAGGCTCCATTATTCTCTATGTGGAGTGCGGCTCTGCGGGTGGAGGTAGGTGCTGGAGGCTCCATTATTCTCTATGTGGAGTGCGGCTCTGCGGGTGGAGGTCGGTGCTGGAGGCTCCATTATTCTCTGTGGAGTGTGGCTCTGCGGGTGGAGGTAGGTGCTGGAGGCTCCATTATTCTCTATGTGGAGTGCGGCTCTGCGGGTGGAGGTCGGTGCTGGAGGCTCCATTATTCTCTATGTGGAGTGCGGGTGGAGGTCGGTGCTGGAGGCTCCATTATTCTCTATGTGGAGTGCAGCTGTGCGGGTGGAGGTAGGTGCTGGAGGCTCCATTATTCTCTATGTGGAGTGATGCTCTGCGGGTGGAGGTAGGTGCTGGAGGCTCCATTATTCTCTATGTGGAGTGCGGCTCTGTGGGTGGAGGTAGGTGCTGGAGGCTCCATTATTCTCTATGTGGAGTGATGCTCTGCGGGTGGAGGTAGGTGCTGGAGGCTCCATTATTCTCTATGTGGAGTGTGGCTCTGCGGGTGGAGGTAGGTGCTGGAGGCTCCATTATTTTCTATGTGGAGTGTGGCTCTGCGGGTGGAGGTCGGTGCTGAAGGCTCCATTATTCTCTATGTGGAGTGCGGCTGGAGGTCGGTGCTGGAGGCTCCATTATTCTCTATGTGGAGTGCAGCTCTGCGGGTGAAGGTCGGTGCTGGAGGCTCCATTATTCTCTATATGGAGTGCGGCTCTGCGGGTGGAGGTAGGTGCTGGAGGCTCCATTATTCTCTATGTGTAGTGCGGCTCTGCTGGTGGAGGTAGGTGCTGGAGGCTTCATTATTCTCTATGTGGAGTGCGGCTCTGCGGGTGGAGGTAGGTGATGGAGGCTCCAATTATGTCCTCTATTGGGAGTGTGGGCTCTGCGGGTGGAGGTAGGTGCTGGAGGCTCCATTATTCTCTATGTGGAGTGCGGCTCTGCGGGTGGAGGTCGGTGCTGGAGGCTCCATTATTCTCTATGTGGAGTGTGGCTCTGCGGGTGGAGGTCGGTGCTGGAGGCTCCATTATTCTCTATGTAGAGTGCGGCTCTGTGGGTGGAGGTCGGTGCTGGAGGCTCCATTATTCTCTATGTAGAGTGCGGCTCTGCGGGTGGAGGTCGGTGCTGGAGGCTCCATTATTCTCTATGTGGAGTGCGGCTCTGCGGGTGGAGGTCGGTGCTGGAGGCTCTATTATTCTCTATGTGGAGTGCGGCTCTGCGGGTGGAGGTCGGTGCTGGAGGCTCCATTATTCTCTATGTGGAGTGCGGCTCTGCGGGTGGAGGTCGGTGCTGGAGGCTCCATTATTCTCTATGTGGAGTGCGGCTCTGCGGGTGGAGGTCGGTGCTGGAGGCTCCATTATTCTCTATGTGGAGTGCGGGTGGAGGTCGGTGCTGGAGGCTCCATTATTCTCTATGTGGAGTGCGGCTCTGCGGGTGGAGTTAGGTGCTGGAGGCTCCATTATTCTCTAGGTGGAGTGCGGCTACTGGCTGGGTGGAGGTAGGTGCTGGAGGCTCCATTATTCTCTATGTGGAGTGCGGCTCTGCGGTGGAGGTAGGTGCTGGAGGCTCCATTATTCTCTATGTGGAGTGTGGCTCTGCGGGTGGAGGTCGGTGCTGGAGGCTCCATTATTCTCTTTTGGAGTGTGGCTCTGCGGGTGGAGGTAGGTGCTGGAGGCTCCATTATTCTCTATGTGGAGTGCGGCTGTGCTGGTGGAGGTAGGTGCTGGAGGCTCCATTATTCTCTATGTGGAGTGTGGCTCTGCGGTGGAGGTAGGTGCTGGAGGCTCCATTATTCTCTTAGTGTGGAGTGTGGCTCTGCGGGTGGAGGTCGGTGCTGGAGGCTCCATTATTCTCTATGTGGAGTGCGGCTCTGCGGGTGGAGGTGGTGCTGGAGGCTCCATTATTCTCTATGTGGAGTGTGGCTCTGCAGGTGGAGGTTGGTGCTGGAGGCTCCATTATTCTCTATGTGGAGTGCGGCTGTGCGGGTGGAGGTAGGTGCTGGAGGCTCCATTATTCTCTATGTGGAGTGATGCTCTGCGGGTGGAGGTAGGTGCTGGAGGCTCCATTATTCTCTATGTGGAGTGCGGCTCTGTGGGTGGAGGTAGGTGCTGGAGGCTCCATTATTCTCTATGTGGAGTGTGCTCTGCGGGTGGAGGTAGGTGCTGGAGGCTCCATTATTCTCTATGTGGAGTGTGGCTCTGCGGGTGGAGGTAGGTGCTGGAGGCTCCATTATTCTCTATGTGGAGTGCGGCTCTGCGGGTGGAGGTAGGTGCTGGAGGCTCCATTATTCTCTATGTGGAGTGCGGCTCTGCGGTGGAGGTAGGTGCTGGAGGCTCCATTATTCTCTATGTGGAGTGTGGCTCTGCGGGTGGAGGTCGGTGCTGGAGGCTCCATTATTCTCATGTGGAGTGGGCTCTGCGGGTGGAGGTAGGTGCTGGAGGCTCCATTATTCTCTATGTGGAGTGCGGGTGGAGGTCGGTGCTGGAGGCTCCATTATTCTCTATGTGGAGTGTGGCTCTGCGGTGGAGGTCGGTGCTGGAGGCTCCATTATTCTCTATGTGGAGTGCGGCTGTGCGGGTGGAGGTAGGTGCTGGAGGCTCCATTATTCTCTATGTGGAGTGATGCTCTGCGGGTGGAGGTAGGTGCTGGAGGCTCCATTATTCTCTATGTGGAGTGCGGCTCTGTGGGTGGAGGTAGGTGCTGGAGGCTCCATTATTCTCTATGTGGAGTGATGCTCTGCGGGTGGAGGTAGGTGCTGGAGGCTCCATTATTCTCTATGTGGAGTGTGGCTCTGCGGGTGGAGGTAGGTGCTGGAGGCTCCATTATTCTCTATGTGGAGTGCGGCTGTGCGGGTGGAGGTCGGTGCTGGAGGCTCCATTATTCTCTATGTGGAGTGTGGCTCTGCGGGTGGAGGTAGGTGCTGGAGACTCCATTATTCTCTATGTGGAGTGCTTCCTGCGGTGGAGGTCGGTGCTGGAGGCTCCATTATTCTCTATGTGGAGTGCGGCTCTGCCGGTGGAGGTAGGTGCTGGAGGCTCCATTATTCTCTATGTGGAGTGCGGCTCTGCGGGTGGAGGTCGGTGCTGGAGGCTCCATTATTCTCTATGTGGAGTGTGGCTCTCGGGTGGAGGTAGGTGCTGGAGGCTCCATTATTCTCTATGTGGAGTGCGGTCTCTGCGGGTGGAGGTCGGTGCTGGAGGCTCCATTATTCTCTATGTGGAGTGCGGCTCTGCGGTGGAGGTAGGTGCTGGAGGCTCCATTATTCTCTATGTGGAGTGCGGCTTGCGGGTGGAGGTAGGTGCTGGAGGCTCCATTATTCTCTATGTGGAGTGATGGCTCTGCGGGTGGAGGTAGGTGCTGGAGGCTCCATTATTCTCTATGTGGAGTGCGGCTCTGCTGGTGGAGGTAGGTGCTGGAGGCTCCATTATTCTCTATGTGGAGTGTGGCTCTGCGGGTGGAGGTAGGTGCTGGAGGCTCCATTATTCTCTATGTGGAGTGTGGCTCTGCGGGTGGAGGTCGGTGCTGGAGGCTCCATTATTCTCTATGTGGAGTGCGGCTCTGCGGGTGGAGGTCAGTGCTGGAGGCTCCATTCTCTATGTGGAGTGCGTCTCTGCGGGTGAAGGTCGGTGCTGAAGGCTCCATTATTCTCTATGTGGAGTGCGGCTCTGCGGGTGAAGGTAGGTGCTGGAGCCCCGATATCCTCTCTCAGGATTAGTTGCTGTTCACACTCGGCCTTTTTGCATACAAAATTACTTTTTCATTTGTGTGATGTTTTGCTTTGTATATGTATAAGGGAACCTGTCACATCCGGTAACTCTATTATCCATCTGATATGGGGTTAATCCCAGGATAAAGTCATACAGATATTGGCGTGGCTACTGTCCCCGCTCACAGCAGTGTGAACAGAGGCTATAAGCCTGACCCGGCACTAACTGACAGCCAGCGTCTCCCAGCTGGAATGACATTCATTTTCTCCCGGTTGCTGTGATGTACAATAATAAATTATATTGTGGTACCGTGTTAGCCAGAAAAATCGATGTGAATACTTTTCCGTCCAAAGATGACATGAGTATTCTTAGAGTGATACCTTTATTGGCTAACCAGAAAATTATATGTTCGCAAGCTTTCAGAGCACAGGGGCTCCTTCTTCAGGCAGGATTACGAATAGATTAATGAAAAAAAGGCACAACATTTAAGGGTTACTACAGTAAGACATTTGGTGGGAGGTGTGATGCCTCTTAAAGATAAGCCAAGGAAATCGAACTTTTAGTGCGACCTTCTGGGTTTTCCTAACGCCATTAACCTGCCGATTAACCCCGTGCCTCCAGGGTAATGGCGTTTACTGGCGTGACAGGTTCCCTATTAAATGGACTTGACCCGTCCATGAACCTCGGGCAGCACACAGATGTCGTCCTCCTTCAGATCCATTCACGTGATTGAATGACTTGGTCAACAAATCGTCCCAAATTTCTGGGTCTGTTTAATGTGGACAGGGGCAAAACTATATTGCTCTTCGCTCCAAAAAGAGTTGCTGCAGCATAGAATAAAAAACAAAGTTTTCAGCATTTACGTGGATACATATTTAAAATCCACACCAGACCTATAAGACGTGAACGCCGATGCGTTTCGATCACCACAAGGCATTCTTAGTTGTAGCTGTCGATCATGTGGACCCACGGGCCAAGCTTACCCTGGAGGGGAGTGATTAAGCGACTATCTGGTTTTCACTAGAGCCTCTGGTGGTGATGATAGGCTTGGCCACAGGTAGTCACCAGGTACCACTCCGGGGACAACAGCAGCTGACCAGAGTGTTCACTAGATTACTGAGTAACTGAAAAAAACACTAAATAAATATGTTAAAAAATATTATTATATTGCGATACCATGAAATATTCTATCATAGGAGATCAATCAAAGAGAAATGGAAGTAAATTAAGGAAGCAAGTATCACTGAAACTCCATAACATGATCAAAGTCAAGTGAGCTAAATAGTAGACTCAATCCATGCATTTACCACTTATAAAGCAATTCATATGTAGGAACCATAGAGCTAAACTGAACATATCACATAAATGGTCTAGTATAAACATAGCAGCGCTATGAAAATGGAAGTTGTAAAGTCCTCCACGTTACCTCGACACATGTTTCGCCTATGGCTTTTTCAAGGGGTCAAAGAAATGAATTTTAGTTGATATTCAGTATCTACTACTTTACAATATATTGATATATCTGCTTTAACATAGTGTAGTAAATTTCTATTCAGTATATATTATAAAACCAATATTTACATATATGAAGCATTTATGATTTAATAATGAGCTCCTGTCTCTTGAACACTGAGGCCCACATTTTTAATTAGTATATAGCATGTACAATGCCATTTTTCAGAACATAAATAAAAGTGATGTTTTATTGCTTACATTTAGGGATGATGAATGTTAGTCAGTTGTCCTACGGACTAGATTTGCTTATTGTTTATTCCAAATTCAAGGCTCTTGCCCAACCTGGTTATCACAGCATTTTGCAACGACGTGCCGTCAGTTCTGGTTTTCTTAGGCCTCTTTCACACTTCAGTCATTCGACATCAGTCAAAATCCGCCAAAGTGTGAAAAAACGGATCCACCTTTTTTTTGGCAGATCCGTTTTGTTCCTCATTCAGTTGCATTAGTGACGGATTTTGACGGATGGTCGTCCGTTTGATCCATCATCTCTCTCTCTCTTTCTCTCTTTCAAAAGTGAATTTGGATTATCTTGATGGATCCATCAAAAAACGGATCCGCTACATCAGTTTTCACCAAAATACAACGGATCCGTATTTTCACACTTTGGCGGACTGGGACTGACGCCAGACTGAAGTGTGAAAGAGGCATTAGTGGGACCATTTTTGTTGGCCAAGTACAGTAACCCAATCTCCAGGCAATGTAAGGACTATTTGACCAAGAAGTAAGCGGGAAGGAGTGATGCATCAGATAACATGGCCTCCACAATCACCACACCTCAACGAATTGAGATGGTTTAAAATAGATGAAGGCGAAGCAGCCAACAAGTGCTCAGCACCTCTGGGAACTCCTTCATGACTGTTGGAGTCCATTCCAGTTGACGACCTGAAGACGCTTAAGAGTATGGCAAGGGAGCACAAAGCTGTTATTGGAACAAAAGGGAGGCACTTGCGGAATTTAAAGTTTAACATAGATTCTAGTTGGTTTCCCATGAGTTTTGATATGTTCAACAAATAGTATTTAGTTTCTATTTTGCATTAGTCTACAGGGACACGGTTCTGGATAAACTTTTTCCCATCTTCAGTACACAGATTTGCTCAGCAATTCCAGTAGTGTTCACAATGCTCGAAAAATAATTTAATTTCCTACTGCCAGATATTAGACACACAGTTTTAAGCAGTTGGAAAGAAAAAGCGTTTTCCTTGAATACGTCGAAACATAGAGTAGCAGATGAAGTTATAAGACCTCACCTTTCAGAACTTATCATTGAGTGGTGAGATGTACAAATGAACAGTTACCAATTTAGAGTTGAGCGACTTTGGTCGGAACGGGTTTCGGACCACCCGACTGAAACAAAATTTGAGTCGGACGAAACTGGTCCGACTAGGGCAAAAAAAGTCGGACATTCATCCACTCAATGCCGACTTTTATTCCCCATTGACTTGCATTGGGGTCGGGTTTCAGACGAAACTCCGACTTATTTTGCCCTAGTCGGACCAGTTTCGTCCAACTCAAATTTTGTTTCAGTCGGGTGGTCCGAAACCCGATCCGACCAAAGTCGCTCAACTCTAGTTACCATATTTTATTTGCTGTATAGACTGTTTCACTGCTTATCAAATTCTTTATAGCGATAAACATCTCCAAAATTATCTGAGTTTATTTATCTGAGTTTATCCTCTATGTGACCTCTAGATGTTTAAAGTGCTCGACCATGTTATTGCTGTATACCGGCATCACAACTTTTAGTAATAGTATTTTTCACATAATATTTTGTATGATTTACATCTGCTGACTTCTATCCAGTCAGGTTCCTACAGTAAAGGATATTAATAATTCCTCTATTTAATTTTCCTTACCCGTCAAGGATGGATAGGAACAGGGGCAAGATGGCGGAGAGGATATTACACCTCACCCTAGAGATCCTCTTCCGGCTTACTGGAGAGGTGAGAGGTTCTGATGACGTCACATTACATCTTTCTTATCTATGGGAATAACAGATGGTCAGAACTGGAGAGGTGAGGACTCTGGAAATGTCTGTAGTGAGATTTATTAATGTGTCTCTCTATAACCAGGATTACACAGTAGTGAAGAAGACCTCTAGTGAGCGCTGTCAGGACCCTGTGTCTGAGGGATGGGGAATACACCTGAGCCAAATCACGGGGCCTCCACCTCACCCCCTGATACATGAGGACATCAATGACCAGAAGATCCTAGAACTCACCTACAAGATGATTGAGCTGCTGACTGGAGAGGTGACACTGCTGGGACATTATACAGTAACGCTATGAAGGAATCGGGGAATGACGGTATCATTGTATGTGTCAGGTTCATATAAGATGTCAGGATGTCGCCGTCTATTTCTCCATGGAGGAGTGGGAGTATTTAGAAGGACGCAAAGATCAGTACAAGGACGTCATGATGGAGGTTCCTCAGTCCCTCACATCACCAGGTAATAAACAGGACTAAATACACACGGCCTATAATTATCTGTATGTAAAGAATGAATTCAGTCCCTGTTTGTGTTTCCTCCAGTTCTATCCAGTAAGAGGACAACACCAGAGAGATGTCCCCGTCCTCTTCTTCTACAGGACTGTAAACAAGAAGATCCCGATGTTCCTCAGGATCATCAGGTAGATGGAGAGAAGGTGTCATGAGATCTCCCCTATGATGTGTAGACGGCTGTGAAGGTCTTGTGCTCAGTCTTGTTTTATCCACCAGTATTATAAGTTTTATACTTGTGTAATGAGAACGGTGGAGATGGCAGGATTAGAGCTGATCATAGATGTGACTTCTCCATCTGTCTGTGACTTTTACAATATTTGTTTCAGGGTGAAGATCTGACGCATATTATTACTACAGAGATATATGTGAGGGGTGATGAGCGCTATAAAGAGGAGATTCCTACATATGATTACCCAGGTGAGTAGTAACCACTAAATACAGAGAAGTCACAGATTCATTGGAATATACACTCCTTAACATTGAATTTGCAATGTGGCATGTGGGAGGAGCAGAAAAGCCAGATTAAAAGCAATTTTTTTTTTTTAGCGAAATATCTAGCATAAAAAATGGGATTACATTTTGTGGGATGATTTTGCGATGCCTTATGTTCATCGATTGTCTTCCTACAGATCGTTTGTCCATCAAGTCACCATGGCTCAAGATTGAGCCGAAAGCTGTTAAATAATAATAGCTAATTTACTAAACAGTATAAGCACAGTATTTATATAGCTTTTAGTCCTATGAATGAAATAACCCTAAATTTCATGGCTACCACTTCCTAAATACTAAGCTATGCGATATAATTACCTCAGTATGAAGTGTGTCAATATTTAGGTTAAAATAATATTGTTCAAACAAGAACAAAGAAAAAGTATGCAGCACTCACCAAGGCATGTTAAATTTCAGTCCTTTATTGCGTGACTTTCATATCAGATCGTCAGGTGTACAGTATAGGCATGCGGAGGGGTGTGAGGAGAGGATGAAGTCGACGACAGACATTTCGCGTTAACACACTTCAACGGGTCCAAAAAAATTATTGTTACTGATATAAACAATAAAACAACCTTAAAAATCAAGTAAGATGCAGAATTTATAAACGAGGGAGTAAGACTTCTATCAATAATTCGCATATCAGGAATGATTATCTCCAAAAAGTTTAAATAAAAGGCTTATAATAAACACAGAAAGCATGATTAGGCTATTCCATTCAAAAAATGTATAAGTGGGATGAATATAAAGTCCTAAGTGCAGACTGTTATTTCTCAAAACATACAGTCGTTATCTACATATATATTGCCAACTGTATAATTAATGTCACATAGTCTAAATGGTCTATCTTAGATATGGAAACACCTGCAACAGAACACCCCATGTAATAACCATCAGTACTTAGTGAAGTACACCTAACAGCAATTAAGGTGTTTATATGGTATTGCTTGTGCCTGAGCCATTGGTTAAAAATTGAGTGGAGATAACTGTAATAAAGTTCGGCTGGAAGCCATAAATTTACCAGACAGAAGTGTCTTGCTGTATATTTGTGTGAAGGTCTTGTCCCTCTGCCCCGACACGCAAGTTTCGCCCAGCTTCTTCTCATAAGCACAGTGTAGCGGGCAAGCAGATCCCACAAAACACTGTACATTAACACTGTTAGTGTTTGACATAGGTTTACTGGGACAGAGAGGAGCCAGAAGACCGCTGCGTCTGATTTCTTCTAGTCCTGCTCTGATTGGAAGCACTTCACCTTAATATTAAACGGTGCAGATTTTTTTTAGCAGTGCAGGGGTTAATCTGCTCTGTTGAGAGCTCCTGGAAGCTTTCCTGTGTTAAGGCTCTCAGCTGTGCACTGTTAGCCCCTTCTATCTCCTATATAAACTGGGTTCTGGCTAGCACCCATTGTCAGAGCTAGCTTTTGCTGCATGGCTGGTGGTTGTTAATGGAGAAGGCGATTGGTGGATTTATCTGTGTCTGTTGCTAGGTTTTGAGTGTGTGATAACTCCCTTTCTTTTCCTTCTGTGGTTTAACCTCATTCTCCACTCCCCGTTGCATTCCTTTGTTGTATGTGTGAGTATATTTGTATGTTTGGTATTTTTTTTTTAAGCCTGTTCGTATTGCTTTGTTAGTCTGGTTGGTGTATTACAGTACACTACTCTCCCTTTTCCTGGGTGGGGAAAGGGTACAGACTGAGGGCAGATTCAGAAGGTTAGGCAAGGTATCTGGCCCCGACATCTTCATCATCAGAAGTAATCTGGGGAACATGGTGTTCCAAGACACCCCTAGAGGTAGGGACAGGGAGGAAGGAGCCCATGGTCCCAGGACACCCGACAACAGTGACAGTGTTGACATGTATAGCATTTTTACAGTGGATCTGCTGTTAGTCCCAAGAAAACCTTGGGGCAGGGCCTTCATCATATTGCTTATGACTCTTTAAATTTGAGGAGACGTTATTCAAAGTCTCTGAGTATTGAGCACGGACCACGACTTTTATAATGAGTTCCACCATGCTTTTTTAGACAGCATGCATTTCAAGTCTGTGGCACTCACTCTGTTATCCAGCAATCAAATACAAGACAGGAGTAATCGCTCTGCACCCAGGTGCCACTAAATGCACCAGTTTCCAGTTCATTCAAAAGTTCCATATTGAAAGAAAATTCAAAACTCATCAAAAACGCTTTACCCAGGAGTAGTCTAAGGAAGAAAATTTATCAAAAACTTGTCCTTCTTCCGAATCCACTCCCAGCTTTGTTTGTACTCCCTTTATGATGCTCCAGTGAGCATTTTAGTAGAAAATATTGATCATAGGAATCACTGAAACAAGAACCTATGATGATATTGACTTCATTAGAAAAGAGCAGGGCTGCCACTAGGAATTTTGGGGCCCCATACTGGCAAAATTTTCGGGGCCCCCTTGAGACTCCACCCAGGCTCCACCCCTGCCCACTCTCCATTCTGCCCCCAGTCCTGCCCACTCTCCATTCTGCCCCCCAGTCCTGCAAATCTCCATTCTGCCCCCCAGTCCTGCCCACTCTCGATTCTGCCCCCAGTCCTGCACACTCTCCATTCTGCCGCAGCTCTGGCTTGCAATATTAAAAAAAAAAAAAAAAAATCTTTCTCCTTACCTTGCCGCGTTCCAGCGGCGAGAGATCCACACTCCACAGAAAGCTCACACTCGCCGGCAACTGACAATGACGTCAGGCGCCGGCGACGTGCGCGCTGACGTCAGCTGCCAGCCTCCGATTGGCTGGCAGCGGTAACTATTATCGTGCGGGCCCGCACGGTAAGGGCTCATACTCACTTGAGCCGAAAACGGATGATTTTCAGCCGATAAAAAATCTGATTCAAATCGGAACAATGTTATTCAATAGGTGACATCTCATTTGCGATTTTTTTTTTTTTTTTTTTCTCAGCCGAAATCGGTGTGAGAAAATCGCAACATGCTGCGATTTGATGCGATTTTTGGCATGATAATCGCTAGTGCAATAGATGGTGCTATAAAAAATCGCATGCAAATCGCATGACAATTGCACATAATCGGACCATCCTGAAAACTGACCGTTTTTTCTCCAGCAAGTGAGTATGAGCCCTAATAATAGAGTAACTGAACCTGCGTCCTGGACGCAGGTTCAGTTACTTGAGCGGCAGAATCCTGACGCTGGGGGCGGGGCAGTGGGGCCCGATCGGTAGATGACGGGGCCCGGTGTGGGCCCCTCTGCTGATCGGGCCCCATACGCCAGTGAGGGCTGTAATGCCCTGATGGCGGCCTTGGAAAAGAGTGCTACAGAACAACATGTGGCCTACCATAGTAATGCTTCTTTTGAGGTCTACTGTTAGATTGAGGTCAGCTTCACATGACTGTTTTAGTTTTTTTTTAAAGAAATCTGTATGTCTTGCAATTTGAGTGGATGTTGTGTGTGTGTGTGTGTGTGTGTGTGTATATATATATATATATATATGTGTATATATATATATATATATATATATATATCAGTATAAATCTCAAACTATATCCTTCTAACTAATAAAATGTTTTTATGCTTGGCAGATGACTGTCCCAGGAGCTCAGAAGGACATAGGATATCTTTAGATTGTAAAGCAGATGAGCATGATATCTCACAAGATACACGAGAAGAGCATGCCATACATCCAAATATGGCCCTCTATAGCAAAGATCTATCATCTCATCCTATAAAATGGGTCCTTTCTTCCGATTCATCACAGAAAGTTAAGAAAAGTAAACTTAACAAAAAAGGTGAACTAAATCAAATCGATTACACAGGGGAGAAGCCATATTCATGTTCAGAATGTGGGAAATGTTTTGACTGGAAATCAAAACTTATTAAACATAAGAAAACTCACACAGGGGAGAAGCCATTTTCTTGTAAAGAATGTGAGAAATGTTTTTCAGAGAAATCAGATCTTTTTAGACATCAGAGTATCCACACAGGCGCAAAACCATTTTCATGTTCAGAATGTGGAAAATGTTTTAGGCAGAGATCAACTCTTGGTAAACATAAGAAAATTCACACAGGGGTGAAGCCATTTTCATGTTCAGAATGTGGGACACTTTTTACTGCTAAATCATCTCTTATTAAACATCAAAATATTCACACAGGTGCAAAGCCGTATTCATGTTCAGAATGTGGGAAATACTATAATGATAAATCAAATCTTGTTAAACATCAGTGGGTTCACACAGGGGTGAAACCATTTTCATGTTTAGAGTGCGGAACACTTTTTACCGATAAATCATCTCTTGTAATACATCAACATATTCACACCGGAGAGAAACCATATTCATGTTCCGAATGTGGGAAATCTTTTAATGATAAATCAAGTCTTAATAGACATCAGAGGGTTCACACAGGGGTGAAGCCATTTTCATGTTCAGAATGTGGGACACGCTTTACCGCTAGATCATCTCTTATCACACATCAGAATATTCACACCGGAGCAAATCAATTTACATGTTCCCATTGTGGAAAATTGTTCAACCGGAAATCAAATCTTCTTAAACATCAAACAACTCACACAGGGGAGAAGCCATTTTCATGTTCAGAATGTGGAAAATGTTTTAGCCAGAATTCAGATCTAGCTAGACATCAAAGAATTCACAAGAGGTGAAACCATTTTCCTGCTGAAAATGTGCGAAATATTTCTCCAGAAAATCATGTCTTAATAACCATAACAATCAAAAACCTAACAAATGTCAGAAGCCACTTTCATGTACTGTATGCGGGAAGTGTTTAAATCAAAACCATCAAACCATTTTGCTGCTGTGTATATACCAGCAGTGTTTCTAAATAGTTGTACACTCTGCAGCCATGTTTTTGGGAGTAGTGTGTCTAAAAAATGAGAAATCTCACGCTGGAAAAAAATATTATATCCTGAATTTTTTTAAATGTTTTATTCTTAAATCACATCTGCTTAAACATCAAAAGACGCAGACAGAGTTTTTTTTAACCTTGTTTTCCTTACAAACAGTACAATGAAAAATGCAACTGTAGACTGTAAGCACACGAGGGTAGGTTCCTCTCCTCTCTGTTCCAGTCTGTTATTGTTAGTTTGTTCATTGTAATTTTATATTTGTATTTTGTATGAAAAATCCCATTTACATGTACAGCACCATGGAATCAGTGGTGCTCTAAAATAATAATAGAAGTCAAAGTAATGTCCTGTAATTGAAGAAATAAGAAGGCAATTTAGAACACTAAGGCCCAGATTCATCAAGACCAGTGTTTAATCTTCAGGTCTTGAAG
>JARQOD010000003.1:21524530-21543412 GCA_033576555.1 Oophaga sylvatica
TTAAACATCAAAAGACGCAGACAGAGTTTTTTTTAACCTTGTTTTCCTTACAAACAGTACAATGAAAAATGCAACTGTAGACTGTAAGCACACGAGGGTAGGTTCCTCTCCTCTCTGTTCCAGTCTGTTATTGTTAGTTTGTTCATTGTAATTTTATATTTGTATTTTGTATGAAAAATCCCATTTACATGTACAGCACCATGGAATCAGTGGTGCTCTAAAATAATAATAGAAGTCAAAGTAATGTCCTGTAATTGAAGAAATAAGAAGGCAATTTAGAACACTAAGGCCCAGATTCATCAAGACCAGTGTTTAATCTTCAGGTCTTGAAGAGTGAGTGGGTAGATGGGTGGAGGCTTGATTGGTAGAGTGTGTGATGCCTTATTCATTAAGCACTGTGCATGATAATGAATGAGGCGAGATGTGAAGATTTGTGACGTACGGCAGGGTTCCCCAACTACAGTCCTCAAGGCCCACCTACAGGTCATGTTTTCAGGATTTCCTTTGTATTGCACAGGTGATGCAATTGTTACCTGGGCAATACTAAGGAATTCCTGAAAACATGACCTGTTGGTGGGCCTTGAGGACTGGAGTTGGGGAACCCTGGCGTACGGAACTCCAATGCTCCTCGTCACTTTGAGCTTGGATCACCACACCCCATCCAACTCCCTACTCCAACCAGTTTGTTGGAGCTTGGTAAAATTGTCATGAAAACACCAAAAGTTGCTCATTTTTGCACAGACTTGCACTCTGCAAAATTGTTATAATAAAACATGTTAAGTCAGAATTCTTGTGTAAAGGCAGAGATGTATCAAGGCTTAATTTTTTATTGAATTTCTTATTGAACCACTCTAGTGCTGTTAAGTCAATTGAAAAGGTTTATAAACCTGAATATTTAAGAAAGTAAAAGTGTTGTTCTGTCTTTCTTAGAATATCTGTGTGCAGAATTATGAAATTTAAAGAAAAAAATATACATAATTTTACTATCTCATTTGTTTGTTAATGTGAGAATAACCAAGCCACTAAAAATTGTACAAATACAGATTACTGACACTTAAAATATATATATATATATATACTGTACAATATAGTAATATGGCACCCTTCTTAATTTGTCATAAGCTTTTCATCTGTAGAGGTCTGTGTCTGTTATTGATCCCACCATGGGCTTATCCCTCTGGTCCGTCAAGAGGCGCTTTCATCTCATCAGTCCATAAAACCTTTGAAAAGTTTGTCTTCAAATATTTCTTGGCTCAGTCTTGACATTTCCACTTCTGTGTCTTGCTCAGTGGTGGTCAGGCTCAGCCTCCTCACTTCAGCCATGTCTCTGAGCATTGAACACCTTGTATTCCTGTGTCTTGCTCAGTGGTGGTTGGGCTCAGCCTCCTCACCTCTGCTGAGACTGTGAGCACTGAACAGCTTGTACTTTAGTACAAAAGTATTTTAAGGATATGTCAAAAGCAAAAGAAAAATCAAAGATGTTATAGGATTTTTACAGGATGAAAAGGGTGAAATGGTCAAATACGATGTTGAGAAGACCAAACTTCAACCCAACTGATCTTCATGGTGCCATCGAAGGAATAAAATAATCCACACAACCAATAAACAGAGATATGGTGAGGGAACACTAAGCTAATTTACATAAATTTAAATTTCCTGGTCCAGATGAATTACATCCTAGTGTACATAAAAGAGTTAGCAGAGGAAATTGCAGAAACACCAGCCAGAATCTTTAAAAAATCCTGGATAACAGGGGAAGTCCCAAAAGATTGGAGAAAGGCAAATGATAATTAAGATATTCATTTTGATTTAAATTGATCATTTTTCTGTTTTATTGTTCTCAATGCATTCCACTAACTAATGAATAAAGATTTGCAACTGGAATATATATATATATATATATATATATATATATATATGATACACTGCTCAAGAAAATAAAGGAAACACTTAAACAACAGAATATAACTCCAAGTAAATCAAACTTCTGTGAAATCAAACTGTCCACTTAAGAAGGAACACTGATTTACAATCAATTTCACATGCTGTTGTGCAAATGGAATAGACAACAGATGAAAATTATTGGCAATTATCAAGACACACTCAATAAAGGAGTGGTTCTGCAGGTGGGGACCACATCTCAGTACCAATGCTTTCTGGCTGATGCTTTGGTCACTTTTGAATGTTGGTTGTGCTTTCACACTCTTGGTAGCATGAGACGGACTCTACAACCCACACAAGTGGCTCAGGTAGGGCAGCTCATCCAGGATGGCACATCAATGCGAGCTGTGGCAAGAAGGTTTGCTGTGTCAGCATAGTGCCCAGAGGCTGGAGGCGCTACCAGGAGACAGGCCAGTACACCAAGAGACGTGGATTGTGCCGTAGGAGGGCAACAACCCAGCAGCAGGACCGCTACCTCCGCCTTTGTGGAAGGAGGAACAGGAGACGCACTGCCAGAACCCTGCAAAATGACCTCCAGCAGGCCACATATGTGCATGTGTCTGCACAAATGGTTAGAAACCGACTATGAGGATGGTCTGAGTGCCCGACGTCCACAGATGGGGGTTGTGCTCACAGCCCAACAACAGTGCAGGACGGTTGGCATTTGCCACAGAACACCAGGATTTGTAAATTTGCCACTGGCACCCTGTGCTCTTCATAGATAAAAGCAGGTTCACACTGAGCACATGTGACAGAGTCTGGAGACGCCGATGAGAGCGATCTGCCTGCAACATCCTTCAGCATGACCGGTTTGGCAGTGGGTCAGTAATGGTATGGGGTGGCATTTCTTTGGCCACACAGGCCTCCATGTGCTCGCCAAAGGTAGCCTGACTGCCATTAGGTACCGAGATGATATCCTCAGACCCCTTGTGAGACCATATGCTGGTGCGGTTGGCTTTGTGTTCCTCCTAATGCAGGACAATGCCAGACCTCATGTGGCTGGAGTGTGTCAGCAGTTCCAACAAAATGAAGGCATTTAAGCTATGGACTGGCCTGCCCGTTCCCCAGACCTGAATCCGATTGAGCACATCGGGACATCATGTGTCGCTCCATCCACCAACATAACGTTGCCCCACAGACTGTCCAGGAGTTGGCGGATGCTTTAGTCCAGGTCTGGGAGGAGATCCCTCAGGAGACCATCTGTCACCTCATCAGGAGCATGCCCAGGCGTTGTAGGGAAGTCATATAGGCACATGGAGGCCACACACACTACTGAGCATCATTTTGACTTGTTTTTAATGACATTAGAGTTCACTTTAATTTTGTGTATAACTCCAAATCCAGGCCTCCATTGGATAATAATTTTGATTTCCATTGATGATTTTTGTGTGATTTTGTTGTCAGCACATTCAACTTTGTACAGAACAAAGTATTCAATGAGAATATTTCATTCATTCAGATCTAGGATGTGTTATGAGTGTTCCCTTTATTTTTTGAGCAGTATGTATATGTATGTGGCAGTGCCAAGTGACAGCAACATCAGAAAGAAGGAATATGAGAAGCTGGAGAAATACCAGGGCCTCAAAGGAGAACTGGAGAAGATATGGAAGGTGAAGGCAACAGTGATTTCAGTGGTGATAGGAGTACTTGGAGCAGTGACCCCTAAGTTGGAAGAATGGCGGCAACAGATCCCAGGAGCAATATCTGAGCTCTCTGTCCAGAAAAGCGCAAAGCTGGGAACAGCTAAGATCCTGCGCAGAACCCTCAAACTCCCAGGCCTCTGGTACAGGACCCGAGAATGAGAAAGGACAACAGAAGACTACCCCCAGTGGGGGTGAGAAGGAAGTGTGTATGTGTGTGTGTGTGTATATATATATATATATATATATATATATATATATATATATATATATATATATATAATATATACAGCCAGCTCTGGCAAAAATTAAAAGAACACTGCACAGTTTTATAAAAATCAGCTTCTCTACATGTCTGACAGCCATTCCATTCCAGTGTCAGTTGAATTCCAACCAGAGTACACCTCATTCTACTTAATGTGCTTCTGATCAGGTGATCACCTGAAACAAATCTTATTTAATGAAGGAAAGTATAAAAAACCCTGCTGTGGTGTTCACAATCCTTTTGCAGTAGGACAAGCTGGATGGCAAAACCATTGCTGGTAATATCTCAAACTTAATAGGAATGAAACAATAACCTTTAACCATGCCAAAGGACTTGAAAAGAAAAGTCTTGAGTGAGGAAAAGAAGGGCTCAATTGTGGCTTTACTAGCAGAGGGATACAGTGAGTGTCATGTTGCCTCCATCCTTAAAATTTCTAAGTCGGCAGTCCATTACAACAAGGTCAAGCAGCAGACATTGGGGACAACAAAGCTACAGACCGGCAGAGGGCGAAAACGACTCTCCACTGACCGGGATGACCGTCATCTTATTTGAATGTCAGTCAGCAACTGCAGGATGACATCAAGTGACTGTAAGCACTTCTGGAGCTATCACAGCCATTGCTAGGCCCCAAAAATAATTTTTCTGTACTAGTGTGTGTTTTCTGGTAGTCTGAGAAATAAATATTTGGCATCAACCCCACAGCTGCCATTTATAGGCTAACCAAGTAATTTTACTGTACCGCTGTGTCCAGGGGTCGGATTCAAATTTTTAACAACAGGTTCTGTGTTTGTGCGTTGGAAAACCACACCCATTTTTAAAGCCACACCCATTCACACACCTTTTCCTCAAACATATACAAGTAGGGGTGCAGTCAGTTGAAAAACAATAAATTGGAATGAGATCAGAACAGTGCACATTCTGGCCAGCGGCTCTCCTGACCCGAGTGTGACAGCTGCATATATTTCTATGCAGCTGTCTCACTTGACTGACCGGCTGGCCAGGCTGTGCACTACATTCTGATTCATACTACAGTCTGTTTGCGTCCTAATGGTAATTAAAAGTAAAAATCACCATACCCTTCCTGCAAACTGGTGTTACTCAAGTGACAGTCCCATCTATGTCAAACAATGATGATTTTAATTGCAGAGTTAAATTGTCGTGTTGTATTTCTATAACTAGAACACCAGAAAAAGAATGGTTCATGAAAATATCACAACCACAAGTATAATCCACAGAGTAATAATACTTTAATGTATAGTACTTATAAAATCCCATACATCAGAACTACAAAGTGCCAAATGACCAGAGACAAGTTTTACTCCATACTATAGCCATAATATCAAGTAAATGACATAATAGACACAGCCAAAAAACTTTTTATGTAAACAAATATTTTGGGCAAAAAGCGAAAGAGTAAACGGGCACCATCCTTAATCACAACAGGTTTGGGATCACCTAGTGCTTACTACTTCAATGTAAACAGTCACAAGAAAAACAAAAAAGCGTAGGCACTAAATAGAGGGGATCACCATAGAATAGTGTTGTATAAAAAGTCTTAATTTATTGAACACACACCTTAGACAAACACTTGAAGCATAAAAACACTTAAAATTCAAGTCAAGAACATGATCAAGACAAGAAATGGGTCATATACAAGATTTACATAGTAACAGAGTTATAAAGGTTCTGAGCTAAATCACTCTGTTTATTTTGTATTTGTTTTTGTCTGTGATAGGAGATAATCTGTATTGCTTTCATTGCTCATATGGTCTCCTGGATGGTAACACATCCAAATGCTCGGAGTTAAATCACTCTATAAGTACATTTTATATTTGTCTTTACCCTAATAGATTTTTGCAATCCTAGGTGTTTTCTAGGCATGCTCTAATTTCATAGTAAGGTGTGATTGATTGCCTATAAGGTGGATACGCTCTCCACACAGCTTTTGCAGCACGAGCACTACTAGCTACCCACCGAGGACCCAGAATTCTACCAATCTTGACTATTTCCACCTCTAGATCAGCTGCTATTTTATTAAGTTGTAACTGATTTTTGTTGGATACATGGTAAATATTATATTTTTTCAAGGAAAATTTTGAAGTGATTCACTTGAGATCTGGAACTGATTGCATCATCAAGAGCAAGTTGAACGCTGTGGCTTAAACAGTGCCATATGACAATTTTTGGATATTCTTTTAGAACTCTGGCAGCCACGCCAGACTTGCAATCCAGCATGGCACTAGCTCCATCAGAACGAAATCCGATCAAATGTTCCATTAAATACTCTTTGTTAAAACCATTTTCACACAAGCATGAACAGAGAGCATTGGTTATGGCCTCAGCGGTAGTAGACTCAAGCTCCTTCAGATCAACAAACACATTGACAGGGTCTGGACAAGTGGCTACATTACAACGTACATAGATAACTAGAACACTCTTCTGAGATACAGTTGATGATTCATCAATTATAAGACACAACTTAGCTTTACAACTAACAATTTTAGAAAACAAATGTTTGCTAATTCTTGAGGATATATGTTGAATGATTGCCATGGCAGTTTTCCTTGAATGAAGACCTACTCCCAGATCAACGCCATTTGTTTCATTCAGTTCAATTTCTGCCTCTATGTCCGCCAAGGGCCGATTTCGTAAAGCTAGACTATACACAATATTAAAAACATGTATTGTTGAAGCCAATGCTTTTTCATTGACCCTGTCAAAAGCCTTTGTTAGTGTACTACCCTTTGAGGCTGTAAAAAGGTTCTCAGCTTTATCATGAGATCTAGACATTGCATGCTCTCTTATTTTTTTGCAAAGAGAAGCTTGCTGAATGTATTTAAGGGTACCAGATGGTTTCACTAAAAAGTTCCTCCATTCCTCAGAAAGGTGACAAGATTTTGAATTTGGCACTCCTAATGTTCTTCCTACTGTAGAGCACACATTACAACCCAATTTATTATTCTTTACTTTAAGCCATGGGTACAAATTCAAAAAATAGTCCACCTGCTTTTTGGACCAACATGACATTAAAGTCGAACTGCTTGTGCCGTGCTCTGCAACAGTTGTACATGATAGTGGGTCAGGAAGTAAAGGTTCAGGTACAAGATGTGCGCCACTGTCAGGTACAACCTCTGCGCCACTGTCAGGTACAACCTCTGCACCACTGTCAGGTACAGCCTCTGCGCCACTGTCAGGTACAACCGGATTGACTACATTGCTATTAATATCTAAGACACAAGTGTATAATTCTGTTTCTTGCTTCCCAGAGTATAAAAATTCAATATTGTAGATTGTCTCTTCATTTTCTTTTACATAAATGGCTTGGTCAAACCTTGAGCTGAGACTGTATTCACAAAAGACAGTGTCTTGTCACTGCAGCCAATGTCATCAAATGCTGTTAAAAAAACAAATAAGGTGTAAGTACACCATATACACTTTAATGCACAGGTACAGCTATGAAAATCATGTACACTACAAAAGAACAAATCAGTATACAGTGCGAATCGAAAACAAGTTAAAGTATAATATGCAAAACACTTACATGAGTATGCAGATTAGAGTGTAGCGGCGCGTCCCCCAAAGCGCGTTTCGTCCCTTCGTCAGGAGGCCAACGTCATCAAATGCTAGTGTTAAAAACAAATAAGGTGTAAGTACACCATAGACACTTGAATGCAAAGTTACAGCTATGAAAATCATGTACACCACAAAAGAACAAATCAACTGGAACAGGTGGGTTTTAATGCACTGAACCAGGGGTGGGATTCTGCCGGTTCTCCCCATTTCGATGGAACCGCTTGTTAAAAAAGCAGCCAGTTCTCCATACCGGGGAGATCCAGAGCCGCCATCCGGTTCAGTGACTACTCTCTCTTCTCATGCTGGCCGCAGTGTTTTTGGTCTGCTACTCCTGCCACTGATACACCTGAGGCCCGAGTCTGGCAAGCCAGGAGCTCCCACTGTGCAGTAATACAGCAACCATCATGCTGCCACTGTGGAAGCAGCACCAGTAGCGGTGCAGCCAGCAGTGTGCTGTTTGGGGGCTTCTCCACGTGGAGGTCGACTCCTGCCTCGGGTGAATTTGGGGGCCCGGGTCCCGCCTGGCAGCCAGCACAGTGCAGGGTGTACGTGCACACCGACACCACCAGCAGTGCGCACAGCGCCCCATAGTGCATGGCACACCACAGAGCAGGTCAGTGGGGCACAGGCAGCTCCCCGGCAACGCCCCCTCCTGCCTGGCCAGACTCCTGCCAGGCCAGACTCCTGCCACAGGTGTATCAGTCGCAGGAGCTGAGCAGCATACAAAAAACACCGGCCAGCATGAAAAGAGAGATTAGTCACTGAGCCGGATGGCGGCTCTGGATCTCCCCAGTACGGGGAACCGGCTGCTTTTTTAACAAGCGGTTCCATCAAAATGGGGAGAAGCGGCAGAATCCCACCCCTGCATCGCCCCCTAATGAAGCCCCCCAGCTAGTTACTTACTCACGGTCCATACTCGGTACTCACCCAGCCAGTCCCAAAGCAAAGGCCAAGCCCAGCCAGGCCCAAACTTAAACACCGCTTGAGAGTGAGACTCGAGCCCTCCTTGAGTCCTTTTCTACTGTCTGAGACTCAGAAATGGGTAGATCGCCCCCTAATGAAGCCCCCCAGTCCCAGGACCCCCACATCTCCCCAGCACCTCCACATCTCCCCAGCCCCATGACCACCGCATCTCCCCAGCCCAGGGCCCCCACATCATCTCCCCAAACCAGGAACCCCCACATCTCACTAGCCCCAAGAAGACCCCCACGACTCCCCAGTCCAGGGACCCCCACATCTCCCCAGCCCCAAGACCACCGTATCTCCCCAGCCTGGGGCCCCCCCATCATCTCCCCAGCCCAGGAACCCCACATCTCACTAGCCCCAAGAAGACCCCCACGTCTCCCCAGCCCAGGGACCCCCACATCTCCCCAGCACCTCCACATCTCCCCAGCCCCAAGACCACCGCATCTCCCCAGCCCAGAGCCCCCCACATCATCTCACTCACCAGCCCCAAGACCCCCACATCATCTCCCAGCCCAGGAACCCCCACATCTCACCAGCCCCAGGAAGACCCCCACGTCTCCCCAGCCCACGGACCCCCACATCTCCCCAGCACCTCCACATCTCCCCAGCCCCGGCCAAGACCACCGCATCTCCCCAGTCCAGGGCCCCCCACATCATCTCACTCACCAGCCCCAAGACCCCCACGTCTCCCCAGCCCAGGGACCCCATATCTCCCCAGCACCTCCACATCTCCCCAGGCCAAGACCACTGCATCTCCCCAGCCCAGGGCCCCCCACATCATCTCCCCAGGCCAGCCCCAGGACCCCACATCTCCCCAGCGGCCAGCTCCAGGACCCCCACACATCTCCCCAGCCCTAGGACGTAGGATAGGACCTCACAATTAGGACTGACTATTCTCATGTCATGATACACAGACAACCACCGTCGGAAGCTCTGCCACAGTGAGTAGTAGTAGTACCTGTATTTGGAGCCTGTCCTGAGGTAAGGTTCACAAACACCGCCTGGCGCCTGAGACTCGAGTCCAGGCTGTCCTCCTTGAGTGAGTCCTTTTTCTGCCTGGTCAGACCACCACCGGCCACCGCTCCACTCCAGGCAGCGCTGCGCAGCTCACAATTCCTCGCTCGTCGTCAGTCACAAACAGACACCCTGTCAGCTCAGCCTCCGCCTCGTGACTGAGAAGATGGCCGCGGCCGCGCCGCTACGCCAATCGCCGCACTGCACTCCACAGATCAGTGTGCGGGGGCCGGGGCCCGGCGGTGTTGAGGCGTGCTGCAACAAAATAGTACCAGATCGCCGCTCTGATTCTCCCCAGTTCGGGGAACCGGCTGTTTTTTGAACAAGCGGTTCTATCGAACCGGAGAGAACCGGCTGAATCCCACCCCTGGCTGTGTCTATACGAGCAGTGTTTCTAAGAAGTTTGTATACTCTACAGCTGTGTTTTTGGGAGTAGTGTGTCTAAAATAAAAATTCTATTCTGTAGGCATCTCTTTCCCATTTGTGGGTCAAAAAAATTATTTTATTTTGCCGATGTGTCTATACGAGCAGTGTTTGTAAATATTTTTATACTTGGCAGCCATGTTTTTGGGAGTAGTGTGTCTAAATAATTATTCTGCTATGCAGCCGTCTTTCTCATTTGTGTGCCCAAAAACATTATTTTATTCTACTGTTGTGTCTATATGTGTAGTGTGTCTAAAAATCTATTCCCCTATGCAGCCACCTTTTTGTGAGTAGTATGTCTACAAAACAATTTTACTGTGCAACAGTATCTTTCCCATTTGTGTGCCGAAAAAATTATTTTATTGTACCACTGTCTATACAAGTAGTGTGTCTAAAGCAAAACCTGTACTGTACCACTGTATCTGTATGAGTTGTGGCTGTGCCTAAAAAAATAACTCTGCCTCTCAGCCTCTGTGTGTACTCTGCAGTCCTGCCTCTGGGAGTACTGTGTCAAAAAGCCTTTCTGTGTACTCAGCAGCTGTGTCTGTACGAGTAGTGTGCCTAAAAAATAATTATACTCTGCCACTGTGTCTATACGAGTTGTGGGCCTAAAAGTAGCTATACTCTGCACCCATGTCTGTGGGAGTTCTGTGCGTTAAAACAAATTTTTGTACTCTGCAACAATGTCTGTGGGAATACTGTGCCACAAAATATGTGTGTGGGTACGCTGCACTTGTCTCTGTGGGACTACTCACAAAACACCCTCTTTTTTTATTTTAATTTGGTTGACCCCAAAATGTGAATGGAAAATGGAACAAACAAACTGCAGTGGAGTCTAACAATGGCTTGGTTCTGCAGGTATACTTCTATATTCAGCCGTAGGTATGATCAAGTCCTGTGGGATTCATACCTAATTCATTTTAATGAATGTGAGCTTGCCCACGTTGGGTGTGGACAGGAGCATGCGCCTGTCTGTGATCACACCTCCTGATGAGCTAAAAACATGTATCCTGACTATACACTTTCCACAGGGCAGGCCAGCACCTACAAAGAATAAATGGCAAGCTCAGGCCATGTGTCCAATTTGAGAACCCAGAAGTTAAACGTGCCAATCCCATCAATCAGTATGTGGAGACACATACTCTTTCACCAATTTGTTGAAACTGTCTTGCTCATGGATTTGATCCCTTGAGCTTATGCTTTGTTGTTGGCTTCTCTTTCAGCCAAGCCACAGGAGACACACCTTTTCTCTGGGTGTTTGGGTTCTGCTTTCTGGCTGCAGTCTGTCTAGCTTAAAACAGGTGTTTTCATTTGTTCACCTATCACCTTTTGGGTGGAACTTTATTTTTTGCCCCCCAGCTGGCGTTTCAGTTTGGTGATAGATTGATTCATTAAGGCTGTGGTTCCACGGTCCGGAACCACAGCGCTTTGGACGGAGCGGAAATTCCGCTCCGTCTAAGCCCCGCCCCCTTTATGACGCGCGATCTTTCCGGAGGTGTTCAGGACACCTCCGGAACACCTCCGGAAAGAACGCAGGGCTACATAGCCCTGTGTTAAATTCTGTTGCGGCGACGCACCGTCGCCGCAATACGCGAGGACATGCTGCGGTCTAAAAAGACGCGCCGCATGTCCGTTTACGCAGGTCTGCCACCTGCGTATTGTTACGCATAGTGGAGACGGGATTTCTTGAAATCCCCTCCACTATGCTGTAACATCTGGACGCTGCGTGTTTGGCGCTGCGCCAGCGCACAGCGCCAAACACGCAGCGTTTCCTGACCGTGGAAACTCACCCTTAGATGTTCTGACTTTGTATTGATGTTTGGAGCCAGTCTGTGAGCTTTGAGCTAAGGATTTTCACCTTGTTGTTTCTTTTATATACTTTGCACCTCTCATCAGTTTAAATTTAGTTCATAGGCTGCATATTTGGTAAGAGTAATTGTTTTAATCTTTGGTGTTTCGTTATTTACTTTACTCACTGTAAAATCTTTCCTTTGCTCAGCACACTACTTCTCTTGTAGTTAATTCACACTCTGCTCTGCCCTCTGGTTCTTCAGGAGCAACGTGAAGCAACTCAATGGGTGTTTAGGTCCAAGTTGCCATCTAATAGTGCTTTAGTTAGGGCTCTCTGTACCCGCAGATACCACTTGGGACTGCGGTGCCAGGATATCTAGTCTGTACAGGAACCAGCATGCTTACTTGTGGTTTTTTTTTTTTGTGTCTAACTTATTAATCCCGAGTGAGCTGCTACACAGCATAACCATATCAAGTGGTGGTGCTGGATGTTGTGATGTGCTGGGTAAGGCTTTCCACATTTCTGCCATGCTCTCTCTTCCTAGGTGGTGGTGGTGCCCCAGCAGCGTTGTCGACTTCCTCCTCCTTTGCCCCACTGAGCCCCCGCTGTCAGGTGAGGATTCCATCAGTAGTGTATCTATCATTGTGCTCCTGTATTCCCGCATTTGTTCAAATCGTCTATTTCCCCTAACCGATGCCCGTGACCTGATTTGAGTGCTACACTGTTGAGAACGTGGTTGTTCCTCATCCTCCAAAACTGTTTCCTGGCTGGACATTTGTGTATCTGGCTGCTGTTAGTACTGGAACCTATTCTCAAAGATGTGTGCATGTATGGCCTGATAACAGGGCCGGCTCCAGGTTTTTATGGGCCCCGGGCGAAAGAGCCTCAGTGGGCCCCTTTAACACAGACCACGATTCATGATGCACAGATACAGCAGAGAAATATGGGTACAGTACAATGCCAAATACTTCACTTCTTCCATTACATGAGTGATATCGTAAATTGTACAATAGCTCAAAAACCGCCAAATCCTCACAGTGCACAGTACAGACTGGACAGTACAGTCCTCCATACAATATTATGGGCACCACAGTCTCCCCCTCATCACCCATATAATACCCCATGCAGGATGTCACCCCCCATATAATGCTCCATACAGAATACTAGACCCAAAATAATGCTCCATACAGAATACTGGACCCAATATAATGCTCCATACAGGATACTGGTCCCCATATAATGCTCCATACAGGATACTGGTCCCCATATAATGCTCCATACAAAATATGGAGCTCTCCTCTGCGCTGTACTGCGTTCTGCACTGTTACAGCTCAGGAAAGTGCGCTGTAGAAAGACTCCCCATTATCATCATGATTGTCTCCCCATCATCATCATTGCCTCCTTATCATCATCATTGCCTCCCCATCATCATCATGGCCTCCCCATTATCATCAATGCCTGCCCATCATCATCATCTCCTCCCCATCATCATCAATGCCTGCCCATCATCATCTTCTCCCCATCATCAATGCCTGCCCATTATCATCAATGCCTGCCCATTATCATCATCTTCTCCCCATCATCATCATCAATGCCTCCCCATTATCAGCAATGCCTGCCCATCATCACACAGACAGCACCACAGCACACAAGCACTCTCTCACATACATACACACACACATACACACACACACACACACACACAAAGCACCGCACTACATACACACAGACACACACAGAGACACACACACGTCTTACCTGTCCAGCGTCCGCGCTCTCTGCCACAGCCGGCCGCTGAATGATGACGTCATTCAGCGGCGCTGCTGTGAGAGGAAGCGCCGGCGCCCCCTGGAGCCCGGAGCTGCGGCAGCGGAGGCACGGGAGAGGTAAGTATTGTGCCAGCTGATGCCGGGGCCCTGAGCAAGCGGGCGGGGGCCCAGTGGCGGCGCTGACACCGCTCTCCTCCGCTAACGGGCGCGGGGGTGCCAGACGGCGAGTGGGCCCCCCTGCCTGCTCAGGGCCCCGGCACTTGCCCGGGTGTGCCGGGTGCTGACGCCGGCCCTGCCTGATAATGGTGTGAATGGTCCCTGTTCCTCCTCCTCTTCCATCATCGCCAGAAGCTTTGTTTTTCTAGGAGGCACAGAATAGTAATGCTGATGATGGCGTCATCAGCACTGCCCATGTTCGTGGAGTACTCGCAGCTGCGCAGCACGGCACACAAGTCCTGCATAGAGGTCCACTTGTTGGTCTTGAATTGGTGTTGACTCACCCGTGCATGCTGCAGCTGAAATTCTACTATCTTGTCTGGCTGCTCACATAATCTCTCCAGGATATATAAGGTGGAGTTCCACCTTTTGGGTATGTCGCATATGAGGTGGGGAGCAGGAAAGCAGAAGTAACACTGCACCACAGACTGAAGAGCAGCAGGGTAAATGTGGAGAAAGCAGAGAGGAAAGAGAAAAAAATCACAGAGTAAAGGCTAGGGGCTGGCTGCGGTGCGCGGTAGCAGCCAACGTAATGGCTAGTGGTCGGCCTTGGCGCTTTTGCACCCTGCTCCCTCTTTTGCTGTGCAGCAGCTACATCACCACCACTAGAAACACGGCCACATCTCTCATTTGATACTCTCCTCATTCTTTTCAACCAAAACCCTTCAAAAAACAATTAAAAAAGCACAAAAACAGTGGCTACCTCCTCCTACATCTCTTCCACCTGGACTTTCACCTCCTGGTTCAAGATTATAATTTTCTTTTTTTTTTAACTCTGTTATCTTAAGTAATTTTCCTATCCACATTTGTTTGCAGGGTAATTGTCCTGCTATTATCCCCATTTAGCCTTTATTCTGACTATTTTACAATACTGCAGTTCGGGTACCCCTTCACTTGTAAGGGGTTGGGAGTCCGGGGTAAAGTTCGAGTCCCGAACAGGACTTTTAAAAAGTCCTCCCGAACCCTGCAAACTCGAACATCCACGGATTCACTCATCACTCTTTGTGGCTTTCTTGTGCATCATCTTTAGAAGATGGCGTATGGCTTGAGCAGTGACAGGCTGACCTCCCACCGCTTTATCCTCTGCAGCAATGCTCGCAGCTCTCATAAGTCTATTTTGAAAAGCCAACCTCTGGATATGATGCTAAGCACGTGAATTCAACCTATGTGGTCGACCATGGCGAAGCCAGTTCTAAGTGAAACCGGTCTTTTTAAACAGCTGTATGGTTTTGCCCACAATGCTGCAGCTCTGTGTCAGGCTGTTGGCAATCTTCTTATAACCTGGGCCATCTTTATGTCTACATAACAATTCTTTTTGTCTGATCCTCAGAGAGTTCTTTACTGTGAGGAGCCATGCTGAACTTCTAGTGACCAGTATGAGACAGTGTGAGAGCGATAACACCAAATTTAACACACCTGCTCCCTATTCACACCTGAGACCTTGTAACACTAATGAGTCACATACATGACACTGGGGAGGGAAGTTGACTAATTGGGCACAATTTGTCCATTTTCACTTAAAGGTGTGCTCACTTTTGTTGCCAGCGGTTTAGACATTAATGGCTGTGTGTTGAGTTATTTAGCGGGCACCAAATTTATACTGTATGGCCGGGGTCACACTTGCGAGTGTGATGCGAGAAACTCGCATCAATACCCGGCATTGCCGCTGGCACTCGGACCGGAGTGTTCAGCTGCATAGAAATACCTGCAGCCGCACACTCCGGTCCCGAGTGCGGGTATTGATGCGCGAGCTTTTAGCATCACACTCGCAAGTGTGACCCCGGCCTTATACAAGCTGTACACTAACTACATTGTATCAAAAGTGTCATATCTTCAGTGTTGTCCTATGAAAAGAGATAATACAATATTTAAAAAAAATGTGAGGGGTGTACTCACTTTTGTGATATACTGCATATATATGGTACACACAAAGATAGATAGATATATCTGTACACATAGCATACACACAAGGCTCCGCTCCGTACACCTCATACACACAAGAGTCTGCTCCATACACTTTATACACACTCGGCTCTTCTCCGTACACACGCGACTCCGCTCCGATCACCTCGTACACACACGGCTCCACTCTATACACCCTGTACACACACTCGGCTCTGCTCCACTCTGTACACATCATACACACGCGGCTCCGCTCCGTACATGTACACACATGGCTCCGCTCCGTACACCCCGTACACCCACGGCTCCGCTCAATACACCTCATACACATGCGGCTCCACTCCATACACTTTGTATTTGCACGGCTCTGCTCCATACACATTGTACACACATGCAGTTGGCTCCACTCCGTACGCCTCTTAAACACCAGGCTCCGCTCCGTAGGCCTCATAAACGCTTGGCTCCGCTCCGTTCACACAGGGCTCTGCTTCATATACCTAGTACACATGGTTCCGCTCCATACACCACGTACACACATGGCTCCTCTCTGTACACTTAGTATACACGCGGCACCTATCTGTACCTTATACACACTCTGTACACCTCGTACACACAGGACTTCACTTCATACACACGCGGCTCCGCTTTATACACCTAGTACACATGGCGCCACTCCGTACACCACGTACACACACAGCTCCTCCCCGAACGCCTAGTACACACACAGCTACGCTCCGTACACCTCGTACACACGCAGCTCCGCTCCGTACACCTCGTACACACACGGCTCCACTCCGTACACCTCGTACACATGCGGCTCCTCTCCGTACACCCGAACACACGCGGCTCCTCTCTGTACACCTTGAACACACGCGGCTCCTCTCTGTACACCTCGAACACACGCGGCTCCTCTCTGTACACCTTGTACACACATGGCTCCACTCACCTCGTACACACACGGCTCCGCTCCGTACACCTCGTACACGCACCACTCCGCTCCGTACACCTCGTACACACACGGCTCTGCTCCGTACACCTCGTACACACACGGCTCCAATCCGTACGCCTCGTACACACACGGCTCCGCTCCGTACACCTCGTACACACACGGCTCTGCTACACCCACCTTGTAAACCCTCTCCTAACCCCACACAGAAACTTCCCCTCATCCAGCACCATGACAACCTGCACAGCAGAGTCCTGCATACACTGTGACTGAGGCCCCTGATCATGTGACCCCTGACTCCTCCCCTCCTGTGACCTCATCACAGGTCCTGTGCACAGAACAGCCATATATGTGGAGTGCGGTTCTGCAGGTGGAGGTAGGTGCTGGAGATTCCCCATTACTTATCTGGGGGGGGAGGGGTATTAACCCCTTCAGCACTGAGGCCTTTTGGGGTTTTTGTTGCCACTTTATAAGAATCATTGTGTTTTTGTTCTGTTTTAGATACATATGATCCAACTATGGGAGACAGGAAGGGAGGAAATGTATTGTTCTCATAGTACAGGGCCCCTTTCTTGGCACACATTGTAATGCTCCATTATGCCCCTTAAGTAGTATAATGCTCCCACGGTAGCGACATTCCCTCCACACTGTATAACGTTCCCACTTGTAGGGCCGGCTCTAGGTTTTCGTGGGCCCCGGGCGAAAGACTCTCAGTGGGCCCCTTTAACCCCTTTATTCCATCCGACATACTATTCCGTCCATGTGACCCTGGACCTCATTCCCATGGACGGAATAGTACGTCCCATGCAATCAGCTGCGCTCCCGCGTGGTGTACCAGGCGCACAGGGAAGCATCACGCAGGGAGGGGGCTCCCTGCGTGCTCCCCTGAGGCCCTCAGAACAGCGCTATGTGATTGCGCTGTTCTGAGGCCTTCCTCTCTGCAAGGCCCTGGATCCAAGATGGCCGCGGATTTGGTGCGGTTTTAAAACCGCAGCATGTCAATTCTTTGTGCGGATTCCGCAGCGGTTTTACACCTATCCCATTATAGGTGTAAAACCGCAGGCAAATCCGCGCTAAAACGCAGTTCATTTTACCTGCGGTTTTAGCAAAATCCGAGCGGAAAATTCCGCAAGTAAATCCACGACGTGTGCACAGGGCCTTAGGGTTAGGGTTGCGGCTAGGGTTAGGGTTGGGATTAGGGTTAGGGGTGTGTTAGGGTTAGGTTTGTGGTTAGGGTTATGGTTAGGGTTGGGACTAGGGTTAGGGGTGTGTTGGGGTTAGGGTTGGAGTTAGAATTGGGGGGTTTCCACTGTTTAGGCACATCAGGGGCTCTCCAAATGTGACATGGTGTCTGATCTCAATTCCAGCCAATTCTGCGTTGAAAAAGTCAAACGGTGCTCCTTCACTTCTGAGTTCTGCCATGCGCCCAAACAGTAGTTTACCCCCACATATGGGGTATCAGCGTACTCAGGACAAATTGCACAATAACTCTTGGGGTCCAAGTTCTTCTGTTACCCTTGGGAAAATAAAAAATTGGGTGCGAAAATATCATTTTTGTAAAAAAAAAAGGATTTTTTTGTTTTTACGGCTGTACGTTATAAACTTCGGTGAAGCACTTGGGGCCTAATAGCGCTCACCACACATCTAGATAAGTTCCTTGTGGGGTTTATTTTCCAAAATGGGGTCACTTGTGGAGGGGTTTCCACTGTTTAGGCACATCAGGGGCTCTCCAAATGCGACATGACGCCCACAGACCATTCCATTAAAGTCTGCAATCCAAAGCGTCACTACTTCCCTTCCGAACCCCGACGTGTGCCCATACAGTAGTTTTCTCCCACATATGGGGTATCAGCGTACTCAGGGAAAATTGGACAACAACTTTTGGGGTCCAATTTCTCCTGTTACCCTTGTGAAAATAAAATACTGGGGGCGAAAAAATCATTTTTGTAAAAAAAAAATAAAATTATTTTTACGGCTGTACGTTATAAACTTCTGTGAAGCACTTTGGGGTTCAAAGTGCTCACCACACATCTAGATAAGTTCATTAGTGGATCTATTTTTCAAAATGTGGTCACTTGTGGGGGTTTCCACTGTTTAGGCACATAAGGGGCTCTCCAAACGCGACATGATGCCCGCAGACCATTCCATCAAAGTCTGCAATCCAAAACGTCACTACTTCCCTTCCGAGCCCCGACATGTGCCCATACAGTAGTTTTCTCCCACGTATGGGGTATCAGCGTACTCAGGGCAAATTGGACAACAACTTTTGGGGTCCAATTTCTCCTGTTACCCTTGTGAAAATAAAATATTGGGGGCGAAGAAATGTTTGTGGAAAAAATATGATTTTTTTATTTTCATGCTCGGGCGTTATAAACTTTAGTGAAACACCTGGGTTTCAAAGTTCTCACCACACATCTAGATAAGTTCCTTGAGGG
>JARQOD010000003.1:21543512-21633638 GCA_033576555.1 Oophaga sylvatica
CCATCCACCGTTTCCATAGTGATTGGTGAAGCTCTTAGTTGTGTCTTTATACCATGTTCCTTTGCAAAAGAAGAATCCATGAAATTCCCACCTGCTCCAGAGTCTATCATGGCAGAACTTGATATCCACTGTTCCTCCCACTGAATCTGTATAGGAAGAGAACAATGTGAATATTTCTCCCCTTGATCTTTAGGGGAAGTCGGCATCAGTATTGGGGGAAAAACCGCATCTAGATGTAGACTGGTTTCCGAAACTTCAGACTCAGCGTCTGTGTTATCATAATCCCCTACTACCGCCAACACCTTGTTTGGTCGCCTAGGACATTTAGGACAATTGATGAGGAAATGGTCCGATTGACCACAATAGAAACATAAGCGCTCACGGAGACGGTGTTCGCGGCGTTCATTATTCTCACGTCTCTGCAGTGAGTCCACCTGCATAGGCACCTCCTCAGCCTCTCGCGGGTTTTTGCCTGTGGTTTCCCTGGACGGAAGAGAGTAATTAGTAATGCGATTTACAGCGGCCCATTTTTCTTGTCTGCGTTCAGTTAAACGGATATCAATACGTACACAGTGCTGTATAAACAATTCAAACTCCTGTGGAGACTCTGAACGAGCTAGCTCATCCTTGATTGCATTTGACAAACCTTTTCTAAAGATTGGTAATAAAGCATTGTTTTCCCACTGGGTGTCCACCACTAACCTTTTAAATTCAGTAACATATTCTATGACTGACCGTTTCCCCTGGCGTAAGGAAAGCAAGGCAGATTCAGCGGTAGCACGGCGGTTGGGATCGTCGAACATTTGCGCCATGGCTGCCAGAAAATTGTCCAAATTATTTAGACGGGTATCATGACTTTCAACCATAGGATTTGCCCAAGCCAGTGCACGTGATGTCAACAACATAATAATACATAGAACCTTAGATCTATCAGACCGGTAGTAGGAGGCATGTACATCAAAAAATAATATACATTGATTAACAAACCCACGGAATTGACTTCGGTCACCATTAAAACGGAATGGAGGCAATTTGGGCATACTGGTGGATGAGGTAGGCTCAGTAGGTAAGGCCTCCAGGACTCCTAACCTAGAACGTAGATCTTGGAGAGCCTGACCAAACCCCTGTGCATTGTGGTTAACCCGAGACTCCAAGTCTCTAATCTGATTGAGTGCAGCCGCCACCTCCTGCTGCAAGGAGTTAACTATGGTGAACAATTTGTCTGCCCGTGTCTCCGTCATTGCCCCAGCAGAATCCTCTTTTTTAGGCTGGAATATCCTGTAATACTATTGTAGGAACTCGAGGATTCTGATAGCGTGGGGCAATGAACAATCAGAGACGGGTTTCTTTGAATGCAAATAATGTATTTGTGAAACAGCAAAACACCCAAAAACAATATTCAAACAACCCGTAGTGACATGCAATGAGTCCATATATATATACACAAGTCCAGTTATATGAATCCGGATATATAAGTCTTTGAACCTCTATAGCGAGGGTGGTAAAGTTCTTACGACGGAGTCCTCACACAAATGTGACCACAAGGTAAGTCTGATGCACAGATAACGTGGCTGGATTTACACACTGCTGGTGTGTGAAGAGTCAGATCCAGGTATGCAGAAAACACAGGGAGGTCCAGGAACAAGTTAATCTCAGTTGTGGCTTAATTCAGTGAAGTCCAACAACAAGTTCATATGTCAGTAAGGTTCCAGTAACAGTTCCAACAGCTCTCACCAGAGGTAATGCACAAAGGGTTAAACAGCAACAGTTCAGAAACACAGTTCTTATCAGATGGAGTGAACCAAGGGTTAAATTCCCAAGTCAACAGTTTAGTGATAACACAGTACTTTGTGCAACTTACATATGCAGAGAATGTCCAGAGCCAGGGGTAGAAACTGCTGTGGCTGAGAAACACCTGAAGATAAGGCTATGCACTTTCCTGGTAAATACACAAAAGATCTATGAGGAACAAAGCAGCTGGGTTGCAGGGAAACGGAAGCAGAATATTCCAGCAGTGAAACCAACACCTGAGCCAGGCTTTAAACAAACGAACAGGAAGTAGGGCACACAAAACAGCAAACTCCATTTTAACAAAGGGCAAAATCATTGACAAAGTTACCTAGAAAACCCGGAATACTGACACCGCGTGTGTACGAGGTGTACGGAGTTGAGCCATGTGTGTACGAGGTGTATGGAGCTTGGCCACGCGTGTACGAGGTGTACGGGGCGGAGCCATGTGTGTACGAGGTGTACGGAGCGCAGCCGCGTGTGTACGAGGTGTACGGAGTTGAGCCATGTGTGTACGAGGTGTATGGAGCTTGGCCACGCGTGTACGAGGTGTACGCGGCGGAGCCATGTGTGTACGAGGTGTACGGAGCGGAGCCTTGTGTGTACGAGGTGTACGGAGCGGAGCCGCGTGTGTACGAGGTGTGCGGAGCTGTGTGTGTACGAGGTGTACGGAGCAGAGCCGTGTGTGTACAAGGTGTACGGAGTGGAGCCATGTGTGTACGAGGTGTACGGAGCAGGACCATGTGTGTACGAGGTGTACAGAGCAGAGCCACGCGTGTACACATGTCAAAATTGTTGGTACCCCTCGTTTGCTGACAGAAAAACCCACAATGGTCACAGAAATAACTTGAATCTGACAAAAGTAATAATAAATAAAAAAAAATCTATGAAAATGAACAAATGAAAGTCAGACATTGCTTTTCAGCCATGCTTCCACAGAATTTAAAAAAATATATAACTCATGAAATAGGCCTGGACGGAAATGTTGGAACCCCTGAAAATAATGTGACAAAAGGGACATGTTAAATCAAGGTGTGTCCACTAATTAGCTTCACAGGTGTCTACAATCTTGGAATCAGTGAGTGGCCTGTATAGAGGGCTACAGATACTCACTGTGCTGTTGTGACATGGTGTGTATCACACTCAACATGGACCAGAAGAAGCGAAGGAAAGAGTTGTTTCAGGCGATTGGAAAGAAAATTATAGACAAACATGTTAAAGGTAAAAGTTATAAGACCATCTCCAAGCAACTTGATGTTCCTGTACATATTATTTAGAAATTTAAGCTCTATGGGACTGTAGCCAACCTCCCTGGATGTGGCCGCAGGAGGAAAATTGATGACAAATCAAAGAGACGGATAATAAGAATGGTAACAAAAGAGCCCAGAAAAACTTCTTAACAGATTAAAGGTGAACTTCAAGCTCAAGGAACATCAGTGTCAGATCGCAGCATCTGTCATTCTATAAGTCAAAGTGGGCTTCATTGGAGACGACCAAGGAGGACACAATTGTTGAAAAAAATCATAAAAAAGCCAGACTGGAATTTGTCAAACTACATGTTGACAAGCCACAAATCTTCTGGGTGAATGTCCTATGGACAGATGAGACAAAAATGGAACTTTTTGGCAAGGCCCATCAGCTCTATGTTCACAGATGGAAAAATTAATCATATCAAGAAAAGAACACTGTCCCTACTGTGAAACATGGAGGAGGCTCTGTTATGTTCTGAGGATGCTTTGCTGCATCTGGCACAGGGTGTTTAGAATCTGTGCAGGGTACAATGAAATCTCAAGACTATCAAGGGATTCCAGAGAGAAATGTACTACGCAGTGTCAGAAAGCTTGGTCTCAGTCACAGGTCATGGGTCTTGCTACAGGATTTTGACCCAAAACACACAGCTAAAAACACCCTAGAATGGCTAAGAGGAAAACTTTGGACTATTCTGAAGTGGCCTTCTATGAGCTCTGACCTAAATCCTATTGAGCATCTTTGGAAAGAGCTGAAACATGTCGTCTGGAAAAGGCAACCTTCAAACATGAGACATCTGCAGGAGTTTGCTCTTGAGGAGTGGGCCAAAATACCTGTCGAGAAGTTCAGAAGTCTCATTGACAGTTACAGGAATCGTTTGATTGCAGTGATTGCCTTAAAAGGTTGTGCAACAAAATATTAAGTTAGGGGTAACATCATTTCTGTCCAGGCCTATTTCATGAGTTTTATTTTTTTTTTTAATTCTGTGGAAGCATGGCTGAAAAGCAATGTCTAACTTTCATTTGTTCATTATCATACATTTTTTGTTTATTATTACTTTTGTCAGATTCAAGTTATTTCTGTGACCATTGTGGGTTGTTCTGTCATTAAATGAGGGGCATCAACAATTTTTACCATGTGTGTATGTTGTGGATGTAGCAGAGCTGAGTGTGTATGATGTGGATGTAGCAGAGCTATGTATGTATGATGTGAATGTAGCAGATCCGTGTGTGTATGTTGTGGATGTAGCAGAGCCGCGTGTGAATGATGTGGATGCAGCAGAGCTGAGTGTGTATGATGTGGATGTAGCAGAGCCATGTGTGTAAGATGTGGATGTAGCACAGCCGCGTGCGTATGATGTGGATGTAGCAGAGCCATGTGTGTAGAGCCATGTGTGTATGATGTGGATGCAGCAGAGCCATGTGTATAAGATGTGGATGTAGCAGAGCCGTGTGCGTATTATGTGGTTGTAGCAGAGCTATGTGTGTAGAGCCATGTGTGTATGATGTGGATGTAGCAGAGCCGCATGTGTATGATGTGGATGTAGCAGATCTGTGTGTGAATGATGTGGATTTAGCAGAGCTGTGTGTCATCACATTAGCCATCTTTACAGAGGCTCCCTCCTGGTTCCCAGTTTCCTATGCTTTGAAACTGCATTGTTACTCATTTGCACAAAACAGATAACCTTGATAAAGGCCGAAACGTTGGGTTCTGTTATGCACTCAATAAATAAATACACTTTTTGCAAACAATTATAGTGTGTGCCACAGGTTTTTCAAAATTATCTTATTCTACGTTTTTTCCTGATGGCACGATTATTTTGAAAGCAATTCCCTTTCTCTTGTTGCTATGATGTGGATGTAGCAGAGCTGTGTGTGTATGTTGTGGATGTAGCAGAGCTGTGTGTGTATGTTGTGGATGTAGCAGAGCTGTGTGTGTATGTTGTGGAGGTAGCAGAGCTGTGTGTGTATGTTGTGGATGTAGCAGAGGCTACATCCACATTACAATAGGCCTTGTATCCTGTACTTTTACCTGTAGCAGCAAATCAATACAATATAATTCACAACTTTTATAAGGTTTATAAATCACACTGCTGCTGTTATTCAGTTGTAAGTATATTTAATAAGTGTGTATGTGTCTTGTTCAACAGCTTCCCCCACACAGTATGATGCCCTCACAACCCAACAAACATGGTATGATGACCCAGCAGTTCCTTACACACACTATGATATTCCCACAGCCCCCACACACATAGTATGTTGTTGTGAATGGGTTTGAGATGAGTTCTGAGCAGAGGCTCCCTCTGGTGGTTACAAGCGGTACTAGTGAGGATTGTGAGGACTGGGAATCAGGTGTTACTGATTGGTCTTATATAAGGGAGTCATTTTCCCATCAGGGTTGCCGGTGATCAATTGTTCTGGTCTGAATCCTTCTTTCTAGTTTCCCTTGTAGCCTGCTGTGTCGTGTCTGCATCTCCTGCTATCAGATAAGACAATTTCTTATTTTGTGTTTTTGCTATATTTTTGCATTTTGTCCTGCACTTCTGTGGGGGCCTTCTGGGTCCCCTCCGGGGGCTTTTGCCCTCTCAGTTTAGTCCAGCCACTGTTTTTTGTACTTTTGCTTTTTCCAGTTTTTTTTCAGTGGCTGCTGTTTTGATTTTTTTACACCAGAGAACTAATTTAGGTGGTAGAGGTCGTGTGATCTCAGGTGATTTTGAAATTAGTAGAGTTGGTGTTTTTTCAGGGTTTTCTGAGATTGCAGTAAATACCCTTCCTGTCCTTTTCTATTTAGATAGTTTGGGCCCCAGCGTTTGCTCATACTATTTTCTTTCTGTGTCAGTATTTCCTCTTGTCTAACCGCCATTACATGTTTGGGGGCTTTCTATTATCTTTGGGGTTCTGCTCCGGGGCAGATAGCTTTCCTATTTCTATCTTTAGGTGTAGTTAGTTTCTCAGGCTGTGACGAGGCGTCTAGGACCAACGTAGGAACGCTCCACGGCTGCCTCTAGTTGTGGTGGTTAGTCAGGGTACTGCAATCTCATAGATTCCAACTGCTCTGGTGTATTTCCTTTTTTACCTGCACTCCTCAGCTACCGTAACATAACAGTCTCACCGGCCATAAAATTTGTATGGTACTCACAGAAGGGAAAAAATATTTTGAAGGAAGAAAAGTTGTCAGAGATATTTTTCTGTTTGTTGCATTTTTTTTTTTTTTTTCCCTCTGTATCTCTGGGTGCTGGGGAGGATCTTTTCTCCCAATGGAGTTTGCACAGTTGTCTGGCCGTGTGGATCAGCTTGCCACTGAGGTTCAGAGTATTGCTGCATATCTTGCTAGGTTGCCTGTTGTGGAACCTAGGATCCCCATGCCAGATTTGTTTTTAGGGGATCGAGCTAAGTTTCAGAATTTCAAAAATAATTGTAAATTGTTTCTTGCCTTAAAATCTAAGTTCTCAGGAAACGCAGCGCAGCAGGTTCAAATTATCATCTCTCTCCTGCGCGGCGATCCTCAGGATTGGGCTTTTTCCCTGATACCTGGGGATCCTGTTTTGAGTGATGTTGATGCATTTTTTCAGGCTTTGGGGTTATTGTACGATGAGCCTAATGTCACTGATCAAGCTGAAAAAGCCTTGTTGGCATTAAATCAGGGGCTTGATGACGCTGAGTTATACTGTCAGAGATTCCGTAGGTGGGCAGTCCTGACCAAATGGAATGACGACGCTTTGGCGGCCCTTTTCCGGAAGGGTCTGTCGGATAATGTAAAGGATGTTATGGTGGGATTCCCTGTCCCCTCTGGTCTCAATGATTCTATGTAATTAGCGATTCAAATTGACAGACGTTTGCGTGAGCGGAGAAGTATGCGTGGAGTGGTGTTGCCTTGTGAGCCAGCTGCTGAGCCCATGCAGTGTGATGGAGTGGTGTCTGGGGCACAGCGTCATGATTTTCGAAAGCGCAATGGGTTATGTTTCTACTGTGGTGATGCCTCTCATGCTATTTCAGTCTGCCCTAAGCGGGGAAGACATTTTGCACGCTCAGTTGTCTTGGGTAGTGTTCAGACTAAGTTTTTATTAACTGTCACTCTGATATGCTCTCTGTCCTCATTTTCTGCTCAGGCTTTCGTTGATTCTGGAGCAGCTATTAACCTGATGGATTATGATTTTGCTAAACGTTGTGGGTTTCCCTTGATACCCCTACAGAAGTCTATTCCCCTACTGGGGATCGATTCTACCCCTTTGGCTGAGAATAAACCCCAGTTTTCTACTCAGGTGATAATGAGGGTTGAACCTGATCACCAGGAGTGCTGCAAATTTTTGGTTCTATATAATCTGCATGACATTATAGTGCTGGGTTTCCCTTGGTTACAGTCTCATAATCCTGTTTTGGATTGGAAATCTGTGTCTGTAACCAGTTGGGGCTGCCAATGTGTTAATACCAACACTCCTGTTTTTTCTGCCTCCCCCAGGCTGAGGATGTTCCTGACTTTTTGTTTGATTTTTCTGATGTGTTTAGCGAAAGTAAATCTGCATCCTTACCTCCCCATAGGAGCTATGACTGCGCTATTGAATTAGTGCCAGGTAGTAAATTCCCTAAAGGTCGCCTTTTTAACTTGTCTGTACCTGAACATGACGCTATGCGGTCTTATATCAAGGAATCATTGGAGAAGGGTCATATCAGACCATCCTCTTCACCCTTAGGTGCCGGTTTTTTCTTTGTGGCCAAAAAAGATGGTTCATTAAGGCCGTGTATTGATTATCGTCTCTTGAACAATATTACTGTGAAATATCAATACCCGTTACCCTTGATTTCTGACCTGTTTTCCAGGGTGAAAAACGCTACTTGGTTTACCAAGCTTGACCTCAGGGGGCGTATAACCTTATTCGCATTAAGCACGGGGATGAATGGAAGACGGCATTTAACACCCCTGAAGGGCATTTTGAGTACCTTGTGATGCCCTTTGGGCTCACTAATGCTCCTTCCGTCTTCCAGTCCTTCATGAATGACATTTTCAGGGATTTTGTGGACAAGTTTCTGATTGTTTATTTGGATGATATCTTGATTTTTTCTAATGACTGGGACTCTCATGTGAAACATGTTCGAACTGTATTCCAGATTTTGAGAGAGAATGCTCTGTATGTGAAGGGATCAAAGTGTCTTTTTGGCGTACAGAAGATCTCATTTCTGGGATTCATTTTGTCCCCATCTGTTATTGAAATGGACCCGGTCAAGGTTCAGGCCATCTGTGATTGGGTCCAACCTACTTCATTAAAGGCTCTTCAGAGATTTTTGGGTTTTGCCAATTTTTATCGTAAATTTATTGGTAATTTCTCGGTTATTGTTAAACCATTAACTGATTTGACCAGAAAGGGTTCTGATGTGGTGAATTGGCCTCCTGAGGCAGTCTCTTGCGTTTCAGGAACTTAAGCAGAGATTCACTTCTGCTCCTGTTCTACGGCAGCCTGATGTTTCTCTGCCATTTCAGGTGGAGGTTGATGCCTCTGAAATTGGGGCAGGTGCCGTTTTGTCCCAAAAAGATCCAGAGACCTCTAAAAGTAACCCTTGTGCCTTTTTCTCTCGAAAATTTTCTCCTACTGAACGTAATTATGACGTGGGTAATCGGGAGTTATTGGCCATGAAGTGGGCTTTTGAAGAGTGGAGACATTGGCTGGAGGGAGCCAAACATCAGGTGGTGGTCCTTACGGACCATAAGAATCTGGTCTATCTGGAATCTGCCAAGCGACTCAATCCTAGACAGGCCAGGTGGGCCTTGTTTTTCACACGTTTTAATTTTGTGGTTTCCTTTCTTCCTGGCACTAAGAATGTTAAGGCGGATGCCCTCTCGAGGAGTTTCCTTGCGGACTCTCCTGAGCTATCTGATCCCTCTGTTATTTTGAAGGAGGGTGTAGTTCTTTCCGCCATCTCGCCCAATTTGAGACTTGCTCTGGAGGGGTGTCAGGAGGATAGGCCAAAGCGCTGCCCTGTTGGAAAATTGTTTGTCCCGGACCAATGGAAAAAGAGTGTGATGTCTGAGATTCATTGTTCCACATTGGCTGGGCATCCCGGAATTTTTGGTACCAGAGACTTGGTTAGTCGGTCTTTTTGGTGGTCTACCTTGTCTCGCGATGTCAGGGAATTTGTGCAGTCCTGCGGGACTTGCTCTCGCTCCAAGCCTTGCTCTCGCTCTAGTGGTTTGTTGATGCCATTGCCTGTGCCCAAGAGACCATGGACCCATATCTCTATGGATTTCATTTCCGATCTTCCTGTTTCTCAGAGAATGACCACCATCTGGGTAATTTGTGATAGGTTTTCCAAAATGATACATCTTGTGCCATTACCTAAGTTGCCTTCCTCCTCTGAATTGGTGCCGTTGTTCCTTCAGCACGTGGTTCGTTTACACGGCATTCCTGAGAACATTGTGTCTGACAGAGGAGTCCAGTTTGTTTCCAGATTTTGGAGGACTTTTTGTTCTAAACTGGGTGTTCAATTGTCTTTCTCCTCGGCATTTCATCCTCAGACCAATGGTCAAACTGAGAGAACAAACCAGACATTGAAGACTTATCTAAGATGCTTTGTGTCTGCTGATCAGGATGACTGGGTCTCTTTTTTGCCTTTGGCTGAGTTTGCTCTTAATAATAGGGCTAGCTCTGCCACTTTGATGTCTCCGTTTTTCTGTAATTCTGGGTTTCACCCTCGATTTTCTTCAGGACAGACGGAGGCTTCTGTCTATCCAGGTGTTGACTCTGTTGTTGAGCGTATGCAGCAGATTTGGGACCAGGTGGTGGAGAGGTTGTCCCTCTCTCAGGAGAGGGCCCAGCGGTTTGCTAACCGGCATAGGACTGATGGTCCTCGGTTTAAAGTGGGGGACTTGGTCTGGTTGTCCTAAAAGAATATTCCTATGAGAGTAGCATCTCCTAAATTTAAGCCTAGGTTCATTGGACCTTATAAGATCATGGAGATTATTAATCCTGTTTCTTTTCGTTTGCTTCTTCCAGGGACATTTAAGATCCATAACGTGTTCCACAAGTCCTTGTTGAAGAGGTTTGTTGAGCCAGTGGTTCCTGCTGCTGTGCCTCCTGACCCTGTTTTGGTTGAGGGCAATCTGGAGTATGTGGTTGAGAAAATATTGGATTCTCGTTTTTCTAGACGAAGACTCCAGTATTTGGTTAAATGGAGAGGTTATGGTCAGGAAGACAATTCTTGGGTGTTTGCTTCGGACATCCATGCTAGGAGACTTATCCGTGCGTATCATAGAACTCATCCTGACCGACCTGGTTGCTCAAATGAGGGTTCGGTGACCCCTCCTCAAGGGGGGGTACTGTTGTGAATGGGTTTGAGATGAGTTCTGAGCAGAGGCTCCCTCTGGTGGTTACAAGCGGTACTAGTGAGGATTGTGAGGACTGGGAATCAGGTGTTACTGATTGGTCTTATATAAGGGAGTCATTTTCCCATCAGGGTTGCCGGTGATCAATTGTTCTGGTCTGAATCCTTCTTTCTAGTTTCCCTTGTAGCCTGCTGTGTCGTGTCTGCATCTCCTGCTATCAGATAAGACAATTTCTTATTTTGTGTTTTTGCTATATTTTTGCATTTTGTCCTGCACTTCTGTGGGGGCCTTCTGGGTCCCCTCCGGGGGCTTTTGCCCTCTCAGTTTAGTCCAGCCACTGTTTTTTGTACTTTTGCTTTTTCCAGTTTTTTTTCAGTGGCTGCTGTTTTGATTTTTTTACACCAGAGAACTAATTTAGGTGGTAGAGGTCGTGTGATCTCAGGTGATTTTGAAATTAGTAGAGTTGGTGTTTTTTCAGGGTTTTCTGAGATTGCAGTAAATACCCTTCCTGTCCTTTTCTATTTAGATAGTTTGGGCCCCAGCGTTTGCTCATACTATTTTCTTTCTGTGTCAGTATTTCCTCTTGTCTAACCGCCATTACATGTTTGGGGGCTTTCTATTATCTTTGGGGTTCTGCTCCGGGGCAGATAGCTTTCCTATTTCTATCTTTAGGTGTAGTTAGTTTCTCAGGCTGTGACGAGGCGTCTAGGACCAACGTAGGAACGCTCCACGGCTGCCTCTAGTTGTGGTGGTTAGTCAGGGTACTGCAATCTCATAGATTCCAACTGCTCTGGTGTATTTCCTTTTTTACCTGCACTCCTCAGCTACCGTAACATAACAGTATGTCCTTACAGCCCCTCACACAGTATGATGTCCATATTGCCCCTCACAAAGTACTATGGCCCCCTACCCTAGTATGAGTTCCCCACAGCCCCTTAAACAGTATGATTGATTTCCCAAGAGTCTCTCACACAGTATGATGTAAAAAAAGCCCCTCACAAGTATTATGGCCCCCACCCCAAAGTATGAGGTTCCTACAGCCCCTCAAACAGTATGATTTCCCAAGAGTCCCTTCAACAGTATGATGCTCCCACAGCCCCTCACACATATTATAGCCCACACAGGTATGATGTCCCCACAACTCCTCACAGTATTATGCCCCCACAGCCACTCACATAGTATAATGTCACCACACTAGTATAATGTCCCCACAGCCCCTCACAGTTTTGCCACCCCTGCCTCAATAAAGTATAGTGCCCTACTACACAGTATGATGTCTCCACAAAGTCCTTTGCATAGTATTTTGGCCCCACATCCCCTCATATGGTATTTTCTCCACACACAAGAATGGACTGATAATTTAACCCCTTCATGACCCAGCCTATTTTGACCTAAATGACCTGGCCATTTTTTGCAATTCTGACCAGTGTCCCTTTATGAGGTAATAACTCAGGAACGCTTCAACAGATCATAGCGATTCTGAGATTGTTTTTTCGTGACATATTGGGCTTCATGTTAGTGGTAAATTTAGGTCGATAATTTTTGCGTTTATTTGTGAAAAAAATGGAAATTTGGCCAAAATTTTGAAAATTTTGCAATTTTCAAATTTTTAATTTTTATTCTGTTAAACTAGAGAGTTATGTGACACAAAATAGTTAATAAATAACATTTCCCACATGTCTTCTTTACATCAGCACAATTTTGGGAACAACATTTTTTTTTTTTAGGAAGTTATAAGGGTTAAAAGTTGACCAGCGATTTCTCATTTTTACAGCAAAATTTACAAAACCATTTTTTTTAGGGACCACCTCACATTTGAAGTCACTTTGAGGGGTCTATATGGCAGAAAATACCCAAAAGTGACACCATTATAAAAACTGCACCCCTCAAGCTACTCAAAACTACATTCAAGAAGATTATTAACCCTTCAGGTGCTTCACAGGAACTAAAGCAACGTGGAAGGAAAAAATGGACATTTTAATTTTTCCAACAAAATTTTTCTTTTAGCATCAATTTTTTCATTTTTGCATGGGCAACAGGATAAAATGGATCCTAAAATTTGTTGGGCAATTTATCCTGAGTACACAGATACATCATATGTTGTCATAAACCACTGTTTGGGCGCACGGCAGGGCTTAGAAGGGAAGGAGCGCCATTTGACTTTTTGAATGGAAAATATGCTGGAATATTTAGCGGTTGCCATGTCGCATTTGGAGAGTCCCTGTGTGCCTAAACATTGGAGCTCCCCCACAAGTGACCCCATTTTGGAAACTAGACCCCCCCAAGGAACTTATCTAGATGCAGAGTGAGCACTTTGAACCCCCAGGTGCTTCACAAATTGATCCGTAAAAAAAAGAAATTACTTTTTTTTCACAAAAAATTTCTTTTAGCCTCAGTTTTTTCATTTTCACATGGGCAACAGGATAAAATGGATCCTAAAATTTGTTGGGCAATTTATCCTGAGTACAACGATACCTCATATGTGGTCATAAACCACTGTTTGGGTGCACGGCAGGGCTCAGAAGGGAAGGAGCGCCATTTGAGTTTTTGAATGGAAAATATCTGGAATATTTAGCGGTTGCAATGTCGCATTTGGAGAGTCCCTGTGTGCCTAAACATTGGAGCTCCCCCACAAGTGACCCCATTTTGGAAACTAGACCCCCCAAGGAACTTCTCTAGATGCATAGTGAGCACTTTGAAACCCCAGGTCCTTCACAAATTGATCAGTAAAAAAAAGAAAGTACTTTTTTCACAAAAATTTTCTTTTAGCCTCAGTTTTTTCATTTTTACATGGGCAACAGTATAAATTGGATCCTAAAATTTGTTGGGCAATTTCTCCTGAGTACACAGATACCTCATATGTGGTCATAAATCACTGTTTGGGCACACGGCTGGGCCCAGAAGGGAAGGAGCGCCATTTGACTTTTGAATGGAAAATTGTCTCCAATCCTTAGCGGACACCATGACGCCTTTGGAGAGCCCCTGTGTGCCTAAACAGTGAAAAAAAAACCACATGTGACACCATTTTGGAAACTAGACCCCTTATGGAACTTATCTAGATGTGTTGTGAGCACTCTGGACACCCAAGTGCTTCACAGAAGTTTATAACGCAGAGCAGTGAAAAAAAAAAAATTTTCCTCAAAAATGATTTTTTTAGCCCGCTATTTTTTATTTTTACAAGGGTAACAGGAGAAATTGGACCACAAAAGTTTTTGTGCAATTTGTCCTGAGTACGCTGGTGCCCCATATGTGGGGGGAAACCACTGTTTGGGCGCACGGCAGGGCTCAGAAGGGAAGGAGCGACATTTGACTTTTTGAATGGAAAATTAGCTCCAATCGTTAGCGGACACCATGTCGTGTTTGGAGAGCCCCTGTATGCCTAAACTTTGGAGCTCCCCCACAAATGACCCCATTTTGGAAACTAGACCCCCTAAGGAACTTATCTAGATGCACAGTGAGCACTTTGAACCCCCAGGTGCTTCACAGAAGTTTATAACGCAGAGCCGTGAAAATAAAAAATCATTTTTTTTTTCTCAAAAAATGATTATTTAGCCCACTATTTTTTATTTTCACAATGGTTACAGGTAAAATTGGACCCCAAAAGTTGTTGTCTAATTTGTCCTAAGTACGCTAGTACCTCACATGTGAGGGGGAACCACTGTTTGGGCACACGTCAGGGCTCGGAAGGGATGTAGTGACGCTTTGAAATGTCGACTTGATGGAATGTTCTGCAGGCGGGCAGAGCCCCTGATGTGCCTAAACAGTAGAAACCCCCCACAAGTGACCACATTTTGTAAACCAGACCCCTCAATGAACTTATCTAGATGTGTGGTGAGCACCTTGAACCCCCACGTGCTTCACAGAAGTTTGTAATGCAGAGCCGTGAAAATAAAAAATAATTTTTTTCCTCAAAAACTGATTTTTTTAAACCGCAATTTTTTATTTTCACAAGGGTAACAGGAGAAATTGGACCACAAAAGTTGTTGTACAGTTTGTCCTGAGTACACTGGTACCCCATATGTGGGGGGAACCACTGTTTTGGCGCATGGGAGAGCTCAGAAGGGAAGGAGCGCCATTTTGGAATGCAGACTTGATGGAATGTTCTGCGGGCGTCATGTTGCGTTTGCAGAGCCCCTGATGTGCCTAAACAGTAGAAACCCCCCACAAGCGACCCTATTTTGGAAACTAGACCCTCCAAGGAGCTTATCTAGATGTGTAGTGAGCACTTTGAACCCTCAAGGGCTACACAGAAGTTTATAACGCCGGGGCATGAAAATAAAAAAATCATATTTTTTTCCATAAACATGATCTTTTAGTCCCCAATTTTTTTATTTTCCCAAGGGTAACATGAGAAATTAGACCTCAAAAGTTGTTGTCCAATTTGTCCTGAGTACGCTGATATCCCATATGTGGGAGAAAACTACTGTATGGGCACACTTCGGGGCTCGGAAGGGAAGTAGTGACGTTTTGAAATGCAGACTTGATGGAATGGTCTGCGGGCGTCATGTTACGTTTGCAGAGTCCCTGATGTGCCTAAACAGTAGAAACTCCACACAAGTGACCCCATTTTGGAAACTAGACCCCGCAAGGAACTTATCTAGATGTGTCGTGAGCACTTTGAACCCCCAAGGGCTACACAGAAGTTTATAACGCCGGGGCAGGAAAATAAAAAAATCATATTTTTTCCACAAACATGATCTTTTAGTCCCCAATTTATTTATTTTCCCAAGGGTAACAGGAGAAATTAGACCACAAAAGTTGTTGTCCAATTTGTCCTGAGTACGCTGATATCCCATATGTGGGAGAAAACTACTGTATGGGCACACGTCGAGGCTCGGAAGGGAAGTAGTGACGTTTTGAAATGCGGACTTGATGGAATGGTCTGCGGGTGTCATGTTAAGTTTGCAGAGACCATGATGTGCCTAAACAGTAGAAACCCACCCAAGTGACCCCATTTTGGAAACTAGATCCCCCAAGGAACTCCTTTAGATGTGTGGTAAGCACTTTGAATCTCCAAGTTCTTCACAGAAGTTTATAACGCAGAGCCGTGAAAATAAAAAATCATTTTTTTCCACAAAAATAACTTTTTTAGTCCCCAATTTTTTTTCCCAACAGTAACGGGAGAAATTAGACCCCCAAAGTTGTTGTGCAATTTTTCCCGAGTACGCTGATACCCCATATGTGGGGGTAAACCACTGTTTGGGTACACGTCAGGGCTTGGAATAAAGGGAGCACTGTTTGACTTTTTGAACGCAAAATTTGCAGGAATCAATGCGCCATGTCGCGTATGGAGGCCCCCTGATGTGCGTAAATAGTGGAAACCCCTCAATTCTAACTCCAACCCTAACCCCAACACACCCCTAACCCCAACCCTAACCCCTACACACCCCTAACCATAACCCTAACCCCTACACACCCCTAACCATAACCCTAACCCCAACACACCCCTAACCCTAATCCCAGCTCTAACCATAAACCTAACCACAAGCCTAACCCTAATCCCAACCCTAACCTCAAAACACCCCTAACACTTATCCTAACTCTAACCCTAACCACAAACCTAACCCTAATCCCAACCCTAATTCCAACCCTAACCCTAATTCCAACCCTTACCCAAATTCCAACCCTAACCCAAATTCTAACCGTAACCCTAATTCTAACCCTAACCCTAGTTCTAACCCTAAGGCTGGGTTCATATTGTGTTTTACCAGCCCGTTCAACACGTAGCGTTGACGGGCTGGAAACGGTATAGCATAACGCGACCGCGTTATGCTATACCGCTAGCGCAGAGGAATCAGTGATGATTCATCTGTGCTAGCGGTGATGGAACCCAGACGCTGCAGCCTGCGTCTAAGGCTCCATCACTGAATGACGGCACGTTGCGATGCGCACACAAATGGGGTGAATGGCAGCGTTAACGGACTGCGTTACACCGCGTTATACTGCGGTGAAACGCAGTCCATCTAACTGACTGCCATAATGCAATATGAACCCAGCCTAACCCTGAGGCCCCGTGCACACGTTGCGGATTCACTAGCGGATTTTTCTAAAATCCGCAGGTAAAATGACCTGCGTATTTAGCGCGGATTTACTGCGGTTTTGCTGCGGTTTTTCCCTGCGGTTTTACACCTATAATGGAATAGGTGTAAAATCGCTGCGGAATCCGCACAAAGAATTGACATGCTGCGGATTTAAAACCGCAGCAAATCCGCGCTGAAAAATCCGCAGCATGTGCACAGCGGTTTTTTTTTACCATTTATTTGCATTGTACTGTACATGGTTTCTGGATCTGCTGTGGATCCGCAGCGCGAAATCCTCTGCGGATCCGCAGCAAAATCCGCAATGTGTGCACAGGGCCTAATAGGAAAAAATAAAAAATTCTTTATTTTATTATTTGTCCCTACCTATGACAGGGGGGTTCATTTACTTTTTTTTTATTTTGATCACTGTGACAGTTTATCACAGTGATCAAAATAATTTCTGGACTCTGCAGGGCGGATCCAGGGACATCGGTGGACCGGGAGAGGTGAGTATGGGAAGGTGGGGGCAGCGGAGGCCATGACGAGGGGAGCTGTTAGTGACGGCGGTGACCGATCACCGCCATTTTTCGATGGCGGCGGCCGATCGCCGCCGTGACTCGATGTGGGGGGGTCAGATCGCTGTCTCCAGCCATGGCAGATGCTATTGCAGCATCGGCCATGGCTGGATTGTAATATTTCACCAATTTCATTGGTGAAATATTACAGATTGCTCTGATTGGCTGTTTCACTTTTAACAGCCAATCAGAGCGATCGTGGCCACGGAGGGGTTAAGCCAACCCCCCTGTGGTGAAGCACAAAGGGTCCTGTGCCTGCGGGTCAGGTGACCTTTCAGTGACCCCGGTCACCCGGCCCGCAGGAACGCGATCCTTTCATGACGCCACATAGGCGTCACAGGTCGGATTGGCACTGACTTTCATGACGCCTACGTGGCATCACAGGTCGGGAAGGGGTTAAAGAAGATAAAAATAAAACGACTTACTTCACTCCGTTCCTTGCGATGTGCTGCTTCGCTCTGTACAGTGTGTGTACCGAATCTTTGCATTGAAGGCGCGGCCTGATGAAGTCATCGTACCCACTGAGCAAAGATTCAACTTCACAGGATGAATGATGGAGCAGAGAGTTGGAGAATTTCTGTTCCATAATTGTATACTGAGGACGCAAATACCAGTGAAAATACCAGACAGAGGAATGTCACTGTTTCCAGCAGAGGCGTAGTTAGGGTTTCGGTTCAGGGGGGGCAAAACTTCTTAGTGGGCCCCTAACCAGGTAACCTTGATTACAACTGGGTGACACACCCTAATAGTGGAGGAGAACCTCAGCAGATGACTGCGATGTTGCTTAAAATAATCTCTATATAAAGACCAACATGGATATTACCGCCATATGGTCAGTGGTAGATACCAGTCCTACAGAACATATAAGAGATCACAGCACAGTTATAGATGATGACTTACCGTTGACGTTCTTTTTGATGGAATCGTTCACTTTTCCCGTCTTTTCCATCTGGCCCAGACCGACATGACAACTTCTTCCAGCCAGGACTCGGCTACAGAGAATACAACAAAGACACATTTCACTTCTCATATTCCAGTCCCATCACCATCTATCCCCAACCTGCACAAACTCCTCATCCTCCTAATACCCCAATGCTGAGCTACTGATGCCATATGTGTCCCTATTACTGCACCTACTGTGTGGTTCTGTGTGCCTTCTAAATTCTAAAGCAACCTTCTATAATATAGCAAGTGCCCTAGAAAACAGTGCCCGCATTTTGTCCACTAGAATGTAACAATGCCCTTTGTGTGCCCCTTTGATAGTCACAGTAACCTAAGTTCCCCTATAATAATAAGTGCCCACTTCACATTTAATAATGTCCCAAATCTCCCCCCTGTACAGCTCCCCTATACACAGTATGACGCTCTGTTATACACATTATAATGCCCCCTCACTGTATAGTACCACCGACACAGTATACTGACCCCTTAGTAGCCCCCAAACTGTTTGATGGCTCCAACACTGTATGATGGCCCCCCTAGATAGCCTCCATACAGTATAATGCACCAGATAGTCCTCAATATAGTATAATGCACTCTCCATAGGCCTCCACATAGTATAATGCACCAGATAGTCCTCAATATTTTATAAAGAACTCCCCATAGGCCTCCATATAGTATAATGCACTTCCCATAGGCCTACTCTATATTGTATAATGCAACCCCCTCATAGGCAGACTCTATAGCATAAGGCAGCTCTATAGGCAGACTCTATAGCATAAGGCAGCCCCCATAGGCAGACTATAGCATAAGGCAGCACCCATAGGCAGACTCTGTAGTATAAGGCAGCACCCATAGGCAGACTCTAGCACAAGGCAGCCCCATAGGCAGACTCTGTAGTATAAGGTAGCCCCCATAGGCAGACTCTATAGCATAAGGCAGCCCCCATAGGCAGACTCTATAGCACAAGGCAGCCCCATAGGCAGACTCTGTAGCACAAGGCAGCCCCATAGGCAGACTCTGTAGTATAAGGCAGCCCCATAAGCAGACTGTAGTATAAGGCAGCCCCCCATAGGCAGACTCTGTAGTATAAGGCAGCCCCTATAAAAATAGATACCTCTCTTCTTCCTGGTTCCTCCATTGCTCTGAGCGCCCACACTTCTCCGGACCGCGGGCGCTGGGTAGTGAGGCCATCGCGACCCCTGTCAGTGTCGGCGTCAGTGACGTCAGACGCTGACAGGGGGATGATGGGAGAGTGAGCTTAGCGCTCCTCTCATCAATGCGGTCAGCTGTATCGTCACGTAGCCGATACAGCTGAAATTGCGATGACAGGTGGAGGGCTGTTATGAATGTGCTGGAGATGGTTTCTGAGCAGAGGCTCCCTCTGGTGGTTGCTGACAGTACTGAACCTTACAGCGAGGAATGGCAATCTGGGATCACGGACTGGACTGATATAAGGGAGGTTCCCTCCCATGATGGTCGCCGGTGATCAATTGTTCTTGTCTCAATTGTGGTTCCTGGTTCATTTGGAAGTTTGCTGGAGTCTTGCATGCATCTGCTGCTTTCAGATATTTTCTGCTTTTCTTTTTGTTCTTGCTTTTTGCATAATTTTCTGCACTTTTGTGGAGGTCAGCCTGGTCCCCTCCTGGGGCCCTGTGCTCCTCTCAGTTTATCTGTAGCCACTGTTATTTGTTCATTTGCTTTTTCCTGTTTTTTCAGTGGCTGCGGCTTAGTTTTGTTACACCAGAGATCTGATTTAGGTGTTGGAGATCGTGTGATCTCAGGTGTTTTTGCAATCAGAAGAGTTGGTATTTTTTAGGGTTTTTTTGTTGGATTGCAGTCAGAATTCTTTCCTGTACTTTTCTGTCTAGACAGATTGGGCCCCAGCGTTTGCTCATTCTATTTTCTGTCTGTGTCCGTGCTTCTTCTTGTCTAACCGCCATTACATGTTTGGGGGCTTCCTATTTTCTTTGGGGATCTGCTCCGGGGCAGAAAGCTTTCATCTTTCTGCCTTTAGGTGTAGTTATCTCTCAGGCTGTGACGAGGCGTCTAGGATCAACGTAGGAACGCTCCATGGCTACCTCTAGTTGTGTGGTTAGTTCAGGTTACTGCAATCCAATAGGTTCCAGCCTCTCTGGTATATTGCCGCTTTTGCTTTTTCTCCTCAGATACCTAAACATAACAGAGGGCCCAATGCTGGCACCGGGCCCCCCTGCCTGCTCAGGGGCCCCATAGCGGCCGGGCGGCAGAGCAGGGAGATCGATTTTCCCTGCTCTGCCGCAGAATGTAACTGTATCGGCCTTTGGCTGACCCAGTCTACACAGCTTACACCAGACCCAGTCAAAGTGCAACTCGTGAGCCTCATGCTGCCCATTGGATATTCCAGTGCAGGCCCTTTGCACAGGTCTGGTATAAGCCATAGTTAATAATTAAAAAATAAGCACTTTGTGTCTAGTACAAAGCAGGGACTGCAAGAAAATTCAGGGATACATCAAGCCTGGACTGATTCCACTATGGTGATGTGTATTTTGTACATTACATTAGCATTGAAGGTGTAAAATGTGCTGAATGGATTCATATCAATGAACTGGATGAATTGATAATATATATTTTTGTCTGCTGCTATTTGTTTGAAGCTGGATTTAATCTCGTTAAACTCTTCTGCCTGCAAAGTGGTCCTAACCACATTAATTAAGGCTTCAAAATCTTTGATCTGGAAGAAAAGCATTTTCCATGAATTTCCCTCCTGTGAGGAATAACATAGCAACTGAACTTCCCCTTCCTCATCAATGTGCATCTGACAATAATTACTAACTAGTGGCCCTTTTCCTTATAGAAATGCTGAGTGTTCTGTTAAATTCCTCCATGAACCCATGTACATGTTGGGCCATATATATGGATACACCTAAATAAAATGGTTGGTGATATCAACTTCTTGTTTGTGGCACATTAGTATATGGGAGGGGGAAAACTTTTCAAGATGGGTGGTGACCATGGCAGCCATTTTGAAGTCGGCCATTTCAGATCCAACTTTATTTTTCCAATGGGAAGAGGGTCATGTGACACATCAAACTTATTGAGTATTTCACAAGAAAAACAATGGTGTGCTTGGTTTTAACATAACTTTATTCTTTCATGAGTTATTTACAAGTTTATGACCACTTATAAAATGTGTTCAAAGTGCTGCCCATTGTGTTGGATTGTCAATGTAATCCTCTTCTCCCACTCGTGACACACTGATAGCAACACCGCAGAAGAAATGCTAGCACAGGCTTCTAGTATCCATTGTTTCAGATGCTGCACATCTCGTATCTATACTAGGCCACAAAGGCCTCAGTTTGTTGGTCCTACAAAGTACTCGAGAGGGTCCAATAAGGAGACTGGTGGTGGCTTTAGGTGGGTAAACTTGTTATATTAAGCACATTGCCTGGTTAATGGAATAACTGACCTTATTTCAGAAGTGGCAGCCATTACTTTCGGCAATATAAACCCATATTGCTACACGACGAGACTCGCAAGCATGCCAAACTATGAGATGGATAGAAGATGTCCTACCCAGACTTAGTAATGTAATGTAGTTAATACAATTATACCTTGTAGAATTCATTATTTATAACAAAAATTATCTCCGTCTCCACTCTTTAGGTTCTGAGTAATTAAAGGGGTTGTGAGATTCTCCGGTGTCGGCACTGGGACCAGGTGGTCATGTGACTACAAGTGTGTGATTTGCATACTTCCGGGCACATTCCAATTAGGCTGTATCTGGCCTCACTCAATACACTTGCATTAAGCAAGGCAGGTTACAGTCTAGTCGGCATGTGACCGCATTGATTTCAAATCACATACTAGCAGTCAGGCGCCTGCCACTTCCGATGCTTTCACTGGACAATCCTCACAGCGGGCAGTGGCAGCAGACTTGTAGCTTAAGACTGGACAACACTTTTAAGTTAATATCCCAAAAATAGTATAGTATTTAAGAATATAAATAAAGGAATATATCCCAAACACAAGAATGTACATTTTAAATAAATAATTTATTAAAGATTAGTGACAACTTTTCAAATGCCTACTAACTTCTATCTACTATATAATTGTCTTATCCCGTCTTTCTGTCGGTCTGTCCAGGAAATCCCGCGTCGCTCATTGGTCAAGCAGCGGCCAATCAGCGCCGCGGGATTTCACAAAAAAAATGGCGGCCGTTAGCGGCTCAACTGCGGGACAGAGGTCAGCGGCGAGGCAGCGGGGAGATGACCGGCGCGAGGCGCTCATCTCCCGGCCGCTAGCAACAGAAGAACCTCGACCGATGGCCCCGCTGACCTCCATGCGTAAGGGAGGACCGGGATACTTCTGCTGCGAGCGCCCACTCATGTCCCGGGTTCTCGCAGCGGAAGTACCTGCACAGGCAGCGGCGCTGACATCCATGCGGCTAGGATGTCAAGAGAGGACCGGGAGCGGCGCTGCGGGTCGGGATACTTCTGCTGCGAGCGCCTGCTCATGTCCCGGGTTCTCGCAGCGGAAGTAGCCGCATAGGCAGTGCCGCTCTCCGGTCCTCACAATACAATTCGAGTCATCATGTCAGCGGAAACAACAGCCGGCTGCAGCCGGGAAAATTACGTGCTAGCTGTGCGTCGTCTGCGATGTTGTCACAAGCACTATTCACAACGTGACGTCATAACAAAATTCATTCGGTGCCCTGGAGAGATACATAGTAACGTTAATTTAAAGTAGTGCACAACCCATTTAAACACTGCTTCACTGCTTAGGCGCGCACGGTCGGCCGCATACATATTTTAGAATACCCGATGCATTAGAATCGGGCCACCATCTAGTTTTTTCATATTTAGAATCATAGAATGGTATGTTGGAAGGGACCTCCTGGGTCATCTGGTCCAACCCCCTGCTCATTTAGCTCACTTGAATATTTCAGAACATCAAACTAATTTTAATATTCGAAAAAGATTACCCAAATGATCACAAAGAGCTGTTTCAATGTCAGGATATGCAAGTTTACAACATTTTTGCCCAGCTCCGTCAAAGTGGTAAGAGCTGCAGCAGGACGTGGCTTGGCAACCAAGCTCGTCAAATTCATGACAAGCCCTGGTTCCTTACAAACCAAATTGTTCTCCAGCCCCGACTGTAGTTAGATTTGTGGCGAGGTGCACATTTAGGAGCATGTGTCTGTTAACAAATAAGGCACACCACCCCATCATGAAAATCGTCAGTTTTAATGTACTGAAAAAAAATGCTTTTAAGCTCCTAAGAAAAAAAAAATTCTAGCATTTTCATTATTTTTTGACTATGGCCTTTATTATAAGGATTAATCAATTTCATACTTTGATAAACCAGATTTTTATGAATGGAATGTCAACTGTTCATTTTTTTTATTTCTGTATTTTAATGGGAGAAAAGGAAGGGGATTCAAAATTTAAATTTTTCTAAATTTTTACTTCTTGTCTTTTCGTTTTACTCATATTTGAATTCGTTTCACTTGACTTCATGCAGGGAGAACAGGTCAAGCAGTCTGTTATTGTACTAATGTCAGGCTGTCTGACCTTCATTTACAGATGTGGCAATACCAAAGTATGTTTGTTTTTTTTAATTTCTCCATTTTTTATTGGCGTGTGTGTTGAGGAAGGGGTATTTGAATTTGATTTGTCTATTTTTTTATACATAATTTTTACTTTTTTTTCAGGGCTACTGCACTAAGCACTATGACCGATCTCTGCTATGTCAGTGTAAAGCCTCATTCAGATGTCCGTGATGCATGGAAGTCTGGATGAGGCTTTACTGCTTTTTATTGCTGTGTTTCAAAGCTCATCTGAAGACAAGACTTTGTTGCTGGTTACAGCTCGCTGTACATTTAAGCTGTATGTGCAAATGCTTTTGCCAGTGAGAAAGTAATCTCTTCTGAAGCGCTTTGAGGCACAGCAGTAAAGCCTCTTTCACACCTCCAGGCATCATGTACATCTGAATGAGGCTTTATATTGACATAGCTAGTCAATGACATAGTCATTGTATTGACATAGTCAGTGTTAGGGCCCCGTTTTCACGATCAGGATCGCTGGTGTGTCGCTACATGATCGCTGCTGAGCTGCCAAACAGGCAGCTCTGGCAGCGATCACGACAGTGACACTGCGGGTAACGTCGCCTAGTTACCCGCAGTGTACGTTGGATACCAGCGCGCTGATGCAGGGAGCTGGTAACCAAGGTACACGTCGGGTTTCCAGGCGCTGCGCAGTGCCTGGAAACCCGACTTGTACCTTGGTTACCAGCTCCCCTGCAGCAGCGCGCTGGTATCCAAAGTACACGTCGGGTTTCCAGGCACAGCCCCGCGCCTGGAAACCCGATGTGTACCTTGGTTACCAGTAGATCGCTGGTCTCCTGCCTGCCACACGCAGCAATGCGTGCTGGCCAGCGGGAGACCAGCGATCAAAAAAAGTCCTGGCATTTCTGACACGACCAGCGATTCACAGCAGGGGCCTGATCGCTGGTACGTGTCAGACATAGCGAGATCGCTGTTTAGCAGCGATCTCGCTATGTGAGACGGGGCCCTTAAGAGCACAACAAAGTGATGATTTCACTACTGTGCTCTGAACACTGTAGCGGTGTCAAAGGTGATAAGAACACATCGGGCAGCCTGATAATGTCCTAATAATACCAGCCTACTGACCTGTTCTCAACACTGGAAGAAGTTACCATCACAGCCCTCCTCTGACTGCTCAGAGCAGGGTTGCAAAGGTAACTTCTTCCAGTAGTAAGTACAGATCAATAGCCTGGCATTATTAGTAAAATACTAAGGCTACTTTCACACATCAGTTTTTTTCTGTCAGGCATGATCCGGCTATTTTTTGAAAAAACGGATCAGTTTTTTTCTCATTGACTTGTATTAGCGCCGGATCGCGCCGCATGGCCTCCCGTTTCTTCCGTTTTTTTGCCGGCAAAAATTTTCATTCCAGCGTCTGGAAAAAACGTCTCTAGGAACGTTTTTTGCATGCGGCAGGAAACCGGACAGCGCCGGATGCAGCGCTTCCACTTTTTGCTACAATGGAAGTCTATGGGCGCCGGATCAGGCATAAGACGGATCCGTTCACCGGATTCTGTTTTTACACTCTGAGCATGCCTGGAGCGTTTTCTCTCTCTCTCTTCAAAAGTTCATGACGGATCCGTCAAGAAAACGGATCCGTCGCTTCAGTTTTTTGCAGTCTGCGCTGGATCCGTCTTTTTTCAACTTTGACGGATTGTGCCTGATTGTAAAAACCTGATGTGTGAAAGTAGCCTAAGCTACCTGATCTGTTCTCACCACCGCTGCTTTGGACCTCTTGTAATCACTGATCACTGAAAGTAGCAGAAACATAGGGAAATTATAACGCAGCACAAATCACTGAGCTACAATAAAGGGTATGCCACACTGAACAATATCGCTAACGGGATCGCTAAAAAACGTCACTATTTAGCGATCCCGTTAGCGATGTTGTTCAGTGCGGCATCTGCCAGCGACGAGCTTCCTGCTGTGATCTCGCTCGTCGCTGGAATCGTTCCGGACCCTATTTTCTCGTCGGCGCTCCCGCTGGGTAAGTATATATCGCTAGTGTGGCACCTTTTCTTAGCGATTTAGCAGTACTTTTGTACCGCTAAAGTCGTTAAGAAGATCACTAACGGCGATAGCGTCGTTAACTATATCGCTAAATGTGGCCGCACTTAGCGATATAGAAACAATCCCGCTAGCGATCGCATTAGTATGCGTCGTTATCGTGATCGCTAGCGGGATTGTTTAGTGTGGCAGTACCTTTAGATGATGCCTGGCTGCAACTACACCAGTGAACTAGGCAGCCCAGGAGGTGGCCGCAATTCACAACTGAGGCAGCAGCAAGCATGCTAAATAGGAGCGGATGCTAACCGCAGTCTCAAATGGCGTGTTGCTCAAATACAGGTCCTTCTCAAAAAATTAGCATATAGTGCTAAATTTCATTATTTACCATAATGTAATGATTACAATTAAACTTTTATATATTTTAGATTCATTACACATCAACTGAAATTTGTCAGGTCTTTTATTGTTTTAATACTGATGATTTTGGCATACAACTCCTGATAACCCAAAAAACCTGTCTCAAAAAATTAGCATATCAAGAAAAGGTTCTCTAAACGACCTATTACCCTAATCTTCTGAATCAACTAATTAACTCTAAACACATGCAAAAGATTCCTGAGGCTTTTAAAAACTCCCTGCCTGGTTCATTACTCAAAACCCCCATCATGGGTAAGACTAGCGACCTGACTGATGTCAAGAAGGCCATCATTGACACCCTCAAGCAAGAGGGTAAGACCCAGAAAGAAATTTCTCAACAAATAGGCTGTTCCCAGAGTGCTGTATCAAGGCACCTCAATGGGAAGTCTGTTGGAAGGAAACAATGTGGCAGAAAACGCTGTACAACGAGAAGAGGTGACCGGACCCTGAGGAAGATTGTGGAGAAGGACCGATTCCAGACCTTGGGGGACCTGAGGAAGCAGTGGACTGAGTCTGGTGTAGAAACATCCAGAGCCACCGTACACAGGCGTGTGCAGGAAATGGGCTACAGGTGCCGCATTCCCCAGGTAAAGCCACTTTTGAACCATAAACAGCGGCAGAAGCGCCTGACCTGGGCTACTGTCATGTGTGCATTGCCACGAAGATCGTCGCGGTTGCACATTTTGACTTCTCACAGCTGAGTTGCTGTTTCTTTGTGTTTGGCAGCTAGGGAGTTAATTCTGTCTGTGCTCGGTGCTGGGACTGGGTGCAGTTTCTCCCGGCTGCAATTGATTATTTGTTGATTGGTTTCCTTTAAATTCCTGGTTGTCTGCTTGGGGAGTTGCCAGTGAAACCTTCATGCAGACCACAGATAGGAATGAATCTGTATAGACTTTAGTTGTGAGCTCCTTAGTTGTTCTAAGCTCAACTTGGTTAGAGTTTATTTCCCAGACCATTTATTTTCCTTTGGTGTTTGAGTGTGTATGCAAGCGAGTGTTATCCTGTCTGTCTTATATGTCTAATCTGTGTATTTAGCTAAGATCAGCCCATATCCCTTTGGTGGTAGTCAGGATCCTTCTTAGGACTGATTACAGGGTTCAGGGTCTGATAGGAGACAGGGTTAGGCTGGAGACTTGGACCTCTGAACCATTATCAGTACCTCCAAGGTGAGGGATTAGTTAGGACCCCAGTTTAGGGTCAGGTTAGATCCCGGTCCACCTCTTTCCTGTTTCAGCTCATCAAGTCCTCAAGATTAACCCTGAGTTCAGCAGATATCGTGTCAGGTAAATCTATTCTATACTTACATGCTGATGTTGCTATACTAGTTGTTGTATAGAGTGTTGTTCCTGTATTAATAGTTTACTGACATTGTATACATATCATTAGACAGCGTGACATTTTCACTGGCCATAAAAATTATCTCCAGTTACCATGGATCCAGTAGCCCAGCTGGCTCTGCAGTTGCAGGGATTATCCATGGAGCTGACGGACATTAAGTCCAAAGTTTTGTCTCCCCTGGAGCAAACCAGAGTTGAACCTAAGGTTGCTCTCCCGGACAGGTTCACTGGTGGGCGAGACAAATTTTTCACCTTCCGGGAGGCATGTAAATTGTATTTTCGGCTTCGGCCTCGATCATCAGGGAGTGAGGAGCAGAGAGTGGGAATTGTTATCTCACTTCTGCAAGGGGATCCTCAATCCTGGGCATTTTCCCTTCCTCCGGGATCCCCGGCTCTACTGTCTGTAGATCAATTTTTTACTGCCCTGGGATTGGTATATGATGACCCAGATCGGGTCTCTCTTGCTGAGACAAAATTACGTAAGATACAGCAGGGAGATCGTCCGGCAGAGGAATTTGCTTCTGAGTTTCGTAGATGGGCCACAGATACTCAGTGGAATGACCCAGCTCTTAGGAGCCAGTTTTGTCATGGGCTTTCTGATAAATTAAATGACGTTTTGGCTCAGAATGAGTCTCCTCCTTCTCTGGAGGCTGCTATGGCCTTAGCTATCCGTACTTATAGACGGCTTCGGGAGAGGGGTGAGGTAACCCCACTCCCTGTTGTTTCTCCACCTACCACTAAAGTCCCTTATGTTGAGGTTCCCCTTGTCTGTTCGGATGAGCCTATGCAGTTGGGAGGGACATCATTTCGTAGGAGGGGATTGGCGGTACGCCGCAGGACTAGAAGATGTTTTTTCTGCGGGAAAGAGGGACATTTTGTTGGAGAATGTCCATCCCGTGCCTTGTTGAGCCAAAAGTCGCCGGAAAACTGTTAATCCCAGGTTGTGTGGTGGACGACAACCTGGGAGTATGTATTTCATCCGCCAGTTCTTCTCAGTTCCTTGTACCAGTGGAGGTGGTAGTTGGTACGAGAGTGGAGAGATTGTCTGTTCTTCTTGATAGTGGTTCCGGGGCTAATCTGGTTGACGCTCAGTTTGCTCAGGCTCAAGGTATGCATCTGAGTGTATTGGTCAAACCGATCCCTATATTCTCCATTGACGCCAGGCCTCTCGGCCAAGGTAGCTTTGTTCATGAGGTTCATAATATTAACCTTCGGGTAGGGGCAATACATAGGGAACAATTATCTTGCTATGTGTTGGAGGGTCTACCTACTCCCATTGTGTTGGGACTTCCTTGGTTGGTTAAACATAACCCTGTGATTAATTGGCAGTCCAGAGAAATAAGCCAATGGGGTGAGTTTTGCAAAAGCAACTGCATGAACACAGTCATCAGTGCGGTCGTGCCTAGTACATTGCCTCCTTTTTTGGAGGATTTTGGGGATGTTTTCTCTGAGGAGGGGTGTCAGGAGTTGCCTCCTCATCGCGTGTATGACTGCTCTATTAATCTCCTTCCTGATGCTAAGTTGCCTAAAGCTAGGTTGTATAATCTTTCTGGTCCTGAGAGGCAGGCTATGAAAGATTATATTTCTGAAAGTCTGGCCAAAGGGCATATTAGACCTTCATCTTCCCCAGTAGCCGCGGAGTTCTTCTTTGTGAAGAAGAAAGATGGAGGCCTACGCCCTTGCTTGGATTTCCGCGAACTTAATCGGATTACTGTTCGAGATCCGTATCCACTCCCTCTTATTCCTGATCTCTTCAATCAAATTGTTGGCGCCAAATGGTTTTCTAAATTGGATCTCAGGGGGGCGTATAATCTGATTAGGATAAAAGAGGGGGATGAGTGGAAAACGGCGTTTAACACGCCGGAGGGACATTATGAGAACCTAGTCATGCCTTTTGGTCTGACTACTGCACCAGCAGTATTCCAACATTTTGTTAATGACATTTTTCGTCACCTTGTGGGGCTGTTTGTGGTTGTATATTTGGACGACATTTTAATTTACTCGCCAGATCTTGTGTCTCATCAGGAGCATGTGAGACAGGTGTTGCAGATCTTGCGAGACAATAAATTATACGCCAAACTGGAGAAGTGTGTATTTGCCGTACAGGAACTTCAGTTTTTGGGTTTTTTGGTGTCAGCCTCCGGTTTCCGTATGGACCCTGAAAAGGTGAGAGCAGTGCTTGAATGGGATCAGCCAGGGGATCTTAAGACTCTGCAGCGTTTTTTGGGGTTTGCTAACTACTACCGGAAATGTATTTGTAATTTCTCATCTGTCGTCAAACCTCTCACTGACATGACAAGAAAAGGGACGGATTTTTCTAAATGGTCGGACAAAGCTTGCCAAGCCTTTTCCTCTTTGAAGAAATGTTTTGCTTCGGCACCCATTCTCATCCAACCAGATGCATCTCAGCCGTTCATTGTGGAGGTGGATGCGTCTGACGTAGGGGTGGGTGCTATATTGTCCCAGGGTCCGTCCCCTGGTAAATGGCATCCGTGCGCTTTCTTTTCTAAGAAATTGTCGTCCGCCGAAAGGAATTATGATATCGGCAATAGGGAACTTTTGGCCATTAAGTTAGCTTTTGAAGAATGGCGTCACTTTTTGGAGGGGGCAGTCCACCCGGTTACCGTTATTACTGATCACAAGAACCTGTTGTATTTGGAATCCGCTAAGCGTCTGAATTCCAGACAAGCTCGATGGTCGTTGTTTTTTACCAGGTTTAATTTTGTCGTCACTTATCGCCCGGGGTCTAAGAATGTAAAGGCTGATGCCTTGTCTCGCAGTTTCCCAGGGGCCGGGAAAACGGATGACCCGAGTCCTATCCTTCAGGAGGGGGTGGTAGTGTCGGCTGTATTTTCTGAGCTTGAGGAGGAGGTGTTAGAGGCTCAGGGGGACGCCCCTGCAGGACCTCCAGGGAGACTGTTTGTCCCAAATCTGTTGAGACAAAAGGTTATTGAGGCACATCATAATTCTGCTCTAGCAGGACATCCAGGGAGTAAGGCTACTTTAGATCTCCTTTCTCGCCGGTTTTGGTGGCCTAATGCTAATAAAGATGTTATAACTTTTGTCGTGTCATGTGGGGTGTGTGCTCGCTCTAAAACCCCTCATACCCGTCCGTCTGGGACCCTTTTACCCTTGAAACTTCCGGAGCGTCCATGAACTCATTTATCTATGGACTTCATTATGGACCTTCCTCCGTCGTCAGGGAATACTGTCATACTGGTGGTTGTTGACAGGTTCAGTAAGATGGCACATTTCGTTGCTCTTCCTGCACTCCCTAATGCTAAAACTCTGGCGCAGGTGTTCATTAGGGAGATCGTTAGACTTCATGGGTTGCCTTCTGATGTGGTGTCAGATAGGGGGTCTCAGTTTGTGTCCAAATTTTGGAGGGCATTTTGTTTACGTCGGGGGATGCAATTGTCATTTTCCTCGGCTTTTCATCCGCAGACCAATGGTCAGACAGAGCGTCTGAATCAGAGCTTAGAGACATATCTCCGGTGTTTTGTCTCAGAGAACCAAGAGGACTGGTCTTCTTTCTTGCCTCTGGCAGAGTTCGCTCTTAACAACAGGCGGAGCGAGTCCACTGGTAAGTCCCCGTTTTTTGGGGCATATGGTTTTCATCCCCAGTTTTGTACTTTCAATGGGGGGGGCCCTTCTGGGGTTCCTGAGGAGGAGCGTTTCTCGTCGTCACTTGCTTCTGTGTGGAGAGGTGTATTGAATAATCTGAGTGCGATGGGGAACCGTTACAAACGTATGGCTGATAGGAGGAGAGTTTCTGGTCCAGATCTGAATGTGAACGATCTGGTATGGTTGTCTACCAGGAATATAAAACTTAAAGTGCCCTCCTGGAAACTGGGTCCCAGATTCATCGGCCGTACAGGATCAGTTCCATAATTAATCCTGTGGCATTTCGTCTGGAACTTCCTTCTACGTTTAAAATTCATAATGTGTTCCACAAGTCATTACTTAAAAGGTATGTGGCACCAGTCATACCGTCACCTCTACCTCCTCCTCCTGTGTTGGTCAATGGTAACTTGGAATTTCAAGTATCAAAGATCATTGACTCACGTCTGAATCGCCGGTCCCTTCAGTACTTGGTGCATTGGAAGGGGTATGGTCCAGAGGAGAGGACGTGGGTCCCTGCGTCTGATGTTAACGCAGATCGTTTGGTTCGGACCTTCCACAGAACTCACCCGGGCAGGCCTGGCCCTGAGGGTCGGAGGCCCCTCGTAGAAGGGGGGGTACTGTCATGTGTGCATTGCCACGAAGATCGTCGCGGTTGCACATTTTGACTTCTCACAGCTGAGCTGCTGTTTCTTTGTGTTTGGCAGCTAGGGAGTTAATTCTGTCTGTGCTCGGTGCTGGGACTGGGTGCAGTTTCTCCCGGCTGCAATTGATTATTTGTTGATTGGTTTCCTTTAAATTCCTGGTTGTCTGCTTGGGGAGTTGCCAGTGAAACCTTCATGCAGACCACAGATAGGAATGAATCTGTATAGACTTTAGTTGTGAGCTCCTTAGTTGTTCTAAGCTCAACTTGGTTAGAGTTTATTTCCCAGACCATTTATTTTCCTTTGGTGTTTGAGTGTGTATGCAAGCGAGTGTTATCCTGTCTGTCTTATATGTCTAATCTGTGTATTTAGCTAAGATCAGCCCATATCCCTTTGGTGGTAGTCAGGATCCTTCTTAGGACTGATTACAGGGTTCAGGGTCTGATAGGAGACAGGGTTAGGCTGGAGACTTGGACCTCTGAACCATTATCAGTACCTCCAAGGTGAGGGATTAGTTAGGACCCCAGTTTAGGGTCAGGTTAGATCCCGGTCCACCTCTTTCCTGTTTCAGCTCATCAAGTCCTCAAGATTAACCCTGAGTTCAGCAGATATCGTGTCAGGTAAATCTATTCTATACTTACATGCTGATGTTGCTATACTAGTTGTTGTATAGAGTGTTGTTCCTGTATTAATAGTTTACTGACATTGTATACATATCATTAGACAGCGTGACAGCTACAGAGAAGCAGCACTGGACTGTTGCTAAGTGGTCCCAAGTACTTTTTTCTGATGAAAGCAAATTTTGCATGTCATTCGGAAATCAAGGTGCCAGAGTCTGGAGGAAGACTGGGGAGAAGGAAATGCCAAAATGCCTGAAGTCCAGTGTCAAGTACCCACAGTTAGTGATGGTGTGGGGTGCCATGTCAGCTGCTGGTGTTGGTCCACTGTGTTTCATCAAGGGCAGGGTCAATGCAGCTAGCTATCAGGAGATTTTGGAGCACTTCATGCTTCCATCGGCTGAAATGCTTTATGGAGATGAAGATTTCATTTTTCAGCACGACCTGGCACCTGCTCACAGTGCCAAAACCACTGGTAAATGGTTTACTGACCATGGTATTACTGTGCTCAATTGGCCTGCCAACTCTCCTGAGCTGAACCCCATAGAGAATCTGTGGGATATTGTGAAGAGAAAGTTGAGAGACGCAAGACCCAACACTCTGGATGAGCTTAAGGCCGCTATCAAAGCATCCTGGGCCTCCATAACACCTCAGCAGTGTCACAGGCTGATTGCCTCCATGCCACGCCGCATTGAAGCAGTCATTTCTGCCAAAGGATTCCCGACCAAGTATTGAGTGCATAACTGAACATTATTATTTGATGGTTTTTTTGTTTGTTTTGAAAAAACACTTTTATTTTATTGGACGGTTGAAATATGTTAATTTTTTGAGACAGGTTTTTTGGGTTATCAGGAGTTGTATGCCAAAATCATCAGTATTAAAACAATAAAAGACCTGACAAATTTCAGTTGGTGTGTAATGAATCTAAAATATATGAAAGTTTAATTGTAATCTTTACATTATGGTAAATAATGAAATTTAGCACTATATGCTAATTTTTGAGAAGGACCTGTACAGATGACAAGTCATTGACATCTATCAGTCTTGAAAGGATGACAAAGTCATTATTAAGGCTTTGGGACTCCAGAAAAATCACAGAGAGATTCATTCACAAATAGAAAATCTCTAACAGTGATGATTTTTTACGGGGAGTGGCCGCCCTACCAATATTTTTCTAATATACAGCTCTGGCAAAAATTAAGAGACCACTTTCAAATGTTCAGTTTGTCTGATTTTTCTCTTTATAGGTATATTCCTGAGTAAAATGTAAATTGTCCTTTTAGACTATAAACGGCTGACATGTCTCCGAATTTCCAAGCAATAAATTTTGTATTTTTTTTTAACAAAGAAAAATGGTCAAAATTTAAAAAAAAACAGTGCTTGCAGACCTCAAATAATGCAAAGAAAACAAGTTCATAATCATTTAGAAGCAAGAATACTAATGTTTTACCTCAGGAAGAGTTCAGAAATTAAAAACAGCCTTCATGCGTCTTGGCATGCTTTCCACCAGTCTTTCACACTGATTCTGGAGCAAAAATTGAAGCAGTTCTTTTTTGTTTGATGGCTTGTGACTATCCATCATCCTCCTGATCACATTCCAGAGGTTTTCAATGGGGTTCAGGTCTAGAGAATGGGCTGCCCATGACAGGGTTTTGATGTGGTGGTCTCTTAATTTTTGCCAGAGCTGTATATTAGATATATACAGGAGCTTGCAAAACAACCCAGATAAGCAACTAAAGAAATAAGAACTACAGGCCTTATTTGCTTCTGTCAACGTCAATGTTCTTCACTCCACAATTAGAAAGACAATGGGCAATTACTGCATCCATGGGAGAGTTGCAACTTGAAAACCACTGCTGACCTAACTGGACAAAAAGGCTTGTCTCATATTTGTGAAAAAATATCTAGATGATCCCCGACAAGACTGATATAATATTCTGTTTTTCTGTCTGAATTTTGATCTTTTTCACAAAATTACACCAGCAAGTCCACCATTGAATGGAGTGTCAAAGTCTAATTCCTAACTTCAATCTCATTGAATTCCAGTGACAAGAGTTTCAAAGGGCAGTTTATGATTGGAAAACCCTGTATGTAGTCAAATTAAAACAATTCAGCGAAAAGTAACAGTAAGTAACTGGAATGTCAAAAACTAATTGCATATTACTTTGAATTTGCAGTGGTTTCTGGCACAACTAGTTCTTTGGTTTAAGAGGCAATTACTTTCTCACAAGGATGATAAAGGTTTTTAATAAATCTTTATCTTCATTAAATGGAATGATTAATTAAAAGATTTGTTTTTTTATCCATGATTATGTTATCTTATACTAAACTTAGTTGGATGATCTGAATCATTTAAACATGAAATACTAGTAAAAATAAAAAACTGGTCAAGGGCAAATACATTTTTAATTGGTCTACAAATTTATTCACTTATCTCTAGCTAAAATATTTCCCGAAATTCAGAACTTGAAAATTGTTTATCATCTGTGTGAGTTTTTTGATGGTTGTGAAGACTTGATTTTCTAGTAAAATATTTCCCACATACTGGGCATGAAAAAGGCTTCTCCCCAGTGTGAGTTCTTTGATGTCTAACAAGATTTGATTTTTGATTAAAACATTTTCCACATTCTGAACATGAAAATGGTTTCTCCCCTGTATGAATTCTCTGATGTGCAAGAAGATCTGACTTACCTGAAAAACATTTCCCACATTCTGAACATGAATATGGCTTCTCCCCTGTGTGAATTCTCTGATGTGTAACAAGATCTGAGACACCAGCAAAACATTTTCCACATTCTGAACAGGAATACGGTTTCTCGCTTAAGTGTCTTCTTTGATGTCTATCAAGATTTGATTTTCGATTAAAACACTTTCCACATTCTGAACATGAAAACGGTTTTGCTCCTATGTGAATATATTGATGTTTAATAAGAGTTGATTTATCTGTATAAAGTTTCCCACATTCTGAACATGAAAATGGCTTCATCCCTGTGTGAACCCACTCATGTCTAACAAGATTTGATTTAACATTATAACATTTCCCACATTTTGAACATGAATATGGCTTTGCTCCTGTGTGAATCCTCTGATGTCTAACAAGACCCGGTTTCTGATTAAAATATTTTCCACATTGTGGACATGAGTACGGCTTCTCCCCAGTGTGAATTCTCTGATGTCTGAATAGATCTGATTTCTCGTTAAAACATTTTCCACATTCTTTGCAAGAAAATGGTTTCTCTCCTGTGTGACTTTTCTTATGTTTACTAAGATTTGATTTCCGGTTAAAACATTTTCCACATTGTGAACATGAAAATTTCTTCACCACTATGTGACCTCTTTGATTTATGACTCCACTTCTGTGACATTTAGTTTTCTTAATAGTCTGTGATGAATCAGAAGATAGGACCTGCTTTGGATTGGAATCTGAAGATAGAGGTCTTATTTGAAGTGCTGTGGGTATATCTGGCATAGTGGCATGTGTGGTACCATGATTATCTGCTTTACAATCTAAAGATATCCAATGTTCCTCTGACCTCCTGGTACAGTTATCTATCAAGAATAAAACCAAAAATTTGTTATTTTCGTTTTTATTATTATCAGCTAAAATGTAAATCCTAAAATGTCTATACAATTAGGCATGCAACGTAATTCGATTTTTAATCAAGCTGCTGATGTAAAACATCAACAAGGATGTTGAGAAGGCTGAACTTTTAAATTCCTATTTTGCATCTGTTTTCTCTCAGAAAGGAAATGTAACATCAACTGATCTTCACTGTCCTATTAAAGGAATAGAAGAATCCAGGATATCTATAAACAGAAAGACAGTGAGGAAACACTTAGCTAACCTAAATGAATTCAAGTCTCCAGGCCCAGATGAATTACACCCCAGAATACTGAAGGAGATAGCAGAAGAAATTCTTGAACCACTGTCCATAATCTTTGAAAATTCTTGGAGAACAGGTGAAGTCCCAGAAGACTGGAGAAGAGCAAATGTTGTTCCTATCTTCAAAAAGGGGAAGAAGGTGGACCCAGGGAACTACAGGCCGGTGAGTCTGACTTCTATACCAGGAAAGATCTTTGAACAAATTATTAAAGAACATGTATGTAAGTACCTGCATAAAATGAAGTGATTAAACAGAGTCAGCATGGGTTTGTAACTAATAAGTCATGTCAGACTAACTTAATTTCCTTCTATGACAGAATCACTGACTGGGTGGATCAGGGAAATGCTGTAGATATAGTATATCTTGACTTCAGCAAAGCATTTGACAAAGTATCTCACACAATCCTTATTGAAAAAATGACTAAGTATGGAATGGACAAGGCAACTGTTAGGTGGATTCATAACTGGCTTAGTGATCGGACTCAAAGAGTGGTCGTAAATGGCTGCACATCCAGTTGGAAGAATGTCTCAAGTGGGGTACCACAAGGCTCTGTTTTGGGCCCTGTATTGTTCAACATCTTTATCAATGATTTAGATGAAGGAATTGAGGGTAAACTGATCAAATTTGCTGATGACACAAAGCTAGGAGGGGTAGCTAATACTAGAGAAGAGAGAGAGAGGATTCAAAAAGATATAAATAAACTGGAGCAGTGGGCAGCAACTAACAGAATGGTTTTTAACAGGGAAAAATGCAAAGTACTACATCTGGGCAATAAAAATGAAAAAAGCATATACAAAATGGGAGGAATAGGGCTAAGTAACAGCACATGTGAAAAAGACTTGGGTATACTAATTGATCACAGACTGAACATGAGTCAACAGTGTGATGCAGCAGCAAAAAAGGCAAATACAATTCTAGGATGTATCAACAGAAGCATACAGTCTAGATCACGTGAGGTCATTATTGCCCTCTACTCCTCTTTGGTCAGACCTCATCTGGAATACTGTGTCCAGTTTTGGGCACCACATTTTAAAAAAGACATCAACAAACTGGAGCAAGTTCAGAGAAGAGCCACCAGAATGGTGACCGGTCTGCAAACCATGTCCTATGAGGAACGGTTGCAGGATTTGGGAATGTTTAGCTTGCAAAAAAGAAGACTGAGAGGAGACTTAATAGCTGTCTACAAATATCTCAAGGGCTGTCACATTGTAGAAGGATCATCTTTATTCTCATTTGCACAAGGAAAGACTAGAAGCAATGGGATGAAACTGAATGGGAGGAGACACAGATTAGATATTAGAAAAAACTTTTTGACAGTTAGGGTGATCAAGGAGTGGAACAGGCTGCCACGAGAGGTGGTAAATTCTCCTTCAATGGAAGTCTTCAAACAGAGGCTGGACAGACATCTGTCTGGGATGATTTAGAGAATCCTGCTTTGAGCAGGGGGTTGGACCAGATGGCCCAGGAGGTCCCTTCCAACTCTACCATTCTATGATTCTATGATCATAGTCTAACAGAAAACTACAAACATATGTGGGTGGCTTTTGGACTTCAAGACATTCAATAACTCAGAATAGGAAGATTTAAAAATGGAATTGCACTTTCAAACAATTTATGTTTATTTAATAGAAAATGCCTTGAAAAGTAATTATTCAATGCACTTTAATAAAAAACAAAATTCCCAAAGTTCTGGCCACCAAGGGTTCCGCTTGTTAGTTTGCCGTTCGCTACCCATTGTAAATCCATCTCTAGTAACTGAAACAGATTTCAGGAAGTAAGGGTCTGTGTGACAAAGCTCTGTTTATGGTCGACAGGAAGCATTCAAAATTATTACGGACAGGTTTTGTGCTAGCTACTCAAACTATCAGGTCCCAGGGGAGCTCTAGCCTTCACCCTGTAAACTCTGTAGAAGAATGTGGTTTTGCACAAGAACCCTGAGCCTAGTCCTTGAAGTAACCGCTGGCCAGAATGGTTAAGTCGGAACCCGAAGGGCAGCAAGGAACAAAGTTGTTGTGCAGTAGAAAGGTTAGAAAATGTGTGGAGGTCATAAACAGGAGTAGCAAGGAAAACTTCTGCAGCTCAGCAGTGAAGGTTGACCCAGAGCACTAAGAACACTAATAACTGGAATTTGCTGCAGAATCACAATCAATAAAAAACCTCAAAATACACAGATTTTTCTAGATAAAATAAACAAGAAGCAATAATTTTGTAGAATCGCAGGGAAATATCTTTGCACTTAGGTGGGTATCTCTGGTGGTGGTTGTATTCAGCAAACATGCAAATGGTGAATAAGCTCTCTACAGTTGTTACCAAGAACCAATTCTTGTAGCTCAACCCCTTGTTGATGGGAGTGAGTCACCTCCATCTAAATAGATGCCTTAGTAGTGTAGCAGGTACACAAGTCTTAAGTGGAAGTGCGGAATCAGCAATTCGTTCATGGCTTTGTTCACAGGACCGCATGTCAAGATGGACTGTCAGGGAGATGGCTGAGTCAAGGGAGTAAAGAGAAGGGGAATGAACTAACAAGTCCTTGATTTGGTGACAAATACCAATACAAAACTGATGGCAAAGGGTCTGGTCATTCCACTGTTTGTGGCCCAGAGCCAAAATTGAGTACAGTACTCCTCAGTAGAATGTCGACCCTGGCAGACTGTTAATTTACTTTTTGTGAAAACGTCTTAGTCGAGGTCACTATATAAAAGCCCTAGGCCTTAAAAATGGATTCATCTGTGGAAAGTTCTGGTGCATCAAGGATTAGAGAAATGCTGAAGACTGGGGGTCACAATGCAGCAGGGAATGAATCCCACACGCTGGCTCTCATAACCAGATGGATGGGGCATAGCCTGAAATACAGGAGACAGCTTTCTCTACAGAAAAAAAAATGTTTATGGTCACATAAAAATAAGTCAGGCAAATGTTCAAGGGAGGTGTTGCGGTGGCTTGGGCCTGAGCAGTTTCATGATGCTAAAATTACTCTGCAAGTTCATAGCTGGGCAAGGGCTTGCATTCAATTACCAATGCTGGGCGATCATCCATAATTTGGATCAGTTATTCTATAATGAGGCTCTTTGTGGTCACCTAGCAGCTCTAAACATGTCTACCAATGACAAACTTTGCTGCTGGCTGCTCCAATTATAAGGTCACATGGCCTTCACACTTTAAACGTTGAACAGGTATACAGACTTACACAGTGACACTGGGCTCAGTCCTCTAAGTAGCTGCTAGTCATTGGCGCAGGCTTGGAGGAATAGTCAAGTCTTGAGTTGGTACCAAAAGGGCAGAAAGGGACAAAATCAATGTGCAATAGAAGATTCAGAGAATGGTCTAAGGTCAGAAACAGGTAAACTGACCTGTGGACCAGAATAAGTGCACTAAGAACTGGCAGTGGGAGTCAGAACTTCAAGAGAATAAGCTCCCATTTTTAGTGGTACCAAAAGTCTTAGGACTACTGCATTGTTACTCTGCATTCCATGCAACAAAGGAGCAGTGCCACCCAGGGATAGAAGTGAAAAGAAAGGGGATAGGTACTTTCATGGATGTTACAGCGTGTGTCAATATTTGCACCTGACTGTAAGCACAAACATACTTTCGCCTACATATTTACTGTCAAGCAACCATAACAGCTCTGAATACATCTAATGCCCTTGGTAGTATCAGCTATAGGAGGCAACCCATGGAGAAGACTCTTCAGGCAAATGGAAGAGGAGCGTTGTGTGTGCTCCCAATTCCGATGCAATGGGAAATCTGGGAAAGGAAGTACTGCAAAGGATAGTACTGGTAGTCTTAAAGGCAGTGTCCATGCACCCACAATGCCCGAGCAGAGGCACTAGGAGACAAAGTCAGGGAGGTATGGATATGTCTGCAGAGAAATGGATGAAACTTGAAAGCAATGTGAGGGCAAGCTATTCCGTTACTCTTCAACAAATAATGGAAAAAGTGCCAGAACTGAAAACATGAATTGCAACCTTATTACACAAACTCCACTTATATTTACTGGTACACACAAGTTGCACTGTCCTGCTAAACATTGTCTTAACCAGACAGCTCATAAGGTGAGATCACACAGAAAATCAGTTAATACAGTCTTGTAGCCTGTTCCAGAAGAACAGTGTCCATGACTTACACACATAACTAAAAGTTCCGCCTTATGGCCAACTTATTTTTCTTGTTATTCCAATCAAAATAATACCTTGAGATGCCACGATTACCAGCTGGCAAATGAGAAGAATCTATGACTTCTCTGCATTTAGTGGTTACTACTCACCAGGATGGTTATCTGTAGGAATCTCCTCTTTACACCACTCATCACTCCTCACATATGTCTCAGTAGTATTAATATGGGTCAGATCTTCACCCTGAAACAAATATTGTAAAAGTCAGAGACAGATGGAGAAGTCACATCTATGATCAGCTCTAATCCTGCCATCTCCACCGCTCTCATTACACAAGTATAAAACATATAATACTGGTGGATAAAACAAGACTGAATACAAGACCTTCTCAGCCATCTACACATCAGAGGGGAGACCTCATGACACCTTCTCTCCATCTACCTGATGATCCTGAGGAACATTGGGATCTTCTGGTTTACAGTCCTGTGGAAGAAGAGGACGGGGACATCTCTCTGGTGCTGTCATCTTATTGGACAGAACTGGAGGAAACACATACAGGGACTGAATTCATTCTTTACATACAGATAATTATAGGCCATGTGTATTTAGTCCTGTCTATTACCTGGTGTTGCAACGGGCTGGGGAACCTCCATCATGACGTCCTTGTACAGATCTTTGTGTCCTTCTAAATACTCCCATTCCTCCATGGAGAAATAGACAGCGACATCCTGATACCTTATATGAACCTGACACGTACAATGATACTGGTAAGGGTGAAGAGCCGTGTGCACAACCTCAAAATGGTGCTGGAGTAGGGGCCCAAGCCATATACAATAAAACAACAACTCCGCACTCAACTTAGGTAGATTGCAAAAATTATAAGAAATTTTAAGGGTGTCAAGATAATGTAGTACAATAGGGAACGTTTCGGTCACATGACCGACAAGCGGTGGATACCGCGTCCTGAGCGCACGACGGTGTGACGCAGCGCACTTCCTTCTCCTCTCCTTAAGGCTGGCTGCACAGGCTGCCTTACAGTAACTGCCTATTTCCCACAAGTAGCTTTGCCTTTTCCATAAGGGCACACATCAGGATTTGTCCATTGGTCCATCTTTCTGAGCAGTACAATTTATAGGTAGCTGATGAAGGTCATGTGACCGAAACGTTCCCTATTGTACTACATTATCTGAACACCATTAAAATTTCTTATAATTTTTGCAATCTACCTAAGTTGAGTGCGGAGTTGTTGCTTTATTTTATTTATTACATACAATGATACTGTCATCCCCCCAATCCCTTCATAGCATTACTGTATAATTTCCCAGCAGTGTCACCTCTCCAGTCAGCAGCTCAATCATCTTGTAGATGAGTTCTAGGATCTTCTGGTCATTGATGTCCTCATGCATCAGGGGGTGAGGTGGAGGCCCTGTTATTGTACTTAGGGGTCTTCCCCATCCCTCAAACACAGGGTCCTGACAGCATTCACTGGAGGTCTTCTTCACTACTGTGTAATCCTGGTTATGGAGAGACACATTAATAAATCTCACTACAGACATTTCCAGAGTCCTCACCTCTCCAGTTCTGTCCATCTGTTATTCCCATAGATGAGAATGATGTAATGTGACGTCATCAGAATCTCTCACCTCTCTAGTAAGCCGGAAGAGGAGCTCTAGGGTGAGGTGTAATATCCTCTCCATCTTGTCCCTTTCCTTGTCCATCCTTGATGGGTCTATCATGAAATTCTCTTAGATAGAAGATCTGATATTGTAGGGACCTGAATGTAAAGAACATGAACCAATATAAAATGATGTAAGACTGAAGAGGACCGTGAGGGCGCTGCTGCAGGATTATTGGGTATTTAACAAACAATCAGCAGATAGATTTTTTTAACAGACATTGAGAGATGCTTGTACATTAGTGATAAATTTTGCACATGTTGACATTATGGGCCCAATGTTCACACTGGCTTTGATGAGGAAGCATGCTGGAGTTACACGACTCTCCCGATTCATGAAGAGGTGCACGCCTCTTCATTAATCTGGGGAGCCTCCTTCAGAGGCTGGAGTGTGACTTCTGGCATAAGGAGCTCTATGGCTTGTCATGAATTAGAAATACACTGTCTCACCATGCTCCTGTCCAACCCCAACTCCACCCATTTTGTCAGAGCTGGGAGAAACTGGGTTAAAAACGCCAAAAAGTCACCAAATTTTGAAGCAACTCAGAGTTGCACCAAGATTTTGTGACTTTTCAAAGCTTTTATATCAAAATTCTGATTAGCTCTAAAGATGAGGAGGTTTGGGCCATTAACCTTACTGTTCTCCTGTTATTCCCTAAGCTGTCGCGTCCTCCTTCCCAGAAGGCCTGTGACAGAAATGCTAGTGTATCAACACATAAGACAGACATGGATAACAGAAAGCAACAAATATACAAACACTCACCAAAGGTAGAGAGGTATATAGGGATGTACCAACCAAATGAGAATAGGATAATGAGGAAAACATACACCCAAAAACAGCACACAACAATGTCCAGTAGCAACAACGCTCTCCAATTTAGCACAGCAGCAGAGGTACATATAGTCAGCCACATGTGCCAAGCTCCCTACAGCCAACACTTCCCTGTCTCCACCATGATGACTACTCTCCATCTCCTCCATCTCTTCCTCCTCAGCCCATCCACGTAAGAGAGATGGGATGAAGCTTGTGTCGGTACTAACCTCTGTTGCGCCAGCTCCTGTTCCTCCTTCTCTTCCTTAGTCTCCACATCCTCATTTTTGCCCTAACTGCAATGAACAGATGAGATGAAGCTGGGCTGGGTAGTATCTCCCTATCTCGTGTCTTCCTCCATCTCCATCTGGTCAGCATACAAAGCTTCATGTTTAATTGTCAGCAGAGACTGTTTAAGTAGGCACAGAAATGGGATCGTCATCACTGCTCACTATTTTCATGGAGTCCTCAAAGTCTGGGAGAAAAGCACAAATGTCTCACATCCATGCCAATTCTTCAGTAGTTATGTCTGGAGGCTGTCCAGAATACCGATGGGCACGTTGGAGCTGATATTCCACAACTGGCCTCTGCTGCTCACAAAGCTTTCCCAGCATGTGCAATGTGGAGTTCCAGCACATAGTCAAGTTGCACACCAGTCGGTCAGCTGTGGCTGACTTGCAGAAACAGGCGCTGATATGGTGTACCTTGACCAGAAGCTCTGGCAAATCTGGGGAGTTTTCAGAAACTGCTGAACTACCAAGTTGAGCACGTGGGCCAAGCATGGTACTTTTGTGAGTTTGCCAAGCTCCACAGCCGCCACCAGGTTATGGTCATTATCACACACGACTCTGCCTCATTGTAGGTTCAGTGGTGAGAGCCACAGATCTGTATGGTCTGTTATTCCTTTCAATAACTCTGCCACGGCGTGCGGTTTGTCTCCTAGACAAATTAGCTTCAGCAGAATCTGCTGACGTTTCGCTGAGGCAGTGCTACAGATCTTCCAGGTTTCGGCTGATGTGGACCACGTGCTCTGAGATAACACATCAGAGATGGAGGATAAGAAGCAGCAGGAGGTGGTGCAGGAACTGTTGTAAGAGGTGGAGGAAACCCTGATAGAAGTAGGGACAGCAATTTTTGGCATCGGTAGCACATGTGCCTTTCCAGGGTGTGACTCGGCCCCGGCCTCCGCAATGTTCACCCAGTGTGTCATCAGGGAAATGTAGTGCCCGTGGTCACAAGCGCTTATCCACATGTCGGTCATTATCTGGGCAATCCCAGTAACTGTGTTGGTAAGGGCACAGATGATGTTCCTGGACATGTTTTGGTACAAGGCGGAGACGCCACACTGGGAGAAATATGGGCAGCTGGGGCCCGAGTACCAAGGGATTAAATTTGTACACCTGTAGCAGGCCAATTTTTGTTATTTCAAATCAACAAAATTTCACTCAAATCTAGTTCTACAGCATATATGACAATAGTCAATTTTTGAATAATCAAATGTGTACCCCTGTAACAGCGAAATTTTTATATTAATTTCAAACCAAAGAAATGGATGACTAATTGAATCCAGAAAAAAACGTGAAGGCATTTTTGGAGTGTTATATACCACCGAAATTTAGCCGAAGGCATGTAATACAATATAGTAATTTTTTTCACCTAAAAAAAAGAATGTGGTCACATGCAGGAGATAAACATTTAGCAATGGATTGCAAAGCCCTAAGCCCTGCCTAAAGACTGCCACTCTCCCTGCTCCTGCAACTATCCCTCCTTAGGCTAAATGCAGAATGTATCCAATACAAACAGCAAAGCACAAAATTAGCCCTTAAAAGGACTGTTAGTATGATGGTTCAGCCTCAGCACCAGTATCAACACTTAATGACTGTGCTTAGTTAAACTGTGCCCTCAGAGGCCTGGACAACCACTCTATTCCTCCAATAAAAAACTGTCCCTGAACTATGCAATGGTGTCAGTGTGCGGAGCGTGGCGGCACCTGTTATTTGATAACCCCTGGTGATGTAATACGGCCAGCCAATCACGGTAATGCCATTACCAAGATGGCTATGGGATTTCAGTGACTTGCAGGCAATCCCAGCATGTTTATTAGCGGTGTAATAGGCGCCAAACATGCGGGGTGAGGATTCAAGCTTCAAATCCGAGCACCAGTTAATGCTCGCCGAAAGGCGAGCATATTCGAGCACCCAGATACTTGAGTGATATCCGAGCATCACCAAGCACGCTTGCTCATCCCTAATGACAACCCATTGACGACCCGTGATCACTTCACGGGCAGAGAAAATGACATGCACGCATGCTAGCGAGTGTTAAATTACAGTCAGTGATTGACAGCGGCATTTTACAGGTTAACAATCACGGGCAGTGCACTGCTTCACTCGTGATTGTTAGCGGCAGGTCCTGGCTGTGATTCACAGCCATAAACTGATAGGCATGGGGTGAGCTTGCTGCGTGAAAAAGATGTTGTGCCCACATACATTAAAAAGGAAACCAAACAGTCCCCGTAATACTCAATGGGTTAGGTTTGCATAATTGATGGAATGGATTACTTATTCCGTATGCGACTTTCTAAAATGGAACAAATTAATAGAATGTCTGACTAGACGTGTAAACACAACTTAAATTATGCATTAATTTGTATCAACTTAGTGCGGAATTGGGGAAAAAAAGCAGCAGTTTCGCCATTGTGAACTGTACAGCCAACACACACCATAAAGAAAACATGTTCATTTTCTTCTGAAACCCAATAATATTCATTGTGGCCCCTGTGCTTCCATTTTCATAACTGATCTAATGGATCATATATTCCATTTGCCCTTTCCTAAAATTGAATAGACAATCACCTAACCAGATTTATGATCAGAGCCCAATATGGACCTTAAAATGGTGACACTGAAAAAGATCACTTGTCTAGAAAAAAAACAAGCTATCATACACAAAAAAGTTTTTTGAAAACATGGAAAAAAAATAATCCATGAAAAAAAGTGTTCTCATATAGGCCTAGGAAAAATTGATAAATGAGCTTAAACACATGAAATACAGTCATGGTCTAAAGTTTTGGATGGTGGAAAAAGGCACCTCAAGATCTCTGGAGATAGACTTGTAACCTTGAGATTGTTGATATTGTTCAACCATTTTGGTTCACAAGTGCTCAAACAGTTCTCTTCTCTTTCTGCTCTCCTTGCTTAGTGTGGCACACAGACACACAGTGCAAAGATTGAGTCAACTTCTCTTTTTATTTGAGTTCATATTTATCACACCTGTTACTTGCCACATGTGAGTTTAAATGAGCATCACATGCTTGAAACAAAGTTGTTTACTCACATTTTTGGAAAGGTGCCAACAATATTGCCAGGCCCATTTGTGTGAAATTTGCCTTTTTTATCAGTTTTTTTAATGTTATTACAATACACACAAAGGAAATATACATATATATGTATATATATAACAAAACGTGTATTTGCTCTAATTTTGTGGGAGACATACTTCATTTTCTGGAACAATTTCAAGGGTGCCAACACTTTCGTTTTCGGCTATGACTGTAGGATGTGCATATCTTACATCAGGGTTCGACAAACCCGGGCGCCAGGTCGCCAGTGGCGCCTAGAAAATCATGCCTGGCGCCCAGGGAATTAAAGAGGAAAAAAAAAATTTTACTCAGCTGATTAGCAGCTCCTCCTGCGCCTTCTAGATTGCCTCCGCTGCGCCGCACTGATTGGCTGCCACCATAATTCTGTTTACTGCCGCTAGCCACTAGCGGCATGTTTGTTATGGGAGGCAGGGCCGGCGTCAGCACCCGGCCAACCCGGGCAAGTGCCGGGGCCCTGAGCAGGCGGGGGGGCCCACTCGCCGTCGGACACCCCGGCGCCCGTTAGTGGAGGAGAGCGGTGTCAACGCCGCCACTGGGCCCCCCCCGCTTGCTCAGGGCCCCGGCAGCAGCAGGCGCAATACTTACCTCTCCCCGTGCCTCCGCTGCCGCAGCTCCGGGCTACAGGGGGTGCCGGCGCTTCCTCTCACAGCAGCGCCGCTGAATGACATCATCTTTCAGCGGCTGGCTGTGGCAGAGAGCGCGCGGACGCTGGACAGGTGAGATGTGATGTGTATGTGTGTATCAGTGTGTGTGTGTATGTAGTGCGGTGCTTTGTGTGTGTGTGAGTATGTATGTATGTGAGAGAGTGCTTGTGTGCTGCGGTGCTGTCTGTGTGTGATGATGGGCAGGCATTGATGATAATGGGCAGGCATTGATGATGATGGGGAGGCGATGATGATGATGGGCAGGCATTGATGATGATGGGGAAGCGATGATGATGATGGGCAGGCATTGATGATAATGGGGAGGCCATGATGATGATGGGCAGGCACTGATGATAATGGGCAGGCATTGATGATGATGATGATGGGCAGGCATTGATGATGATGGGGAGGCAATGATGATGATGGGCAGGCATTGATGATGATGGGGAAGCGATGATGATGATGGGCAGGCATTGATGATAATGGGCAGGCATTGATGATGATGGGGAGGCGATGATGATAATGGGCAGGCATTGATGATGATGGGGAGGCGATGATGATGATGAGCAGGCATTGATGATAATGGGGAGGCAATGATGATGATGGGGAGGCCATGATGATGATGAGGAGGCAATGATGATGATGGGCAGGCATTGATGATGATGGGGAGGCGATGATGATAATGGGCAGGCATTGATGATGATGGGGAGGCGATGATGATGATGAGCAGGCATTGATGATAATGGGGAGGCAATGATGATGATGGGGAGGCCATGATGATGATGAGGAGGCAATGATGATGATGGGCAGGCATTGATGATGATGGGGAGGCGATGATGATAATGAGCAGGCATTGATGATGATGGGGAGGCAATGATGATGATGGGCAGGCATTCTGGCTCTAAATTTTTTGGCTGGCTCCTAGATTCTGAACAACTTTGTCGACCCCTGTCTTACATGGACATCACTCAACCACGTGATATTGCATGGAGCTATTCTCGTGTTGTACTCGAGATCCATGTGAATGGACCAGTGAAGAACACAGGCAAAACATGGATGACGTCTGTTCTGCATTTTTCAAAAACTGGTTATTAAGAAGAGGTAACAAACAAAAATCCAGAATAATCCAAAGAAACCGAAAGTCTGGGTCCAAATTGTGATTAACCGCTTCGCACCATGGCCATTTGTCATCCCCTTCTTCCAAGAGCCATAAATTTTTTATTTTTCAGTCAATATAGCCATATCAGGGTTTATTTTTTGCAGGACGAATTGAGCTTTTGAATGGTGCGTTGATTTTACCACATACTTTACTGAAAAATGGGAAACAAACTCCAAGTGCGGTGAAATTACAAAAAAGTGCAATTCCACAATGTTTTTTTTTTTTTATTATTTATTTTCACCATATTCACTCCCAAGGTCAGTACGAGTACGCAGATACCAAACATGTATAGTTTATCTTTTTATTTAAGTGGTGAAAAAAAAATCTGAAATTCAATAATAAAAAAAAAATCGTTCTTATGATATGAGGCTGTGTGATGGCTTATTTTTTGCGCCCTGAACTGCCATTTTTGTTGATACCATTTTGGGGTAGATACGATATATGATGACTTTTTTTTTTGCGCCCTGAACTGCCATTTTTGTTGATACCACTTTGGGGCAAATACGATGTTCTGATCTCTTGTTATTACATTTTATTGCAATGTTGTGACAACGAAAAAAGGAATTCTGGTGTTTTGATTTTTTTCTCGTTATGCTGTTTACTTGTTGGATTAATTTATTTTATATTTTTATAGATCAGACTTTTACAAACGCAGTGATATCAAATATGTGTATTTTTATGTTTCTTTAATGGGGCAAGGGCGTGATTTAAACTTTTTAATTTTTTTTTTTACATTTTTCTTTAGCTTTTTACTACTTTAATAGTGTTGAATCTGTGATTGTCTGATTACTTATGCTATACTTAGAAGTGCTTCAGCACTGCTATGTATAGCAGAAATCACATTCTCTTATGAACGCTGTCCCAATCCTGGGTTTCACAAAAAGGATCGTAATGACAGGCAAGGGGGTCTTCAGCAGTCTTCTCTGGCTGTCATGACAAACTATCGCGCCCCGCGATCATGTCACGGGCACGCTGATGGGCAGGTGGATGATGCGCCCCTCTGCAAGGAGATTGAAAGCGGCATTTAACAGGTTATCAGCCTCGGGCCGATGTGATGCAGTTAGAGACACATAATGGCTGATGAAATCAGTCATCATATGTTGACAGATGCGGGCTCTCACGCTGAGCCCGCATCAAAGGAAGGGAGTCGGGAGACATCATATGTCGGTAATGGGTTAAAATTGCTCAAATTTTTATTTCTTCAGATTGAAAGCATAGTACAGATGATTCCACATACAGTAAACAGGTAGTACATTATCCTATGCATTTCAGGTCACTTTGGCCCTTATTCATAGACTAAAAATGTGGGCAAAAAGTGCTGACTTAAAAATCAAAAGGAAACCGATCCTTGTACCGGAGAGAATCACATGACCTAATTAATTACATCTGATCTAATTTACAGATGACAGGAAGGAGCAATAATTAGCATAAAGAGAACTATTAATATATTCATTCATTATATATTGCAGGATGATGTCATCTCCAGTGTTTAAATCGGTGGGGATGTCATTTGCATTGGTAATCTCCACCTCTAACTGGTCTTATAACTCACTTAGTAGCTTGGGTTTTTTGTTCTGGTAGGACAGGGGTCGACAAAGTTGTTCAGAATCTAGGAGCCAGCGAAAAAATTTAGGAGCCAGAATTTTTTTTTAACAAACTTGGTTTTTAATTTAACAAAAAAAACATTACAAACGTTATAAACATTTAACTTCTAAAGATAATAAATATTATATTTTGATATATTACCGCATATACTCGTGTATAAGCCGAGATTTTCAGACCATTTTTTAGGGCTGAAAGTCCCCCTCTCGGCTTATACGCGGGTCATATATGGGGGTCGGCGGGGGATGGGGAGCGGGGGTGTCGGATCATACTCACCCCTCCGCCGGCGCGGTCTCTGCAGCCCCCCTGCTTCTCCCATGATCTCCGGCTCCTTCCTACAGCGGTCACATGGCACCGCTCATTAAAGTCATGAATATGCACATATTCATGACTTTAATGAGCGGTACCATGTGACCGCTGTAGGAAGGAAGCGCTGCGGAGAGCGCCGGGAGAAGCGGAGAGGCTGCAGAGACGCGCCGGCGGAGGGGTGAGTATAGCGATATTTACCTGTCCCGTTCCACCGCTGCACGCTGTGTCCTCGTCTGACTCCTCTGGCTGTGAATGATCAGGCAGAGGGTGCGATGACGTCGTTAGTGCGCGCCCCGCCCCCTGCCTGATCATTCACTGCCAGAGGAGTCAGACGAGGACGCAGCGTGCAGCGTTGGAACGGGACAGGTAAATATCTCAGGTGCCGGGGTCCTTAGCGAGCGGTGACACCGGCACCTGTCCCCCATGGCGCGCCAGTGTCACCGCCTACTCAGGACACCGGCACCTGGCCCCCAGCGACGAGAGGTGAGTATGTCATTTTTTTTTGCAGCAGCAGCAGATGAGGCCTGTACTATGGGGCATAATTGTGCAGCATATGGGGGCATAAACTGTGGAACATATGGGGCATAATCTGGAGCATATGGGGGCATAATATGGAGCATATGGGGGCATAAGCTGTGGAACATATGGGGCATAATCTGGAGCATATGGGGGCATAATATGGAGCTTATGGGGCATAAGCTGTGGAACATATGGGGCATAATCTGGAGCATAATCTGTGGAGCATATGGGGGCATAATATGGAGCATATGGGGGCATAAGCTGTGGAACATATGGGGGCATAATCTGGAGCATATGGGGGCATAATATGGAGCATATGGGGGCATAATCTGGAGCATATGGGGGCATAATCTGTGAAACATATGGGGGTATAATATGGAGCATATGGGGGCATAATCTGTGGAGCATATGGGGGCATAATCTGGAGCATATGGGGGCATAATCTGTGAAACATATGGGGGTATAATATGGAGCATATAGGGGCATAATCTGTGGAACATATGGGGCATAATCTGGAGCATATGGGGCACAAGCTGTAGAACATATGGGGCATAATCTGGAGCATATGGGGGCATAATCTGGAGCATATGGGGGGCATAATCTGTGGAGCATCATATGGGGGCATAGTTTTCCCAGTTTTTTGTGGCAAAATTAGGGGGGGTCGGCTTATACATGAGTATATACGGTAGATTTTAGGCAACATTCTAGTTTTATAGGGGGGGTCGTTATGGACGCGGCGATACCAAATATGTGTACTTTAATTGTTTTGATTATTTACAGGAATAAATTAATTTATTAGGGAATATTTTTTTTTTTTTTATTATGATTTTTTTTAACACATTTTTTTTTTTTTACTGTGTCCCAGGGTGGGACATCACTGTATATTATACATGGTATTATACAGTGTATAATACCAGATCACTGGTGAGACAGTGTGCACAGCACTGTCACACCAGCGATCGCTCTGGCATCGCTGCAGGCTTCTTAGTGCCTGCTCTCAGCAGGCACTGAGGAAGCCTCCTCCCTGCAGGACCCGGATGGACCGCGGCGCCATCTTGGATCCGGGGTCCTACAGGGACCCTCGGAACAGCGTGACACATTGCGCTGTTCTGAGGGTCTCAGGGGAGCGCGCAGGGAGGGGGCTCCCCTGTGCCCCCGGTACACCGCGATCATGTTTGATCGCGGTGTGCCAGGAGTTAATGTGCCAGGAGCGGTCCGTGACCGCTCCTGACACATAGTGCCGGGTGTCAGCTGTGATAATCAGCTGACACCCGGCTGCGCTCCCCCCGAACCCTGTGGTAGGAGATATAATTAGCAATGATTTGCATAAAATGAGATGATCCCATATATTGGATCTAGTGTAGTGTCTTCAGACTTACCAAATCTCACAGGGTATAGAAACCCTAACTACAATAACTCGGACCAAGAAACTGATGAGAAGTGACTATGCTCAGTGGACACATGGTAGTGTCTTTTACTTAATATGCAGCTATGAATACCACTATTATGTATGAACAGTCTAAATTTGCCTATATTCACAAAAGAGTATAAAATAAAGAAACACTCGACAAGCCTTGGAGATTGTTGGAAATGAAGAGCTTTGTATTTCTTATTCTCACTGGCTGTAAACTGAATCCCAGAGATGTTTATATTGATGGCCTAGCCTTAGGATATGTCATCAATATTCAAATCGGTGAGGATGAAACACCCAGTACCCCCACCAATCAGCTGTTCCCGATAACGATGGAGCTATCTAATTCCACTACACAAACGAGCACATCCGCCCTGCACTTGGAACACCTAATCAGCAGAGGGGCCATGTGTCGCATCCCCACCGATCAGATATTGATGACCTTTTTGAAAGATAGGCCATTAACATAAACGCCCCAGACAGCCACTTTAAATTGAAGTTAGGACTGCTCTAACATACCAAGTATTAATTATTCCAATTAATATACTGTTTTATTTTATATCTTTTTCCTGTGCTAAAAAATTCAAAATACTGAGATGCTGAAAATACCTGGGAGTAAAGCTGGAAGAATTGATCCACGGGACTCAGGTCCATCGAGCAGGGCAGTAACCTGTGACCGCTGAATGGGGATGTGAAAATCTCTTTACTTCCTGGCATTTCCAGCTGGTCTATTGATTAGCTGGGCTGAAGAGAAGCCATGTGTGCATCACGCCATAATGATGACATTGTGCCAACCCGGCTAATCAAAAGAAGAGTTGGGAATGGTGAAAGGTAAACAGATTTGCAAGCCTCCAGACAAAGATTACTGACCTTCTTGATGCACTGGGGTCTTGACAATCGATTCTCTCATCTGTATGGCTGTGACGACACAGCATTTAATCTTAATTATCCAGATTTCTATTTTCAGTTGGTTAAGTTGGTGTTGTCATAGGAGTCTTAAGGGTATGCCACACTAAACAATATCGCTAACGGGATCGCTAAAAAACGTCACTATTTAGCGATCCCGTTAGCGATATTGTTCAGTGCGGCAGCTTCCAGCGACGAGCTTCCTGCTGTGATCTCGCTCGTCGCTGGAATCGTTCCGGACCTATTTCATCGCTGGCGCTCCCGCTGGGTAAGTATCTAATCGCTGTGTGGCACCTTTTCTTAGCGATTTAGCGGTACTTTTGTACCGCTAAAGTCGTTAAGAAGATCGCTAACGGCGATAGCGTCGTTAACTATATCGCTAAATGCGGCAGCATTTAGCGATATAGAAACAATCCCGCTAGCGATCTCATTAGTATGCAACGCTAACGAGATCGCTAGCGGGATAGCAGTGTGGCAGTACCTTTAAACGTTGATTTTTGATATATGTTTGAATGGCTGTTTGCTTCTTTTATCAGCTCCTACAGCTTATTGTCTGCTATCTTTGCAAAACAGGGATGCAAAGTCATTGAACAATGGATGTTTGATAATATGTTGATTGACCATTGTGTGGGACCCTGTTGCTTGTTCACTTGCAAAACAGGAGTAAAAACTATTCAAATTGATTAAATACTCAAACAATGCGAGCTAATCTCATCACATCTTCTCCTTGACCTCTTCACATCTTTTTCTTGACCTCTGGGTGATAGCTTGACTGACAATAGTTATGAACTATATAATGGGGATATGCTTCTGTAACAAGAGAGCCAGAGAACCAGAGACTCTTTACAAAACCACTGCCAAGAAAACTCTACAAGACAGCTGCAAGAGCATCATGCCTCCAACACCAGGGACACAGATTTGACATTCTACAGAATGTCAGCTTAGGGGACCATGGCCCTGGCTGAAAGAATACAGATCTGCTCCATTAATCATCACTGAATCCCTGGATGTTTGGGGAAGTCAGGATTTTGACCCACTGGTCACCTGGCTCCATGGAGAAGATGTTCGGAGAAGCCAGGTTGAGACCCTCTGGTCACCTGGTTTTATACCTCAATTGACTGTTGGCTTCCTAAGCTTGTTGTTACCTCCTCTCTGTTCGTGCCACAGGTGGGGTAGTCTGCCCTGAAAGTTGCAGCTGGTTTTACTCCCAGCGAGTCAACAGAAGGATGAGACTTTGTAATTTTCACAATATTGGGTATTTTGCTGGGGCTGATCTATGTGTTATATGCTTGTCCTGTGGTTTAATAAAGTATTGCCACACTGTTTTACCCTCACCCTGTGTTGTCTGAGTAGTATTACACCCACGGTAAAAAGGAAGAGGGCATTCAGTGGGATGATCTCTGATCCATGCAATCTCGAGCCAGCGGACTAGAGCACCCGCTGACCCCCATGTCTCCACAATGGCCAATATTTGCTAGCTAGAGATGAGCTAACCTAAACTTAACAGTTGGGCATATAGGACAGTTAGTGTGCAGTGCTAAACGCTGAACACAGACTTCTACAGGAAGTCCGTTGCAATGTTCGGAATTCCAGGGAAAGTCCAGGAAAGAGAGAGAGAATCTTCCAGTTCAAAAGTTCGAGTCCCCATTCTTTTCAATGGGGCTTCGGTTCTTGTTCAAGTTTGGGTACAGTACTGATACCTGAACCAAACTTTAGAATAAAGGTAGGGTCAGGTACCAGAACTGGAACTTCCGCTGGTCCTCTCATCGCTATTGTTAGCCAGTTAGGTTGATTATTTTGTGACTCAGTAAAAAAGCCGGGTGATAAAAACTGTCCTAAGGTCGATACCTTCCGTACCACGCATTTTACACCAATCGATAAGGCAGAATGCATGTAAAACAGGGAAACTTTTTAGCGTCAGCTCATGTTTCACCTGTATCATACTCTTAATCTGAAGAAATAATAATTAGAGAGATTTAATCACAAATTGTACTCTGGCTGTTTGGATTATTCTTTACCTCACAAGCAGCCGTGCAGACATCTGATGCCGGGTGACATAACGTGTCTGTAATGTCTCTACAACAGACGGATGACACAAGAAGGGAAAAAAATTAACACCTAGAACGTAAACAGCAAAAATCAACGAAAATGAACGAGTGTAAATAACGACTAATCCTGAGAAAGGATAACGGGCTCCAGCACCTACCTCCACCTGCAGAGCCACACTCCACATATATGGCTGCTCTGTGCACACAGGACCTGTGATGAGGTCACAGGAGGGGAGGAGTCAGGGGTCACATGATCAGGGGCCTCAGTGGATGCAGGACTCTGCTGTGCTGGTTGTCATGGTGCTGGATGAGGGGAAGTTTATGTGTGGTGTCAGGAGGGGTTTACAGGGTGGATGTAGCAGAGCCGTGTGTGTACAAGGTGTACTGAGCGGAGCCGTGTGTACGAGATGTACGGATCGGAGCCGTATGTACGGGGTGTACAGAGCGGAGTCGTGTGTGTACGAGGTGTACGGAGCGGAGCCGTGTGTGTACGAGGTGTAAGGAGCGGAGCCATGTGTGTACCGAGCGTAGCCGCGTGTGTACGAGGTGTGCGGAGCAGCGTGTGTACGGGGTGTACGGAGCGAAGCCGTGTGTGTACGAGGTGTACGGAGCGGAGCCGTGTGTGTACGAGGTGTACAGAGCGGAGCCGTGTGTGTACGAGGTGTAAGGAGCGGAGCCATGTGTGTACCGAGCGTAGCCGCGTGTGTACGAGGTGTGCAGAGCAGCATGTGTACGGGGTGTATGGAGCGGAGCCGTGTGTGTACGAGGTGTAAGGAGCAGAGCAGTGTGTGTACGGGGTGTACAAAGCGGAGCCATGTGTGTACGAGGTGTACAGAGCAGAGCCATGTGTGTACGGAGCGTAGCCGCGTGTGTACGAGGTGTGCGGAGCAGTGTGTGTACGGGGTGTACAAAGCGGAGCCGTGTGTGTACGACGTGTACGGAGCAGAGCCGTGTGTGTACAGAGCGTATACACGTATGTACGAGGTATGCGGAGCGGAGCCATGTGTATACGAGGTGTACGGCGAGGAGCCATGTGTGTACGAGGTGTGTGGTGCTGAGCCGCGCGTGTACAGGGTGTATGGAGCGGAGCCATGCGTGTACGAGGTGTACGGAGCAGAGCCGTGCGTGTACGAGGTGTACGGAGCATATCCGCGCGTGTATGGTGTACAGAGCGGAGCTGTACGTGTACGAGGTGTAAGGTGTGGAGCCATGTGTGTATAGAGCGGAGCCGTGTGTGTACAAGGTGTACGGAGTGAAGCCATGCTGTACAAGGTGTAGGGAGCAGAGCCATGCTGTATGAGGTGCATGGAGCGGAGTCGTATATCTACGATGTGTACAGAGCAGTCGTGTGTGTTGTTGAGGTGTACAGAGCTGAGTGATCTGTGTGTATGCATTAGAGCAGGAGTCTCAAACTGCATTCCTAGAGGGTCGCAAACCGTGCATGTTTTCAAGATTTCCTTAGCATTGCACTAGGTGCTGGAATCATTATCTGTGCAGGTGATTAAATTACAAGGAACTCCTGAAAACATGACCTGTTTGCGGCCCTTGAATGCAGTTTGAGATCTCTGCATTAGAGCCATGCGCATAATGTGTTCCACGCAGAGTCGTGTGTATATGATGTGTATAGAGCTAAGCAGTGTGTGCGTATGTTGCAAAAATGTGTGTATGATATGAGGGGAGCCATGAGTGTACAGGTCAAAGCTGTGAACATGTGGAGAATGAAGCCGTGTATGTGTGCAGCATGGATCCATGGGTATATCATGTGTACAAAGCTGAACCATCTGGGTGTATGGAGTGGAGCTATGTGTATAATGTGTATGACATGGAGCCTTATGTGTATGATGTGTATAAAGCGAGCCACCATCCATTTCGGCACAGACGAGAGGGCATGTAGAGACTAGATTTGTGGGACTTCTGTTACTCCTTCGTGACTGTTCAGTCTCTGGGCGGCGTCCCTGAGACTCGAAGCCCTCTAGTTTAACGGACGACGTTGAAGGGGCCTACCCCATCGTGGGCACTCCTGAGCCAAATGTCCAATTTCTATACAGTTATAACAGGTGAGGAGTCTCTCTCGACGGAACATCCTTGTTTTGCGGCTGAGTTCCAGGCCATCTCTGCCCACTGACGGATTTGGGGTACCTCCGGACTTCTTTATCTCAGCCACCTCTCCTCGAATTTCCTGGTTTTCCTTCCACAATTCCTCCACCCATTGTGGTTCGGTGATCATGTTTACAGATACCTCTCCGCTCCGGACCTTCCCTACCGGGACTGTCACCCCGTGCTCTTGCTCGCGTGTGCGGGCTTTGCTTCCTATCGCAGAAAAGGTCATGCAAGGATTTACCCGCAAGCACTCCCACAAAGCCAGTTTCATCAGCACATCCCGCAAGCCTGTCACCAATTGATCCCGCAGCAGTACGTCAGTAGGCCCTACGCCTATGCTGTCTTTTCTAATGATAGCAGCAATATGGATCTCCTGAAGGGCGTTCATGTACTGAGTCACCGTCTTCCCCTCCCTTCGCATTCGGCCAAATAGACACATCCTTAGCTCCCTTACGTCCGTGGGGTCCCCATGGGTCTCCTCCAAAATTTGTAGTAGCTTGTTAAAGGGAATCTGTCACTCCATTTTTGGAGTATGAGATGAGGCCACCGCCACCAGGGGCTTATCTACAGCAATCTGTAATGCTGTAGATAAGCCCCCGATGTTACCTGAAAGATAAGAAAAATGAGTTATATTATACTCATCCAGGGGCGGTGTGCCGTCCGGTCCGATGGGCGTCACGGTCCGGTTCGGCGCCTCCCATCTTCTAGCGAAGCCATCCTCTTCTCTGCGTCGCAGTTGAGTAAACGTCTGTCCGGGTCAGAAAGCTCTCCCCCCAGCAACAATGATGACAGCCCCGATAGTTACAGAACCGACGCGAAAGAGGTACCACAGGCCCAAGCCATCTTCCTACAACTGAACCAAAAAAGGACCCAGAGCAGGTCCCAGAGGGTCCTCGTGAGGAAGGGACCTTAACGTCATTTCAGGCTGGCTCCAGCCAGGAGTTCCAGGCTTCTCTGCACTCCGATGCTAGCCTGGAGACCCTGAGAAACCTCGCCGAGAAGCCCACCTCCGAGACTGATGACAGGGTATTCTGGGAACAAGGGAGGTTGTACCGGTAAATCCCAACAGGAGTGGTTGAGGGAAAGACAGCTGGTCGTACCCTACCAATTTAGAGGTGAGTTGTTACGGATTGCCCATGAGATTCCACTCGTTGGACATTTGGGGATCAGCAAAATATGGGGTCAGATGTAACCAACTACTGCCGCCCCTGTATCACATGTCAAAGAGTGGGGAAGTCGGGCTGCTCCCAAGGCCCCCCTGATCTCTTTGCCAGTAATAGGGGAGCCTTTAAAGAGGATTGCTGTGGACATTGTGGGACCACTGGCCATACCCAGCAGCTCTGGAAAGTGCTACATTCTTACTGTGGTAGACTATGCTACCCGGTATCCAGAGGCAGTGGCTCTGTCCTCAACTAGGGCAGATAAGGTGGCAGATGTCGTGTTGGCCATCTTTTCCCGAGTAGGATTTCCCAGGGAGATGCTTACCGACCAGGTGACTCAATTTATGTCTCGCCTAATGGAGGCTCTCTGTAAGAAAATGCGGGTGAAGCTTCTGGTTTGTGTGAGCGCTTCAACGGTACCTTCAAACAGATGCTAAAAATGTTGGTTGAGACCCAAGGACGTGACTGAGATCGGTACTTCCCACATCTGTTATTTGCTTACTGAGAGGTTCCACAGGCCTCTACAGGGTTCTCCCCCTTTGAGCTACTGTACAGCAGGCAAGTCTGGGGACCCCTTGGGTTGGTAAGGGAATCCTGGGAAGAAGAGCCAAGCCCTTCAGAAGTGTCCATCGTGGACTATGTCATGCGCTTCCATGACAAGATGCAGACCTTAGTAGTATAGAAAATGCTACCACAGCTAGAAAGGAGGTGCCACAGTAGGTTCCCAAACCTTAAGTAGTGTAATGAAAACTGGGCGTACTCGGGTAAATAGTGTGAGTGGAAAATATTTAATACATACAGTAGTCACTAGATATAACAAACGTTTCGGTCAATGAAGACCTTCATCAGTGTGCTACAATGAAAAAAATATTAACAATAAGGTACATAAATAAAATAAAATGAATAACATAGTAAATCCACTTATGGGGAAAACAAAACAATGTATGTACAAGAAAAGCACTGGATCTTTTTCAGTATATAGACCAATAACTAGAGGGTTCTACCAATATTATGCTTATTCTAGAGTACAGAGTATCATGAATATAAACTGTCAAAAAGGCAGCCTATATACTAGTTGCGTGGAGTCTGTAAGGTATGATAGAAACGATGCTCAAAATCATGACTCATGGATAGTGCTCAAAATAAGATACAAAGTGTAAAAGAGAACGTACTAGAGTACTCAAGCGTATATAATTGGTGGTCAGTGGGTGCTGGCGATGGTAGCTGCAGTGATGGATAAATGAAGTGAGATACAAATATAATATGATGCAAACTATGAAAAAGGATAAAGTAACACATACCAGAGGAAATCAGCTTTTAAAATTGGTGGTCAGTGGGTGCTGGCTAATAGAGCTGCGATACAGATAAATAATAATGAGCGCTGGCAAGAACGCTGGACAAGCTCCATAATGGCGATCATAAATGTGCACTTACCCAATCACGGTGTGAGGTGAGGGTCCTTGGATGCGGTATCCACCGCAAGTCAAAAGGTGAGAAGTGCGGTGTGTGGCCATATATAACAAGGAAGCGGTTAGTCTGCCTCGTGTCAGTGCACGGAGTCCCGGAAGTGAGCAGACCGGAAATGGCATCATTGAGATGGAAGTGATGTCATTGTGCGTTCCAGAAGTGGGAGTGTCTGAGGCTTGCGTTCCAGGAGGACTGGCGCTTGCGTGTCACCAGCTACAGAGCGCTCAGGGGAGGAGAGATTTACTTAACAGTAGAAATTTGCGAAATAGAGGATGACCATCACAAATAAAGTTCAAAATAAAGGATTCTTTAGAAAGATGAGAGAAAAATCAGAGCACTGAAATAATAGAGCATATAACATACATGTAATCATATCTCCAGGGTAGAACATCACTGTAAACAGATCACAGGAAAGCAAGATGCAGACCTTGACGCAGTTGGTGCATGACAACATGGCGCAGGCTCAGGCTGACCAGAAGCACTGGTACGACCAGAATACCCGGGAACGGATCTACCAGGTGGGTCAGAAGGTGTGGGTGCTGGTCCCCGTACCAAAGGATAAGCTTCAAGCGGCCTGGGAAGGCCTGTACGTCAAACACCAACAGCTCAACCCAGTCACCTACATGGTCACTGGACCATGCTCGGGGTAGGCGCAAGGCCTTCCACGTCAATATGATGAAGGCTCATCAAGAACGTGGAGCCTTCGTCCTACTGGTCTGCAACCTGCCCGAGGATGGGGAAGAAGACGCTCTCCTGGACATGCTGGCCCAAGCAAAGGCCAGCGGGTCTATAGAGGATATGGAGGTAAGCACCTTGCTATCCTCATACCAGCGGTCGCAGCTGCGAGCCACGCTGAAATCCTTCGGGCCGTGTTTACCAACAGACCTGGAAGGACTGAGCTGGAGGTCAATGAAGTGGACACTGGGAATCATGCCCCAATCCGGCGGACATCCTATCGGATCTCGGACAAGGTGCAGCACCTCATGTGCCAGGAGATCGATTTGATGTTACAGTTGGGGGTGATAAGCTGTCCAAGAGTGCATGGGCCTCGCCTGTAGTCCTGATGCCAAAGAAGGATCAGAAAACCCGGTTCTGTGTTGACTACAGGGGGCTCAACACCATAACAGCCTCCGATGCGCACCCAATGCCACGCATCGAGGACATGCTTGAGCGGTTAGCTGGCATGCACTATCAATTATGGATTAGAGCCGTGAAAATTGGCAGATTCCCCTGAGCCCCAAGGCACAGGAGAAGTCCGCCTTTATCACCACCTTCAGACTGTACAAATCCGCGGTCATGCCTTTTGGCATGAAGAATGACCCTGCCACCTTCCAGCGAATGGTCAACCACCTTCTCCAGGGACTGGAGAGGGGCGCGTTGGCATATCTGGATGACATTGCCGTCTTCAGTTCCACCTGGATCACCTTGAGAATGCTCGGGCGCATCCACCAAGCAGGCCTGACCATCAAGCCAGGAAAGTGCCAGATGGGCATGAGAGAGGTCCACTATGTGGGGCACCAGGTAGGCGGGGGACTATGAGGCCAGAGACTGGTAAAGTGGATGCTATCACATCCTGGCCCACCCCAGGACCAAGAAGCAGTTGATGTCCTTCTTGGGCACTGTGGGGTACTATAGGCGATTTGTACAAAACTATAGTAGCCTAGCGAAGCCCTTGACAGACCATACCAAGAAAAACCTACCTCACACAGTCAATTGGACAAATGGCTGTGAGGTGGTCTTTCGGGCTTTGAAAGCAGCCCTGAGCAGCTGTCCTGTGCTAAGGGCAGTCGACAGCAGTTGGCCGTTCTTAGTACATACCAATGCCAGAGAGTTTGGACTCGGTGCTGTGCTCCTGCTGAGGGAAGTGGCCTATCCCACCATAGAGGAGTGCCTGGCCATGGTTTAGGCCCTGCAATGTTTGCAGCCCTACCTGTAAGGGCGCACCTTTACCATTGTGACCGACCACAACCCCGAGTTGGCTGCACATCGAGTCTAGTAACAATGGAAGCTTGCTACACCTGGCCCTCCAGCAGTACAACTTTACTATTAAAACAAAAAGGGCAGTGAGCATAGCAATGCAGACTGGTTATCCCGGCTGGGCGAGCCCGCAGAGGTACGCATGGAGGAGTGCTGAGAGGTCCTGCCTCCGTAGTGTAGTCCAAAAGGGGGAGGTGTCAGGAAAATGAGTTATTTTCTGATATCCGAGGTACACATCCAGCTTGGATTCTAAGTTCAGGACAACTTCCCCTCCTGAAATGTGCCCCGACCCTTGCATTCCCCAAGGCCATAAAAAGCCATGCAGTGTTTATCTTTACTTAAAAACCAAGAACAAGACTTTGAAGCTGATAACACTAACGTGTGAAAACTTCTGCAGCTGCAAGCCAGCTGGCCCTTTTGGGTGATGAAGCACCCTGATATAACTCGTCGTCGTACAACAAATCAAAGCAAGGCTATGAGGTATTGAATCTGGAAAATAACCTACAATATCAGAACGCAATATCTCTTAGCCTAGCTGAGCACATCATCCGAATCGGCGTTCCCTCCCCATATGCCTGTGCCCGATAACCTGTTGCAAAAGCGCCCTTTAAATTTATGGGTCAGTGATAATGTAATGCTGCTGCAGTGCAGTATAGTGCAACCTCAGGTCAGAAGACAAGCCGGGACACATACCAAGGATCCAAGGACAGGGAGCGAACACTAAGACAAGCTCCTCACTTGGAGCTCAGTTTGTAGTTTTCTTTTGACTGGAGGACCCATTTTGAGACAGAGCTAGGAAAGCCTGTAACTAAGATTTGGACCTGTGATCCATCAGCGCCTCCCTGTGGTCACATACTACACAACACAGTAATTGCAATCTATCTATACCCTATCCTTTGTACTACACTCCTGACTGCATACCTTATATTGTTCTGTAAATACATGCTTGTATATTTCTAGTGCGCCTTTTAGGCGATTAAATATAAAATTAATCTTGGGCTGCTCTTTTATCTCGATCCACAAATTCCCACATCCGCATGCTCGGTTGGTTATATGATACGCTACCCGGGTGGGTTCCTGATCCGATATAAGCCTGCTGTTGGACTGGGCTTACTTCAAACGAGGAACTGGTCGCAGAATACCGTATTGTTTTAGTGAGGAACTCTGGCAGTAATGGCCAGGAGGTTTATATATATCCCCCCTCACTGGGAGCGCCTCACTAACTCGTACCTATAAGGGAAGCCTTTCCGGCAACTATTTGCCCTAGGTGCACTTCCCTGACTGACGTGGAGCAAGTGGTGGCGCCAGAGAGCCGAACCCCGCTAGGTCCTCTCCCCCCGAGGTGAGCAAAGTTGACCCCCCCCCTTACCCTGTAAGATCCCTCACAATAACATTGGTTCTAAATTTTTATTATTATCCTTCATATAGCATCTATATTATTCGACATACTCCAATAATATTATATATGTTGAATTTCAACTCATGTTATATTGCCACATGTAACCTTTCCTTTACCTTGATATTGTAAAATTCCCTCAAATAAAAATTACTAAAACAAAATATAACATTGGCAAGGGAAAACAAAACTTGTTTTGAAAAGTGCATTAGAGCACCTATGGATTAATCCCTTAACCCCTGGATGTATTTTCGTTTTTGCGTTTTCATTTTTCGCTCCTCTTGTTCCCAGAGCTATAACTTTTTATTTTTCCGTCAATATGGCCATGTGAGGGCTTTTTGCGGGACGAGTTGTACTTTTGAATGACACCATTGGTTTTACCCCGTCATGTACTCGAAAACGGGAAAAAAATTCTGAACATGGCGATATTAAATATGTGTACAGTGGATTCAGAAAGTATTCAGACCCCATTAAATTCGTCATTCCTTGTTTCATTGCAGCCATTTGGTAAATGCAAAAAAGTTCATTTTTTCTCATTAATGTACACTCTGCACTCCATCTTGACTGATAAAAACCAGACATTTAGAAATGTTTGCAAATTTATTAAAAAGAAAAACTGAAATATCACATGGTCATAAGTATTCAGACCCTTTGCTCAGACACTCAAATTTACGTCACATGCTGTCCATTTCCTTGTGATGGTTCTTCTCCTTCATTGGAGTCCAGCTGAGTTTAATTAAACTGATAGGACTTGATTTGTAAAGGCACATACCTGTCTATATAACACCTCACAACTCACAGTGCATGTCAGACCAAATGAGAATCATGAGGTCAAAGGAACTGACCAGGGAGCTCAGAGACAGAATTGTGGCAAGGCACACATCTGGCCAAGGTTACAAAAGAATTTCTGCAGTACTCAAGGTTCCTAAGAGCACAGTGGCCTCCATAATCTTTAAATGGAAGAAGTTTGGGACCACCAGAAGTCTTCCTAGACCTGGCCGTCCAGTTAATCAGAGCAATCGTGGGAGAAGAGCCTTGGTGAGAGAGGTAAAGAAGAACCCCAAGATCACTGTGGCTGAGCTCCACAAATGCAGTAGGGAGATGGGAGAAAGTTACACAAAGTCAACTATCACTGCAGCCCTCCTCCAGTCGGGCCTTTATGGCAGAGTGGCCCGACGGAAGCCTCTCCTCAGTGCAAGACTCATGAAAGCCTGAGTAGAGTTTGCTAAAAAAAAAACACATGAAGGACTCCCAGACTATGAGGAATAAAATTCTCTTGTCTGATGAGACGATAGAACTTTTTGGTGATAATTCTGAGCGGTATGTGTGGAGAAACCAGGCACTGCTCATCACCTGCCCAATACAATCCCAACAGTGAAACATGGTGGCAGCAACATGCTATGGGGGTGTTTTTCAGCTGCAGGGACAGGACAACTGATTGCAATTAAAGTAAACATGAATTCGGCCAAGTACAGAGATATCTTGGATGAAAACCTCTTCCAGAGTGCTCTGGACCTCAGACTTGGCCGAAGGTTCATCTTCCAACAAGACAAGGACCCCAAGCACACAGCTAAAATAACAAAGGCGTGGCTTCAGAACACTCTGTGACCATTCTTGACTGGCCCAGCCAGAGCCCTGACCTAAACCCAATTGAGCATCTTTGGAGAGACCTGAAAATGGCTGTTCACCAACGTTCACCATCCAACCTGATGGAACTGGAGAGGATCTGCAAGGAAGAATGGCAGAGGATCCACAAATCCAGGTGTGAAAAACTTGCTGCATCATTACCAAGAAGACTCATTGTTGTACTAGCTCAAAAGGGTGCTTCTACTCAATACTGAGCAAAGTGTCTGAATACTTATTACCATGCGATATTTCAGTTTTTCTTTTTAATAGATTTGCAAAAATTTCTACATTTAATTTTTTTTTCTGTGCAGAGTGTACATTAATGAGAAAAAATGAACTTTTTTGCATTTACCAAATAGCTGCAATGAAACAAAGAGTGAAAAATTTAAAGGGGACTGAATAATTTCCGAACCCACTGTATATTTGATTTTTTTAATGTTTTATTTTGAATGGGGCAAAAGGGGGGGGGGAGTGACTTGAACTTTTATATTTTTTTTTATAATTTTTTTAAAAATTTGTTTTTACTTATGGCATGCTTCAATAGTCTCCATGGGAGACTAAAAGCTGCCACAACCCAATCGGCTCTGCTACAGAGGCAATGAACAGCTTATCTCTATGTAGTGGAATTACTCACTTGCTATGAGCGCCGACTACTGGGTGGCGCTCACAGCAAGTCGGCACTGACAACCATAGAGGTCTCCAGGAGACCTCCGGTTGTCATGCCAACTGTAACGCGAGTCACGGTAGTAAATATATAAACTGCTTACTGTAAGTAAAGGGAGGTCAAACAATCCGAGGTCAGGTCCAGGAAATGGCGCAGTACGACAAAGGGAAGTCAGAGACGAAGTCCAATACATGAGCCAAGGTCAGGAAAGCCAGAGAGACAAAACAGGTTACAGGAAGCAGGCATGAGCAAAGTCAGGTCACAAGCAAAGGGTCAGAGTCTGGGAAGAGAATCAAGTCAAGCAGGGTCAGGCACAGATCGCAGAGGGATTAATGTTACACAGGCAACAGAAAGTGTATGATTGACACTGGGGGGAGGAACTAGCACTTAAGTAGAAGCCTGATTAAGGAAAATGAACACAGGTGATTGCAGCAGACTGACAGTCCTGACACAAAGTAACAGAAACAAAGTGGAAATCGTGACCCCCAACACACCGGTGACCCATGATCACGTGACGGGGTCACCGGTGGGCGGATTTCCGGTGCGATTGCCAGAAGCGCTAGTTAAATGCCGCTGTGAGCGTTTGACAGCGGCATTTAACTAGTTAATAGCCGCGGGTGAATCGCGATTCCACCCGCAGCTATTGCAGGCACATGTCAGCTGTTCACAAAAGCTGACATGTCCTGGGAAAGATGTGGGTTCACCGCAAGAACCCACATCAAAGGGGGAGTCCGACTTCGGCAAACTATTACGCTCGATGTCAGAAAGGGGTTAAAATGCACACCCTATGCCTAGATTAATTCCTTAAGGGGTATTATTTCCAAAATTGAGTCACTTTTTTGGCGGAGATTATTTCTGCTTTTTTGGCACCACAGTAGATCTGCAAATGCAGCATGTATCTGCAATCTAGTCCAGATTAAACTGAATACCTCTTCTTCCACTTCTAAGATAAAACAGTATTTTTCAACCACATATGGGATAATGCTGTTTAATGATGCTGATAATGTCGTTTGTGTTGAGGCCGGACTTTTCCCATTTTCTGTTTGGAGGGGGTTGGTTGGAAAAAACAAGACATTTCATATGCAAGATGCTTACATCTAAGCCCATGGCCCAGATAAAGAACTTCGATTTTAACCCTTTAATGACTGCCAATACGCCTTTTAACAGCGGCAGCTAAGGGTACTTAAACCACAGAGCCGTGACTTCACGGTGCTGTGGAAAAAGTGTATAGCTCCCCCAGAGTCGGAATTTCTCCCAAAGAACATGATACGGGTCGGTTTTTACCAACCCCAGTGTTGCGATCACCGTTATTAACCGCATAATGGCGACCGTAAAGAAAAAGTCCAATGTGCCATTTAATTTCTCTCTCCTCTGATGTGATCGCCCATCAGAGGAGAGAGAAATAGGGTCCCCAATCCCCCTGGTACCTCCCGGTGTCCTTAGTTCTCCTGGCTTCCCCCCACAGCTGCAGGTGTCTTTTTCCGGTAAGAAAATGGCAGGCGCATGCGCACTGCACCCGCTGAGATCTGCCGGCCGGCACCTGGCAACAGTAGGAAGATTTTTCCTATTGCTTCATTTTGGTCACTGTGATAAACCCTATAACAGTGATCAAAATAAAAAAAACAGTAAATAAACCCCCTTTTATCACCCCCTTAGTTAGGGAAAAATAATAAAATAAAGAAAATATATTTATTTCAATTTTCCCATTAGGGTTTAGAGTTGGGCTAAAGTGATTTGGGCTAAAGTTTTAGGGTTAGGGTTTTGGTTAGGGTTGTGTTGGGGTTAGAATTAGGGTGGTTTCCACTGCTTAGGTACATCAGGGGGTCTCCAAACACAACATGGCGCCATAATTGATTCCAGCCAATTTTGTATTCAAAAAGTCAAACGGTGCTCACTCCCTTCTGAGCTCTGTTGTGCACCCAAACAGTGGTTTACCCCCACATATGGGGCATCAGCGTACTCAGGACAAATTGCACAACTTTGGGGGTCTAATTTCTTCTTTTACCCTTGAGAAAATAAAAAATTGGGAGTTAAAAAAATCACTTTTGTGGAAAAAAAAAGATTTATTTTCACAACCCTGCATTATAAACTTCTGTGAAGCACTTGAGGGTTCAAAGTGCGCACCACACATCTAGATAAGCTCCTTGGGGTTCTAGTTTCCAATATGGGGTCACTTGTGGGGGGTTTCTACTGTTTAGGCCCATCAGGGGCTCTGCAAACGCAACATGATGCCCGCAGACCATATTATCAATGTTATGATCTGCTACAAGCACTAAGGAAAGATGGGAATTCTGTCCCTACAATAGAACTAAGCTGAATCCCTACGATGTAACGGGGAACCTGATCCTGCGACCAGACCTGCTAAAGTCCTCAGCTAGTCTGAACGAAGACCTATAGTTGCGAGGGAGGAATCCCAACAAGATCTAGGGACTGGGAGAAAAGGTGGACACCTCCTAACAGAAATTGTAGCAGGGAAAAATAAAACAGAAAACAAATTACTTAGAGATCCAAAGATCAAGCAAAACTGACTGAGTAAGGCACCTAAGCACCCGGCTAGCTTAAGAGTAGGTAATACAATGAAGTCCAGCAAAGCCAGAAGGGCGGAGCCAGACTAAATAGGGAAAAAAAAGTCATGTGACCAGCAAACTGAAACAAAACCTAACAAGAGGGTTCTAACAGTACCCTCCCTTCTAAGAGGATCCTCCGGATCCCCTAGGACTTAAGCTTATCCGGAAACCTCTTGTGAAACGCTCTGACAAGTCTAGACGCAGAAACATCATCCGCCCTCACCCATGAGTTATCCTCGGGTCCATAACCCTTCCAAGCGACGAGGTACTGTAAACTCCCTCTATACCGTCTAGAATTTAGGATGCGGGAAATCTCATATTGCCCGTCCTCCACCACCAGGGGAACAGTGGCCGAGACGTCTCCATCTGAGACCTCAGCTTTTTTCAAGAGAGAAACATGAAACACCGGATTAATCTTCCAGGAGGTGGGAAGCTCCAACTTAACAGCAGATTGGTTAATAACCTGAAGCACCTTAAAGGGCCCTACAAACTTGGGACCCAGTTTCTTAGACGGAATCCTCAAGCGCAGATTCTTAGAGGACAACCAAACCATGTCACCAATAGCAAACAAAACCTCTTGTCGTTTTCTATCAAAATACACTTTGGATCTTTTGTTAGCCTCCTGAAGATTACCACGCACATCAGTCCAAACTCTCTCTAAAACACCAGAAAAATTCTCCTCTTCAGGTACAGCCGATCCCAACTTGGAAAATGACCCAAACGACGGATGTCTCCCAGTACAACAAAAAAAAGGCGAACAACCAGCAGAAGCGGATGTATGGTTGTTAAGAGCAAACTCAGCAAGTGGCAGAAACTCAGACCACCCCTCTTGATTATCAGTCACAAAACAACGCAAGAACTGCTCAACATCCTGGTTTTTCCTTTCTGTCTGGCCATTAGACTCAGGATGATATCCGGATGAAAACGACAAATGAACTCCCAACCTGTCACAAAAGGCGCGCCAAAAACGAGCCACAAACTGTGGTCCCCTATCAGAAACAATGTCAGTAGGAACACCATGTAGTCTGACTATTTCCTTGACAAAGGCCTTAGCGAGAGTCTTAGCGCAAGGCAGTTTGATGAAAGGAACCAAGTGACACATCTTGCTAAAACGGTCCACGACCACCCAGATGACAGTGAAACCCTCAGAGGGGGAAGGTCAGTAATAAAGTCCATAGCCAAATGTGTCCAAGGTGCACTAGGGACCTCCAGAGGGCAAAGCAACCCTGCAGCAGGAGTATGAGAAGACTTAGATCTAGCACACACAGTGCATTGACGCACCCACTTAATGACTTCCTTCTGCCATCCTGGCCACCAAAAACTGCGACCCACAAGTCTCTTGGTCTCAGAGATTCCAGGATGACCTGCCAACCGAGAGTCATGACATTCATCAAACAAATCTCTCCTCAGGGTACCAGGCACAAACAACCTCCCATGCGGCGTGTTAGATGGGCATTCTCCTGTGCTTTAAGAATCTCATCTTCCAACACGGAGTCCAAAACAGCAATAACAACCCCCTCTTGCAAGATGTTTTCCTCCTCCTCCTCAGTACCCATCATAGGAGAAAAGCTGCGAGACAAAGCATCAGCTTTAACATTTTTAGTACCTGGGATGTAAGTAACGGTAAAATTAAACCGTGAGAAAAACAGTGCCCACCTAGCCTGACGGGCATTCAAGCGTTTGGCAGCATCAAGGTAGATCAGATTTTTTATGATCGGTGAAGACTTGAACGGGAAATTCCGCTCCCTCCAAAAAATGACGCCAGTGTTCAAATGCGAGTTTAATTGCCAACAATTCCCGATTACCGATATCATAATTTAGTTCAGACTCAGAAAATTTCTTTGAAAAAAAAGCACAGGGATGTACTCCATCCGTCTTTGCCTGAGACAACACCGCGCCGACCCCCACAGAAGAAACATCAACCTCAACCAAAAATGGTTTAGTCACATCAGGCTGCGTAAGGATGGGAGCAGAGCTGAACCTCTCCTTTAGTAACACAAAAGCCTCAATGGCCTCAGGAGTCCACTGAACCGCATCAGCACCTTTCCTGGTGAGATCGGTCAGAGGTTTGGCAATCACAGAAATTTTTTTTATGAATTTTCTATAATAATTGGCGAACCCCAAAAACCTCTGTATTGATTTCACACCAATAGGTCTAGGCCATTCCTGCACAGCTTGCACTTTCACAGGGTCCATCTCAAAACCTTCACTGGAGACAATGTAGCCCAAAAAACTAAGTCTCTGTACAGCGAACTCACATTTTTCTAGTTTGGCAAAAAGTGAATTATCACTCAGTAACTGTAATACTTCACGCACACTCCGCCAATGAGACTCCAGATCCGGTGAATAAATCAAAATGTCATCCAAATACACAACCACACTTCTGCCGATCAAAGGTCTAAGGATGTCATTAATAAGATTCTGAAAAAATGCCGGAGCACTGGAAAGTCCAAAAGGCATGACCAGATTCTCAAAATGACCCAGTGGAGTGTTAAACGCAGTCTTCCATTCATCCCCCTCCTTCATGCGCAACAAATTGTATGCCCCTCGAAGATCAATTTTCGAGAACCACTTGGCCCCCACTAACTGATTAAACAATCAGGAATCAATGGCAGTGGGTAAGGATTGCGTACAGTAATCTTATTAATCTCACGAAAGTCTAGACAAGGCTGTAAACCGCCGTCCTTTTTTTTAACAAAAAAAAATCCAACCGCTACAGGAGATTTGGAAGGCCTAATGTGACCGGCGGCCAAGCTTGTCTGTATGTATTCCTCCAAAGCCTTTCTCTCAGGTATAGTAAGATTAAATAACCGACTTTTAGGAAGAGTCGCTCCAGGGACAAATTCAATAGTACAATCATATTCTCTATGAGGAGGCAATACCTGCGATTCCTTATCAGAAAAAACTTTCCAAAAATCCTGAATAGGTACAGGTAACTCCCCCTTAACTACAGCAGCAATACGCCCGTTACAACACTTGTCATAACAATTAGGACTCCAGGACTTAATTTCATTGGTAGACCAATCCAGTACAGGATTGTGTAATTTTAACCAGGGTAACCCCAAAATCACCGGTGAGGGCAAATTATTCAAAACTACCAAATCCAAATTCTCTTGATGAACACCATTAATAGTAAGAGGAAATTCACAGATATGGTAACATTTTTCAAGTGAGAACCATCCACAGACACCACATTAATAGGGGAAGATAGAAGTTTGGGTTTTAATTTTAGTTTTTCCAAAAATTTCCCATCAATCACATTGAGAGTTGAACCACAATCCACAAATACCCGAAACTCCATTAATTCCTCCTCACCAGCAGTGGTAGCAGAAAGAAAGACACCTTTATTGTTTAAACAAGCTATGCGGACAAAACTGACCTCATTTTTTTTTTTTCTCTCTTTATTCATTCGAAGCGCACAGTTCTTAATAAAATGCTCAGATTTGCCACAATAGAAACACAAGCCCTCTGCAAATCTACGGTCTTTTTCCCGAGAGTGAGGTGTCATTGCTCCAATTTCCATCGGCTCTGCAATGTCAGTACAGTCCCTTTCCAAACTTGGAGATGACAAGGCAGATTTACTCTCATTAACCCTTGCACGCAGTCTCCTATCCACCCATATGGCTAATTGCATAGCCTCTTGCAAGTTACCAGGTATAGGATAAGCAATCAGCAAATCTTTAACCCTTTCACTTAACCCTGCAAGAAATAAACTTTTCAAAGCTGAATCGTTCCACCCCACCTGAGTGGACCACCTTCGGAAGTGAGTACAATATTTTTCCACATTACCTGATCCCTGTCTCAAACGTCTCAATTCTGTCTCAGCTGATGAAACACGATCCGGATCGTCATACAATAACCCCAAAGCAGAAAAAAAACTATCCACTGATCTAAAGCATGGATCACTAGGCTGCAGAGAAAAGGCCCAGTCCTGAGGTTCTTTGCGCAAAAGTGACATTATGAACCCTATGCGCTGTGATTCATCACCAGAGGATCTGGGTCTCAAACGGAAATACAACAAGCAAGCATTTTTAAAAGAAAAAAAATCTTGTTGTTCACCAAAAAATAAATCAGGCAAACGTACCTTTGGCTCCACGAAATGTGCTCCAGAACAACTACTCACGTGTTGCTGGATTTCAGCCACCTCCAGAGAAAGTCCCTGCAGGCGTTGAGCCAAATCCTGAACCGACACCATGATGGAAACAGAAAATCTTTCCTTAGTGTTTTTTTTTTTTTTTCTTTTGGGCTGGACTTACTGTTATGATCTGCTACAAGCACTAAGGAAAGATGGGAATTCTGTCCCTACAATAGAACTAAGCTGAATCCCTACGATGTAACGGGGAACCTGATCCTGCGACCAGACCCGCTTAAGTCCTCAGCTAGTCTGAACGAAGACCTATAGTTGCGAGGGAGGAATCCCTACAAGATCTAGGGACTGGGAGAAAAGGTGGACACCTCCTAACAGAAATTGTAGCAGGGAAAAATAAAACAGAAAACAAATTACTTAGAGATCCAAAGATCAAGCAAAACTGACTGAGTAAGACACCTAAGCACCCGGCTAGCTTAAGAGTAGGTAATACAATGAAGTCCAGCAAAGCCAGAAGGGCGGAGCCAGACTAAATAGGGAAAAAAGGTCATGTGACCAGCAAACTGAAACAAAACCTAACAAGAGGGTTCTAACAATCAAAGTCTGAATTTCAAAACATCACTACTTCCCTTCCGAGCCCAAACGTGTGCCCAAACAGAGGTTCCCCCACATATGGGATACCAGAGTACTCAGGGCAACAGGTTTTGGGATCCAATTTCTCCTGTTACCCTTGTGAAAGTAAAAATTGGGGGTGAAAAGATCATTTTTCTGGAAAAAAATGATTTTTTAATTTCACGGCTCTGCGTTATAAACTTCTGTGAAGCACTTGGGGGTTCAAAGTGCTCACCACACATCTAGATAAGTTCCTTAAGGGGTCTAGTTTCCAAAATGGTGTCACTTGTGGGGAGTTTCCACTGTTTAGGCACATCAGGGGCTCTCCAAATGCGACAATACATCCAATCTCAATTCCATCCAATTCTGCATTGAAAAAGTCAAACAGCGCTCCTTCCTTCCAAGCTCTGCCGTGCGCCCAAACAGTGGTTTACCCCCACATATGGGGTATCGGCGCATTCAGGAGAAATGGCACAACAAGTTTTGTGATTCATTTTCTCTTTTTACACTTTTGAAAATTTAAAAAAATGGTTCTGAAATAAAATGTTTGTAAAAAAGTTAAATGTTTTTTTCCTTCCACATTGCTTCAGTTCCTGTGAAGCATGTAAAGGGTTAATAAACTTCTTGAATGTGGTTTTGAGCACTTTGAGGGGTGCAGTTTTTAAAATGGTGTCACTTTTGGGTATTTTCTGTCATGAACACCCTTCAAAGTGACTTTAAATGTGATGTGCTTGGTTTTGTAAATTTTGTTGTAAAAATGAGAAATCACTGGTGAAATTTAACCTTTATAAGTTCCTAACAAAAAAAAAATTGCTTCCAAAATTGTGCTGATGTAAAGTAGACATGTGCGAAATAATATTTATTAAGTATTTTGTGTGACATATCTCTCTGATTTAAGGGTATAAAAATTAAAAGTTTGGAAATTGCAAAATTTTAAAAATTTTCCCCCATATTTCCATTTTTTTTCCTAAATAAACACAAGTCATATTGAAGAAATTTTACCACTAATATGAAGTACAATGTCAAAAACAACATTCTCAGAATCAGCAGAATCCGTTAAAGTATTCCAGAGTTATAACCTCATAAAGTGACAGTGGTCAGAATTGTAAAAATTGGCCTGGTCATTAAGCTGCAAAATGGCTGTCACTAAGGGGTTAATAATACAATCTGGACCAGTGTTTCCCAAATTCCAGTTCTCACGGACCCAACGGGTCATATTTTCAGGATTTCCTTTGTATTGCGCAGAAGGTGGAAGTATCATCGAGATGAGTCGCCCTCCAGAGCAATGGGAACTCGGATCTGAGCCTATAGACTACAATGGGGGATGTCACGGCAACACAGCTCAGTCCGTGCCTCTGGGGCTCACCTTTTAATGTGGGATATTTACAGGTGAATTGAATATTGGAATGGGGATTTGTGACGCCACCTGTGGTACCTGGTCAGGGTGACCAGCGCTGCTATGCAGATCCACTGAAGGGTTAATATTGTGCAGCAAGATGTTAGGCCTTCCACAGGAAAGGCTAAGTCCTCCAGGGCAGATAGATGTGCAGGGGTGCAGGACAGACGGGGACCCGGCCGTTAGGAGTAATAAGGGAGACACACACATAAGTCACTTTGGTACCTTTACTGAAGATGTTGCAGGCACTCCCCAGAGCACTGCAGGGTGAAGGGTGCACATCCAGATTCCTCCACTGAGTAGGTGTGTGGCCTCCTGTTCTCTGCCTTTTTGTAATAGAGTCTTGACCTGCTTGTAGCTAGGCCTAACTTGGTCTCCGTCTTGCACCTGGCTGACCTTGTGGTTGGACCTTCTCTCTTAAAGTACACAGTCCCTGCTTGCAGCGTCCTGCTTGCCGGACTTTGTCCTCCTGGCCCGGTTACGTATCAGTTCTGTGGTACTCCTGGGACTTATAGTCCTCCAGGAACTCCGGTGTTCTCCTAATGGGTCGTGGAGATCCCTATATGCTCGGACCCCGGTGTCCGGTAAACTTGCTGAGATGAGCTATGGAGGCTCCTCTGTCTCATTAACTTTCCACTCGCCTTCGGCCTACCCGGACCCTCACACGATCACACACTGGCAGTTGGTGGGCTGCCTCTTCACCGCTCTCTAAGCGTCGGCACGCTTTCTCACAGAGCTGCACTCCTAGATTCAGCTGACTAGGCTGGAGTGGTTTCTGTTCCACTCTTTACTAGACTCCACTCTCTCTTGAACTGAATAGCTCTGCAGCCTCTCTCTCTCCTCAGAACGCTCAGTGAGATAGTCTGCACAAACCGAGCTCAGTGCTCTCACCTTCTACACTCTCTGAGGTGACTGGCTGACTGACTTGGTGTTTCCTGTGTTCACTCTCTTTTATATGTCTAAACAGCTCCCTCTGGTGGTCTTTGGGATAAGTGAACGTGTGTGAATGTGCATAATGACCTCTAGTGGTGTATTCTTTCAGTGCACCCTTCTGGAAGATATGGATCCAGTCGCAGCTGGGCTCCACAAAGGAATCAGGAATTCTCTCACCTATGCAACACTATGGAAATTCTGAAAATATGACTCGTGGGGGTCGTGAGGAATGGAGTTTGGGAAACACTGATCTAGACAGTCCTGAAAACTTGAGCCCAGGATCAGGCATATAAATGGACAGATGTACACATGTGGGCATCAGCTTCTGCTGGATGTGATCCATAATCCCATTCGCCTTCCCTCAAGGAAGCAGAATAATAACTTTAGATGGAAAAGTTTAGGTATTTCTGTTGTTTCTGCATTGTTATTGTAGAACTGTTTTGCTTATTTGTGTGTCCTGTTATTTTTCTCTTTTTATATCTTTTCGTGTAAGCGCTGTACTTTTAAAATTAAAGCTTAAAACTTTAATAAGATTGGTTCTTGTATAAAGAATCCATAGCCTTTCAGAGATTATGTGGCCTTTTGACTGTCAGACAGTAGTATATATTTTGAGGAATTATCACCCCATGGGTTGGATGAGTTCGGCAGCCTGTTGTGAATCTGGGGTGTTTGAATTGTGTTGGAGATGTGAATTATGCTCACTTCCAGCCTAGAACAGATGTGGGAGTGGAAGATTTAGTGAAAAGAGATAAATTAACCTGCGCAGGCATACGCCACATCACGTGCTGAAAAGCGTATACATGACATGTTTGTTCATGAGAAATCAAATGACTAGTGCTGGGAAAAGCCCCCTAAGCAAAAAATGTAAATACAGAAAGGTGAACGACCAGCTATGATGGTTACAGAAAGCAAAAAAAGGAAAAAAAAACACAGATAAGTGCAACTTTATTAACTAAAGAAACTTATTCTCACATGTATTTATTGATTTTATGTGCATAATGAAGTCTATAACTTAAAAGGTTACTAATACTTAATTTATCACTATAAAACGTTTCCCACATTCAAAACATTAAAATAGCTTTAAGCCTATGTTAACCTTCCTAGGCCTCATTCAGATGTCCATGCATTTTATGGTACTTAGAAACATGGACCATCATAGGTTTGGATTGGAGTTTCATGAGTTTCTGATCAGTGGTCAATTCTTACCATTAGGCCGGGATCACATATGCGAGAAACACGGCTGAGTCTCGCATGTGAAATCCCAGCTCTGGCGCCGGCACTCAGGAGTGGAGCGAGCGGCTGCATATAACTACATGCAGCCGCACACTCCACTCCCGAGTGCCGGCGCCAGAGCGGAGATTTCACATGCGAGACTCAGCCGTGTTTCTCGCATGTGTGATCCCGGCCTTATTGTTTCATGACTTTGTGATTTTTAATAAAGAAAAAAACAAAAATTGCGAGGCTTTTCCAATCCTCTACAATGTTGTTCACAAACAGCAGACTGATGCCATCCGTGTTCTGCCTGTGATTTTCAGACTCATAGACTTGTATGGATAGTTTTGACTCCTTAATTCTGATCAAGATGGAAAATGTCTCCTTGATTTGTTTTGTGGACATACAGTTCACAAAAAGCACAAATATGTAGATAGCACTGTAGACTTTAATGCGTATGTGTTCGATTTGTGAAAACCAAGCGTGAGAAACAGACATTGAATGAGGCCTTGTGTCTAACAAGATTGAATTTAACATTAATATTATGATGTACTTTGATGTTTAACAGTATTTTGATGTTTAACAAGATTTGATTTCTGGTTAAAACATTTTCCACATTCTGAACATGAAAATGGTTTTGTACCCGTGTGGATTCTCTGATGCCTAAGTAGAACTGATTTCCTGCTAAAACACTTCCCACATTCTTCACAAAAAAATGGCTTTATACCTATATGAATGTTTTTATGTTTAATGAGGTTTGATTTTTGGTTAAAACATTTCCCACATTCCGAGCATACATGTGGCTTCTCCCCTGTGTGAATGTTCTTATGTGTAGCAAGATCTGATGTCTGCCTAAAACATTTTCCACATTCTGAACACGAATATGGCCTCTCCCCAGTGTGACATCGCTCATGTTTAATAAGATATGATTTTTGATCAAAATATTTCCCACATTCAGAACATGAGAACATCTTTGATTCTTTATGAGTGCTCAAATGTCTAACAAGATTTGATTTAGCAGCGTAACATTTCCCACATTCTGAACATGCATATGGCTTTACACCTGTGTGTATACTTTGATGTCTATGAAGATCAGATTTCTGGTTAAAACATTTTCCACATTCTGAACAACAATATGGCTTCTCCCCTGTGTGAATTCTCTGATGTCTAAAAAGATCTGATTTCTCGCTAAAACATTTCCTACATTCTCCACAAGAAAATGGCTTCTCCCCTGTGTGAACTTTATTATGTTTCATAAATTTTGATTTATGATTAAAACACTTTCCACATTCTGCACATGAATATGGTTTCTCCATCGTATGACCACTTTGATTTATAAAAATCCTTTTGTGAGATTTATTTTTTTTAACAGTCTGTGATGAATCAAAAGTTGGAACCTCATTCAAAGTATAAGATGATAGCTCATTGCTGTCAAGGAATGGAGGTATAACTTGGATAATGACATGCTCTTCATATGGATCTTGTGTAATACTAGGATCATCTAATTTACAATGTAAAGATATTGGAGATCCCTCTGAGCACCTGGTGCAATTTTCTGCCAAAAATAAAACATTTTTTTAGTAAGCACATGTAAACTGTACTGATATTTTATAACAAACAAACATTTCTGTACAAATCATAAGACATGCAGCAAAATGCAAAATTTGATTATTAACTTATACCAAGGATCTCAAACTGTAGGACTCTTGCTGCTACAGAGCCCGGGGTCATATTTACAGGATTTTTCATTTCATAATGAGCAACATGTTTTCTATTGGTGAAAGTTCTGGATTGCAGGTGACCAGTTTATTCCCTGAAATCTTCTTCTGAAAGCCATGCTGTTGTGATAGATGCAGTATGTGATTTAGCATTGTCTTACTGAAATATTCAAGGCCTTTCCTAAAATAGATGTCTGGATGGGAGCATATATTGCTCTAAATTCTCAGCATGGTTAGTGCCTTTCAAAAGTTTAAGATGCCCATGCTATAGGCACTAATGCCCCCATATTATCAGAGATGCAGAACTGTGCGCTGATTACAAGTTGGATGGTCCCTCTCCTCTTGAGTCTGCAGGATACGGCCTCCGTGGCTTCCATAAAGAATTTAACATTTTGATTCATCCAAGCAACCACAGAATGAATTTCCATCTTGCCTCAGAAGCCCCGAGAAGATCATGCATTGTGTTGATTAATGGCTTCTTCTCCACACCGAATGCACAATTATTAGGCAGTGAGTATATTGACCATATAATAATAATAATAATAATAATAATAATCTTTATTTATATAGCGCCAACATATTCCGCAGCGCTTTACAGTTTAACAATTTCAAAACACAAGTCATAAGTAACAACGTTAACAATACAATAATTAAAGCAAAATAAGCCGCCCCTGCTCGTGAGAGCTTACAATCTACAATGAGGTGGGGGAGATACAAAGTACAGGTGTATATATCAGGTATCAACCACTGAGGACTCTCAACTCTAAATATTTTTCTATATACAATGGTGCATTTACAATGATGGTCCAGCCATCTTGAGGGAGTGAGGGATGGATGAAGATAGTGAATGGGCTACACACACACACTTACACATAGAATGACTTTGGTTAGTGAATGTGATAGGCCGCTCTGAACAAATGTGTTTTGAGGGAGCGCCTGAAACCATGCAAATTGTGGATAGTCCTAATTTCTTGGGGTAGAGCATTCCAGAGGATTGGCGCAGCACGGGAGAAGTCTTGGAGTCGGGAGTGGGAGGTACGGATTAGTGCAGCGGTTAGTCGAACGTCGTTTGCAGAGCGCAGCAGTCGGTTGGGCCGATAGATAGAAATGAGGGAGGAGATGTAGGGGGGTGCTGCACTGTGGAGAGATTTGTGGGTGAGAACCAGTACTTTGAATTGGATCCTATAATGAATGGGCAGCCAGTGTAAGGACTGGCGAAGAGCGGACGCGTCCGAGTACCGATTAGCCAGATGGATGACACTGGCTGCTGCATTAAGGATGGACTGGAGAGGGGATAGTCGAGTAATGGGGAGGCCAAGTAATAGTGCGTTGCAGTAGTCCAGGCGGGAGTGGATCAATGCTACAGTGAGGGTTTTTGTTGTTTCCATTGTGAGGAAAGGGCGGATTCTAGAGATGTTCTTTAGGTGTAGACGGCAAGAGCGGGCAAGAGATTGTATATGGGAGGTGAAGGAGAGATTGGTGTCAAACATAACACCCAGACAGCGAGCCTGCTGCCGGGGTGTTATTATGGTGCCGCCCACAGAGAGGGAAATGTCAGATTTAGGGAGGTTAGTAGACGGCGGGAGCAGAAGCAGTTCAGTCTTGGAGAGGTTAAGTTTCAGATAGAGAGCGGACATGATGTTGGAGACTGCGGACAGACAGTCGGTGGTGTTCTGTAGAACAGCGGGGGTAAGGTCGGGGGATGACGTGTATAGTTGTGTGTCATCGGCATAAAGATGGTACTGAAAGCCAAATCTGCTGATGGTCTGTCCAATTGGGGCCGTGTAGAGAGAGAAGAGAAGGGGGCCAAGGACTGAGCCCTGGGGTACACCGACAGTGAGAGGAAGAGGAGATGACGTGGAGCCAGAGAACGAGACACTGAAGGAGCGGTCAGAAAGATAGGAGGAGAACCAGGAGAGAACAGTGTCCTTAATACCTAGTGACTGGAGCCTAGACAGTAGGAGACGGTGGTCAACCGTGTCAAAAGCTGCAGAAAGGTCGAGTAGAATGAGCAGAGAGTGGTCACCGTTACGTTTTGCTGTCAGAAGGTCATTGGTCACTTTGATGAGTGCAGTTTCAGTCGAATGTAGGGGTCGGAAGCCGAACTGTGAAGGGTCTAGGAGGGAGTGAGTGGAGAGGTAACGGGTGAGGCGGGAGTATACTAGGCGCTCCAAAAGTTTAGAGATGAAGGGGAGATTGGAGACCGGTCTGTAGTTGTTTGTGCAGGAAGGGTCAAGAGTGGGTTTCTTTAGTAGTGGAGTAACGATGGAGTGTTTGAAGGAGGATGGGAAAATGCTAGAGGAGAGGGAGAGATTAAAGATTGTAGTTAGGTGAGTTGTGACAACTGGAGAGAGAGACTGGAGGAGATGTGAGGGGATGGGGTCGGTAGTGCATGTAGTCGGACGAGAGGAAGAGAGGAGTCTGGAGACTTCTTCTTCTGTGATGGTATCAAATGTGGAAAGTGAGCCAGGGGAAATGCAGGGTGGGATGGGGGTCACAGCACTTGGTGTTTGAGAGCAGATTTCCTGACGGATAGTATCTATTTTTTCTATAAAGTGGGAGGCCAGGTCGTCAGCACAAATGTCTGTGATAGGGGCTTGTGCTTTTGGCCTGAGGAGGGAGTGAAAAGTGTCAAAGAGTTTCTTGGGGTTGTTGGCTAGTGAGGAGATCAGTGTGGTGAAGTAGGTCTGTTTGGCGAGGTGAAGGGCAGCATTATAAGTTCTTAACATGAATTTAAAGTGGATGAAGTCTTCTGGTGTGCAGGTTTTTCTCCAGAGGCGTTCAGCACTCCTAGAGCATCGCTGAAGAAGTCGAGTTTGCAATGTGAGCCAGGGCTGTTTTACTGTGTGTTTGGAGGTTCTGAGGGTGAGCGGTGCTACTTGGTCAAGGGTGTTTCTAAGAGTGTCATTGTAGTGATGGACAGCCAGATCAGTACAGGAAAAAGAGGAGATTGGGGACAGCGATAAGTGTAGGGAGTCTGAAAGTGTCTGAGGGTTAATGGCTTGTAGATTTCTGAATGTGTGGTAGGTGGGAGTGCGCTGGGGTGGTGGAGGATTTGTGAGCGTGAAGGAGAGAATGTTGTGGTCAGAGAGTGGAAGCGGTGAGTTATTTAGGTGGGAGATTGAACAGAGGCGGACAAAGACCAGGTCAAGGGTGTTGCCATCCTTGTGTGTCTCAGAGGTTGAAAGCTGTGAGAGGCCTAGAGAGGTGGTTAGTGATAGAAGCTGAGATGCAGATGTGGAAGTAGGACTGTTAATGGGGATGTTGAAGTCTCCAAGGATAAGGGTTGGTAGTTCTGAGGACACGAAGTGCGGCAGCCAGGCTGAGAAGTGGTCGAGGAACTGGGTGGGTGAGCCTGGGGGCCGATATATGACCGCTACTCTGAGGGAGAGGGGATGGAAGAGCCTGATGGTGTGGACCTCAAAAGAAAGGAATGAGAGTGATGGAATTGGGGGGATGACCTGGAAAGTGCATTGTGGGGACAGGAGTATGCCAACTCCACCACCATGTCTGTTTGTGGGTCTCGGGGAATGGGAGAACTGTAAACCACCATAGGAAATGGCGGCAGGGGAGACCGTGTCAGAATCCTGAATCCAGGTTTCAGTGAGTGCCAACAGATTAAGAGAGTGGTTCAGAAAGTAGTTGTGCAGGAAGGGTAGCTTGTTGCATGCAGACCGTGGATTCCAGAGGGCACAATTGAAAGAAGGAGATGAGGGAGTGCAAGTAATATTAATAAGATTATTATGGTTTCGGAATGAGGTAGGGTAGGGATTGAGGTTGGGGGATGGTGGACCAGGGTTGGGGGACCATATCATCATTTTATGAAGATTCTCCAACTCCAACCTGTATAAACTTGAATGCTTATAGGATGAAGCAGATCAGGTGATGTGCATTTGTGTAATAATGGAGGGTTTGGCCTAAGGATATCCTCACTTTTTATCAAGGTGTACAGAATTATTAGCAGCTTGTTTTCCTTAGGCAACAATGGATCAAAACCTTAAGTTTAGCTAAAATTGTTTAATGTCTTACACAGGGATGCAGCTCCTGAATATGTTTAGATGGTGGGTCAATCACAAAACCATCAGCCGTTTTTTTGCAAATAGTCAACAGGGTCACAAAAAAAGTGTTTAGAAAAAAAAAGAAGCAGATTAACTGCAAAGGTGTGAGAAGAATCAAATGTCTAGTGACCAGGAATCCTTCTGTGCTATAATATTCTGGAACTGCAACCTCCCAGGAGGTCCTGAAGTACAAGTTGTTCAGTGCTCAGAGACACAGCCAAGGTGAGGAGGCTGACCAGACCACCACTTCGCAAGACACAGAAGTACAAGGTGTTCCGTGCTCAAAGACACAACCAAGGTGAAGAGGCTGAACTCGACCACTATTTAGCAAGACACCGAAGTACAACGTGCTCAGAGACATGGCCGAGGTGAGAAGGCTGAGTCCGACCAGACACAGAAGTACAAGGTGTTCGGTGATTAGAGAGACAGCCAGGACACTGAACCCAGACCACCCCAGAGCAAGACAATGAAGGTGAAACTTTGCAAGTGGTCCAAAAAATATCTGAAGACAGATTATTCAAATTATATGGATTGATGAGATCAGAATGACGCTTCATGGACGAGATGGATGGAGCCGTGGCTGGATCAGTAATGGGCACAGATCTCCACTTCCACTCAGTTGTCAGCGAGGTGGAGGTGGGCACTGCTATGGGCTGGTATAATTAAACCTGCAGAACAATTCTCCATCGTGGCATTGAAGGGTCCTCTGCTTGATGCCAGGAAAGACCATAGACAAGAAGAATAATGTAATGATGACCCTTCCTCACCAGACTTAAACCCTACTGAGAACGTGTGGTCCCATCTTACATGGGAGATTTACGGTGAAGGAAAACAGTCCCCTCTATGATCTCTGGGATAGCTTTTAAGCCATTTTTGATCAAAAACAGTATTACTAAAAACTGTGTTATTTAAATGCACTTGATTTTTATTTACTTAGCTACAGCAGGGTTTTTGCTCACTTTTTCTTTTGTAGGTTTATATATTTTATGGCCAATGTGAACATGCTTTTATGTGCTGGATGCATACCAACTCAAGTTGAGCTCAATTTTTGTGTTTTTTTTCCCTCCCTGATCAATGTCTGGGAGGCTGTGGTTGATGCTGCCCAAAAACTAGATCAGCAATATATTGAGAAAGTGACAGTCTCTATGGATAGATGGATTATGATTGTTACTAAAATGAATTTTGGAAATGTTAGAAATGTAGTTTTTTACATTTTCAGTTGTTTGGTTAATATTCACACTTTTATACATGAAAATAAACAACTGATGGTTTTCACTTGGTTGCATAATAATTCTGCACACAGATATTCTCCTAAAAAAAAAAAAAAGCATAACTGCACTTGTACTTTCTAAATATTCAGGATAATTAAACTTTCGGACTGACGACAACACTAGTTGTTCAATACTAAAATTAATCAAAAATACAAAATTGGCTAATAGTTCTGCACACAATGTATATGATACAATTTTAACTCGTATTTATGAATTGCACAATGAGAACTGTGTTTGCAACCAATGATTTCTGGAAGTCTTCCTGATACCATGTAGTGATTTGCATGACTGTATCATGCCCGTTTTATATTGTATCGCTGTCTTAGGACCCGTAGATCATGAGCTTTTAATATTGACCATCAGTCTTGTCCCTTGTGCACATGGATTTCTCCAAAATCTCTGATGATTTTTGTAGATGGTGGGATATTTAAATTGTTACGTTGAGGAACATTTTTCAGAAAATGTTCCTCAATTTTTAGAAGCAGTTGTTCATAGATTGGTGACCTCTGATCATATTTGCTTCTGAGAGACTTTGCCTCTCTACTGTGCTCTTTTTACAAAGTCATGTGACTTATTTGAAAATTGATCCTCCAGCTGTCTTACCACTAACTTTTCCAGGAAAGTAGTCAGCATTCCTGGCATTCAAAAAAGTATCACATTTTCATCCTTCTGCATTGTGTATTTTGGCTGAATGAAGAAAAATAACAGCGCACAGCATTCAAAACAATTAACCCCAAACCAGTGACTGATGGCCTCCCACGAAAAATAATCATAGGGGACACAATGGAATTTTTAAATAATATGGTTCTTTTCAGTTTTCTAATTACGGATTCATTTCTGAGCAAGAATGAAGGGTTAAATGTGTCACATAACATAATCTGACAATATGTGGATGGCTTTGGAAACAGCTTCCCTCAGAAATGAATACAGGGACTGATTGGTGTCGGACGAGGGACAAGTGAGAAACTTGGATATAAAAAAACTCTATAGGCAAGCGAGATTGTCCTCTGCAAGCAGAAGTGCTGAAGAACCCGAATAATTTTGTCTTACCCTTTTATCATGGTGCTTTTTTATAAAGAATGACATGACACCCAACTTTTATTTACATGTTAAGAATTATTTCTGCCATGGCACATATATTCCCAGGAGAAGAATCTGTGACTAGAGATGAGCGAATATGTTCGGAAAACGATCACCAAACATAAATTTGGCACGAATATGGCAAATTCAGATTCGCGATCGGAAACACGAGCAAAAATTTATGAAATTGGGAAAAATCGGTAACATTCGGTAAAAAGTGTGGGAAAATATTTGCGTTGCCACAAAAGTATTTTCAGCACTTTAGCAATGATAATGGTGATGTATCATGAGCGTTTGGCATGTGTTTGATGAGGGGAGAGGGGTTTGCAGAGGTTAGAGGCGCGGCGTTTTTGTAAGCAGTCAGACTAACTTTATGTGTGCACATTGCAGCTAGCCAATCAGGGCGCAGGAATCACCCACAATGTCCTGACACAACGGCTTGTGTCATTGGCCGCTGAAATCACATGTCCCTCTCCATATAAATAGCGGACATCTTGTTTTAGCACCATTTTGATACTGATACAGCGCAGAGAGGCTGCTCCTGACACTGGCACTGTTAACGTCAAGATTTTAGCTAGTTAGTTAGGCGGTTGTATATCAGATAGTGTATCTAGCTAGTGTCCAGTGTGGCTGTTAAATTTACCTTCCAGCATTTTTTTTCTTTTTTGGCCATTACTGAGGTTCACAGACAAAGCCGGCAGGGCACATGTCCTACAAGTGTGTTGTGCATTGCTTCTATTGTGCTCCATGCACGAGTATAGCATTCTAAATAACATTTTTTCACTAGCTAAATGTGAAGCAGCCTGCTGTATCCCACCTTGTCATTTAGTGCCGTGGTGATATAAAACTGGCTGCAGACCTAAGGCACATTAAAAAAAAAAATAATAATTTTTCAGTTGCAAAAAGTTAGACAACTCGCCGTATCATAGTTTGTCATTCGGATGGGTTGAAATCAAGCTGTAGAGGCCTGATCCAGAGGCCACAAAAAATTCTTCTGTTCCTAGACTAACACAATACAACACGCCATATTTCAACTTAGAATTTACTGTCGCTGAAATTCAGCTGTTTGCAGAGTTTAAAATCTAATTTTTTTGCTCCTACCACATCTGAGCAACATAACTGGGAAAAAGTGAGGCCGTAGTGGAAGAGTAATTAGGCTTGGTGTTCAAGGTGTACGTGGGGTATGTGGTAATGTTTGTGAAAGCACTAATGAAGCAACGTCACATCCTATGCAAAGTCAACTGACAACTTATGTTACTGGACAGGCTACACCACTACCTTTCTTTGGCAGACGAACAGCGGTATGCCTTGTTGATGAGGCCCAGAAAGGGCATGTTCTTGAGTTGATGGCAAGTGCAACTTCAAGTGGCCTCTTCTCCTTACTCCACCTCAACATCACATCAAGTACAGTCCACAGAGGTGGCACCCAAATTCCCCTTTCTTTCCCCCCCACGTCCCAATTCTCCAACCGTTCAACTGACTGTACGGAACCACAGATGGGTGAGTCTGAAGAGCTGTTCACACATTCTATGCCATGTTCAACAGAAGTGTACGCAAAAGCTTCGCAGAGTCGAGAGGAGGAAATCTGCACCGATGCCCAAAATTATTTTAGCTTGGATCCGGGGTAGGACGAATAACGGTCCGAACAGCATCCTGACCCTCGTCATCAGACGTTAACCCCTGGGTGGGGAGGTGATCCTGATGAGATTCAGATATCTGAGGCTCACGAGGACTGTACTGTGCTGTCAGGGCAAGAAAAGGAGGAGGATGACTCCAAGGGCGAGGAATGTGATAACAGAGGATGATGATGATGATGATGATGAGGCATTAGATCCCAGTTAGCGTGAACATACAGCTGAGTAGGTCATCTGAGGAGAATGATGAGGAGGTTACGTTGTGCCGTATGTCGAAGACACGTAGTGATGCAGCCACAACGAGCGATGCATCCTCAGCCACAACTGTGCCTGTGAAAGGCAACGTCCGCGGGTCTGCAGCTTGTAGGGGTGGAAAGGGTTGCCTACCCTGGGCCTTTTTTGACACTGGAAAGGATGAGCCAACTCACATAATTTGCCATCCTTGCAAAAAATTAAAAAAACCGAGTCGAGGTAAAAAGTGCAATAATTTGACTACTACATATATGAACCTTCACATGCGCAATCAATGTGCTTTACTGTGGAAATCCCACTGCGCAAAAATGCGGACCAGGAGACCTCAACAACCATCAGCCGCTCCATCAATCGCATCTGCTGCTTCTTCCTCCTCCTCTGTTACCGTGACAAATATTGAGACGCAGGTCTTCGACCGCAGAACCTCGGTTCTTTACTTGCTCCAGTCACGCTGACTGAGAGGCCGCCTTCTGCTGTAACGGAAGCGGACATGCCTGATGTTTTTGACCAATCACAGAGAAAGAGCACACCACAAGTTTCTCAATCCACCGTAACATCACTGCCTACATCTCTCTCACAGTCCAGCAGTTTGTCCAGTTCACCGTACTCTGCCTCTCTCAGCACTTCAGCCAGCACACGGTTCCTCAGTTGTGGTCACGTAAAAGATTGTTTCCTCCTACTCATGACAAAGCTAAGAGGTTGAACTCCACCATCTCCAATCTGTTGGCCACGGAAATGCTGCCTTTCCGCCTGGTAGATAGACGGTTTCCGAAAGCTGATGGCCACCACAGTCCCCCAGTACCAATTACCCAGCCGCCATTACTTTTCTAAGAAAGCTGTGCCTGCGCTACTCCAGCATGTCGCAGATATCACCTGTCTGCCAGGATGCATTTCACAACAGACACTTGGACGAGCAAGCATGGCCAAGGGCGTTACATCTCGCAGACTGGGCACTGGGTGACACTGGGGACAGATGCTGTTCCACAAGTCTTGGAATCCCCAAGGCTTGCAGGACAAACCTTTACATTTAACACTTCCTGCACTGCTTCTGCCTCCTCTATCTCCTCTAGGGCCTCCACCTGCTCTCTCAACCTCTGCCTTAATGAGATGCGCGTTCCAACAATGCAGAGCGAACCCCCACCACCTCCGTACTGCGCAGCCAGGGCTCACCGCAATCAGTCTTAAAATTGATATGCCTTGGAGATTGCAGTCATACAGATGAAGAGTTGTGGACAGCACTGCAGGCCAAGTTTGATCAATGGCTGTCTCCACTGAACCTGCATCCAGGAAAGGCCGTGTCCAATTAACGGTGCAAACCTGGTGCCGGCCCTACGGCGAGGCAATCTCAAACACCTCCCTTGCGTGGCTCACGTCCTCAACCTGGTGGTACAACGTTTTCTCCGCCACTATGAAATGTGAACACGCCTGGTTGGATGTCCATCTGTGGCATTGGGTGTGGTGGAAGAACTGTCAGTCCCTATTATACTATTTCTACTGTGGTAAAATTGATGCCACTTCTGTGGTGCAAGGACCTCATTTGTTTAAATGTGAACACTGCTTGTTGGGTGTCCATCTGCTGGATTGGGTGTTGTGAAAGACCTGTCGGTCCCTATTATACTACTTCTACTGTAGTGAAATTGATGCCACTTTTGTGGTGTCTGCCAATATTTTTTGGAAATGTGAACACTCCTGGTTGGGTCTCCTTCATGAGTGTTGCCTGTAGCAGTAGACCTCCGACACAGTCAGGTCTCCACTACCTTGGACTCAACTACCCGTGTTACTATTCTTACATTTTTCTGACATTGGTAGTCTATAAAACTGATATTTGTGCCACCTGAGTGTCGCTCAGCATGAAAGCATGTAGAGGTGTTGCATGTGGTATCAGGGCTCCCAGCAAAGGGGCCCTACACGATCCCTCACCCACCTCGTCTTACTGTGACGTTCAACTGAAAGCTTTAAACGCTGTCCCAGACCCCGATACCTCATGCCTGGTTGATTACTGCAGTGCCATGCTAAAATCTGTACTGTGGGTGAATTGAGGCCACATTCCTGGTGTCTGTCCCTCATTTGATGTGTTTTGGCAGGATTTGAGGCCGTTATAAGGTGTTGTGCATGCGTTTGTTTTTGCCTCCCATTGACGCCAATGGCATTCAGTTATGTTCGGCAAATATTCAACTAATTAGTCGGCGAATATTGCAAATTTGGCGATCGTAATCCGAACATAGCAATGAAATAATCGATCATCTCTATCTGTGACTTCTCTGCACTTAGTGGTTAAAACTCACCTGAGTCCACATCTGTACGAAGCTCTTCTTTACACCGCTCATCACTCCTCACATATGTCTCTGTAGTATTAATACGGGTCAGATCTTCACCCTGAAACAAATATTGTAACAGTCACAGACAGATGGAGAATTCACATCTATGATCAGCTGTAATCCTGCCATCTCCACCGTTCTCATTACACAAGTATAAAGCATATAAAACTGGTGGATAAAACAAGACTGAGCACAAGATCTTCACAGCCGTCTACACATCATAGGGGAGATCTCCTGACACCTTCTCTCCATCTACCTGATGATCCTTAGGAACATTGGGATCTTCTTGTTTACAGTCCTGTGGAAGAAGAGGATGGGGACATCTCTCTGGTGTTGTCCTCTTACTGGATAGATCTGGAGGAAACACATACAGGGACTGAATTCATTCTTTACATACAGATAATTATAGGCTGTGTGTATTTAGTCCTGTCTATTACCTGGTGATGTGAGGGGCTGGGGAAACTCCATCATGACGTCCTTGTAGAGATCTTTGCGTCCTTCTAAATACTCCCACTCCTCCATGGAGAAATAGACAGTGACATCCTGACACCTTATAGGAACCTGACACATACAATGATACCGTCATCCCCACTATCCCTTCATAGCGTTACTGTATAATGTCCCAGCATTCCCAGCAGTGTCACCTCTCCAGTCAGCAGCTCAATCATCTTGTAGTTGAGTTCTAGGATCTTCTGGTCATTGATGTCCTCATGTATCAGGGGGTGAGGTGGAGGCCCCGTGATTTGGTTCAGGGGTCTTCCCCATTCCTCAGACACAGGGTCCTGACAGCGCTCACTAGAGGTCTTCTTCACTACTGTGTAATCCTGGTTATGGAGAGAAACATTAATAAATCTCACTACAGACATTTCCAGAGTCCTCACCTCTCCAGTTCTGTCCATCTGTTATTCCCACAGATAAGAATGATGTAATGTGACGTCATCAGAATCTCTCACCTCTCCAGTAAGCCGGAGGAGGATCTCTAGGGTGAGGTGTAACAGCGTCTCCGCCATCTTGTCTCTGTCCCTATCCATCCTTGACAAGTTAGGAAAATTTTGAGGAAGATCTCAATCACTAGTACTCAGTAATGTAGAAACCTAAATGGAAAGATGAACCAGTGTAAAAACATACAAAATACCATGTAAAAAATACAGTTGTGATGCCAGAATAAAACAACACTTTAGAGCACAGGTGAGGTATAATCTCTATTCATGTTTGACACCTCATTAAAATTGGACAAACCTAAATGGAAAGATGACAACCTGGTGTGGAAACATTCAAAATATCATGTGTAAATGCAATTACTAGAGTTGTGATGCTGGTATAAAACAAGGATGTGATAGAACAATACATATATCTTGAGGTCAGACACAGAATACCTACCGTTTATTCTGTCAATTGAGATTATTGGAGATGAATTCAAATCATTTAGAATAAAGAACACAACGCTCGGAATCACAGTCTTTACACAGCCAACAAAACATAGTAACGGTTTTTTATACATCTCATCACTGCACGATAAGTGCTAGAAAGAAGGCGTCTTATAACTCCTGCTGCTATTCTACATGTTTTTGTTCATGATTGTATGTCTCGCGGCTGTTCAACAGCCACAACACATGTAGTGAAGGCCTAACAAACAGCTGCGGGGACTCGCACATACCATTCAAGCACGCTGAAGATGCTAGTGATGAGGCATTAAATAAATACAGAAGACTGAATAAATTCTGTAAAAAGCAAATCAAGACAGCAAAGATTGAGGCAGAGAGACTCATTGCCAGAGAAAGTAAAAATAATCCCAAAATATTCTTTAACTACATAAATAGCAAGAAACTAAAAAATGATAGTGTTGGTCCCCTTAAAAATAGTCTGGGAGAAATGGTGGATGAGGATGAGGAAAAAGCCAATATGCTAAATTACTTTTTTTCAACTGTATTTACACAAGAAAATCCCATGACAGATAACATGATCAGTGATAAAAAAATTTCTCCATTAAATGTCACCTGCTTAACCCAGCAGGAAGTACGGCGG